>CADEHL010001390.1:132500-136206 GCA_902827135.1 Harpagifer antarcticus
CTCGTGTTGCCGCCCTGACATGCTAAACTCTTATTGCACTTTTGGCAACGAGCATCGAGACGGGTAAAGTTTAACCACCTCGGAGCGCGTTCTCTCCGCCATCTCCTCCGTGTGTGTGTGTGTGTGTGTGTGTGTGTGTGTGTGTGTGTGTGTGTGTGTGTGTGTGTGTGTGTGTGTGTGTGTGTGTGTGTGTTGCTGCATGTAGCAGCTGCGTGTGTAAACTGCCCCGCCCCCTCGCACACAGACGGGGAGAGATCTCGTCTGGATTGGAAAGATCGAAAATACATCATAGACACATTTGTTTGTCTTCTTGCATGTTAGAAACGAGTCGGCGACACTAAGACTGCGAGATAATGTTTATGTAGCAATAACACATGACATATATTTTTTAAATGTCTCCAGTACCGATAAAAAGACCGATAACGTTGGAGCTTAACGGCGCGTAAAACACATGTGATGACGTCACCAACGAATCGACGACTGAATTAGTTGGCAACTAATTTGGTCATCGATTTGAATCGATTAAGTCGATTAGTTGTTGCATCCCTAGTCTGCTACATGAAGTGTGGAGAAACATTGGGCAGATTTAAACTGAGATTTATTTACAAAAAGAAGAAAATATGTCGATGAAAGATTGTTTCTGCTTTAGAGGTTTGCCAGAGACCGAACTGTTTGAACGTTTGTTTTAGACGCCGGTTCGATATCAGTGTGTTATTGACCAGCAAATCACTCAAAACAGGCTTTGAGGCAAAACAACAAAACCGATTATCCAGCAACTTTTAAAGCCCTCGAAAAATATAGATTTTCTGCCAGAAGAGTCGGGTTATGACCGGCACAATCCTCAGATAGTATTTGAATAACTAGCAGGTCATGGATAATAATATATAGAAAATGATAGACAAGCAAGAGAGTGGCGAGGCTCTTCAGTGCCTTCTTGTGGCCGTTCTCCATTTACCAAAGCCACAAGAAGTCCTTGAGAAATACGATGTAAATAAAGGTTACTTAAAGAAAAACCAATGTGTTTTTTTCTGTAATGCCAATGATTAACTCTGTGATTAAAGATACAGCTTCTAATCCCTCCACACAGCTTGTGAGGGGATGTCTTAAAGCAAACGTAAAAAAGTATCCCTATACCATTTCCAGCCGTCGCTATTATGTCATTATTGTTTCCTACGATTGCTTTCCCTTGAGCAAAGAGAAGATTACCTCTCTGGTTCTAGACAAGAGCAGATGATCCATCTTACTAATACCAGAGGTGAGTGATCATCGAGTGTGGAGACTCCAGCGGAAAAGTTGGGCCCTAACAGTATCAATCATCATCAGGCCTGCAAATGGAGATCTCTCATCACACTGCACAAAGTAAGAGAGACAAACGGAAAGCTCTCACCTCGACTGCCACTAACTGCTCCCATTAGTCAGATGCGTGGCTCGTTCTTTAACACGCCACTTCCTGGATTGTTGTTGCAGGAAAATGAGATTCATCATAGCTGTGTAGATTACAGACGCATTCAATCATGGAGTGGGTGAGTGAGTAAAGGAAATGCATCTGATTAAAATGACAGGTTAATGAAGCGACGTGCACCATACTTGACCTTTCAGTGATGCCACTTTGGGGGATGAGTGTGTGGACTGAATTCATCTGGTCACCATGGAAGATACTGCAATACTGCCGACTCTGCTTCCTTTACATAACAAGCTACATGCTAGCTGCTCTGTGGGGCTAAGCTACATGCTAGCTGCTCTGTGGGGCTAAGCTACATGCTAATATCAGCCTGCTCACACTCAAAATGCTAACATGGTGATGTTGAGTACTGCTTGTCTCAGTACTGTACGACAGCAGTCACCTCTGTGGAAACATTGGTATAACTGCCTTTTTTAATTTATATTTGAGTGTTGCATGTCTTTTAAAAATGGACCTTGAGTCTCTTCAATAAAGCTGATGATGTAGGTATAATATAAAAAAAATGTGTTTAGCCCATTAGCACAAAAAACAACGTAGGGGGTAAGTTGAGCCAGTGGGTAAGTTGAGCCAGTGGGTAAGTTGAGCCAGTGGGTAAGTTGAACCAGTGGGTAAGTTGAGCCAGTGGGTAAGTTGAGCCAGTGGGTAAGTTGAGCCAGTGGGTAAGTTGAACCACCCCCTGTAACCAGGCAACGCCTTATAGTTGTAATCACGTGACCAGAAATTATGCAAGCTCCACCCATCTCTCATTGCCTGTGAAAGAGAGATGCTCACTGTGGTCTGGTAAGTAAACATTTATACAAATGAACAAAGTACATTTTCTAGATGTCACGGCTGTCATGTCAAAAAGAAAGTATCCAGGTTTAAACACATATAAATGTTGATGTGTTGGCAGCGTATTAAACCATGCGAATCATTAAGCTTTTTAATGCTAGGCGTAAGTGAACCATGGGCTTTGGGGTAAAGTGAACCATGGGCCTTGGGGTAAAGTGAACCATGGGCCTTGGGGTAAAGTGAACCATGGGCCTTGGGGTAAAGTGAACCATGGGCCTTGGGGTAAAGTGAACCATGGGCCTTGGGGTAAAGTGAACCATGGGCCTTGGGGTAAAGTGAACCATGGGCCTTGGGGTAAAGTGAACCATGGGCCTTGGGGTAAAGTGAACCATGGGCCTTGGGGTAAAGTGAACCGTGGGCCTTGGGGTAAAGTGAACCATGGGCCTTGGGGTAAGTTGAGCCAGTTTTTCAATGGAGAAATGATTGAAAGTAGGCCAAGTTGATAATAAGAGCTCTACATTTCAAGTTGAATTCACCCTGTGTTTGATTGGTAAGATGTATGAAACTGTATCACCATTTGTATGATTACTTTTCCTTTTAACATGTTAAAAAAAAATCAATCAATTCAATCGAAATATATATTAAAAATATTTGAAAAACTAAACTTGTATTTGGTTTGTTATTTATTGTTTATAGTTACCTTTAAGATTTGTTGTAGGTATGGCCAGGTTTGAACAGGTATGGTCAGGTTTGAACAGGTATGCCCAGGTTTGAACAGGTATGCCCAGGTTTGAACAGGTATGCCCAGGTTTGAACAGGTATGCCCAGGTTTGAACAGGTATGCCCAGGTTTGAACAGGTATGCCCAGGTTTGAACAGGTATGCCCAGGTTTTTTACAGGTATGCCCAGGTTTGAACAGGTATGGTCAGGTTTGAACCGTGGTTCAACTTACCCCCTGACCTGGATCAACTTACCCCTACACTGGGGCAAGTTGAGCCTCAAGAAGTAATATTTTCACTGCCCTTGATCAAATATGAATTCTTCTCATTGCCATTGATAGGAGACTTCCTGAATTATAGGTGTGTGTTTTCATGTTTACTATGTGTCATTCCTCCTTGCTTAGAGGACAGTATAACTAAAACATGGCTCAACTCACCCCACTCTCCCTACAGATGTCATAGGATTTGGCATTTGGACAGATTTGAGTTGTCTTGAAGGTAACATGAGAAGAGAAGGAGTGTTTGCATTTCATTATTAGAAGGACGTTTCTGAATGTCTGACTCAAATATCGTCCCAATCTATCCAACAGTTCAGAAAATGGTTTGGGGTCGTCCTCTGGAAACCATAATCAGCAACAATTGCAAGGAGATCAATACAAGAGTTGTTGGGATACATCACTAAAAGCAACCTCAAAGTAGGAGCAAAATCACTATCCTCTGAAGACTAGGAATATGTATACTACATTGCACGCAA
>CADEHL010001390.1:136306-440521 GCA_902827135.1 Harpagifer antarcticus
TCTCTCTCTCTCTCTCTCTCTCTCTCTCTCTCTCTCTCTCATAACAGTGGTTCAGATCAATAGAGTTAGCCTCAGGCAGAGACCTTTGCACTAAAACCAATTGTTCCAGGAACTCGCTGCAAGTTTTCTGTGAAGCTTGACATTTGCTTTGGTTAGAAAGAAAACATGTTTATTTTGCCTAATGCCACAATGTTGTCATGGATCCAGGACGATTACCCGGGTTCGGAGCTCGTTAGATATGGCTTGTAGTTTGACTTCTGGATACTTCATCACCTTTTTAGTGAGAGTTAGAACAGAGAAAGCTTGCTATGGACATTGCTTCCAATAAAATCACAGCTTCTAGCTACTAGTTCTCCACTAAATATTGAGATAGTTTAGTCACTAAAATCATCCCACTGACTCCACAACTCGTCCTCTTCATATGTCAGATTTCTTTACAGATTAAATAAATAATATACACCATGTTAATTTATTAAGTTTGGGGCTGCTACTACTGAGTTTTCCATTTGGACAGTTTCAGACTGCCCTCAAATGACATGCTAAGCTATGCTAACTGGTCCCAGCTTCAAATAGAATAGGAGGGATGAAACCCTCTTCAATGGTCACAGAGCACACAGCACACACAGTGACATGTGTGCTCTGCTTTGAACCCGGCGTAGTATCAGGAGCAGTGTGCAGCTATTGCACAGAGCCCGGGGAGCAATTTGTGTAGTCCATGAAAATATCTGCTTTTTATCCAACTCTCAAGTGTCTCTCCATTTCCTTTCAAATACATATAAGAAAGAATAAATGTAGTTCGGAGCTAATTACTGCAGATAGCTTGTAGCAGTTTGACTTCTGGATACTTCATCACCTTTTTAGTGAGGGTTAGAAAAAAGAGAAAGCCTGCTATGGACTTTGCTTCCAATAAAATAACAGCTTTAATTTTTAATCACCAGTTCTCCACTAAATATTGAGTTAGCTTAAACAGCTATCGTAAATCACTAAAGTCATCCCACTGACTCCACAACTCGCCCTCTTCATATGTCAGATGTTGCAGATTAAATAAACATTTGGTCAGATGTGGGGCTGCTACTGAGTTTTCCATTTAGACAGCTTCAGACTGCCCTGAAATGACATGCTAAGCTACGCTAACTGGTCCCAGCTTCAAATGTACGATCCATAGAATCTGGCCCAGAGAAGAGTTTGGGGGTTCAGTGTTTGACCCTGTTTGAACCCAGTCAGCTGAAGTGGATCAGAGAGCAGTGGAGCAAACATCTGCTGTGAGACCAGACAGCCACAGGAAGTGAGTGCAGGGAATACAAACTACTGATCCGTGTAAAATTGTGGAAAGTGCTTCCACAGTGTACTGCATAATGTGCTGACTCGTGCCACCCCTCTCGTTCCCTGGCACACAGGAATAGCAGGGAGTCATTTATTTTATGACACAAAGATTGTTCGCCATCCACTCATCCAAAATGATAGATAATGTACGGAAGAGTAAAGGACACGGAGACCCGTAGACATTCAAGACTGAACGCCAGGAGCCGTTTTAAAATAAATGTACTGGAGTGGGGAAAGTCAGAAGTCAATTCACTTTTGATTTGAGCAATTTCAATAGTGTTTTTTTGCCAGATCTTGTACTTACGATAAAGTAGTAACACCAGGTTGTGAAAAAACACACATTAGTTTTTTATTTATTTGAGGATTTTAAGAAAAGGTGTAGCAGTACAATAAAAAGGCACGTAGAATACAGAATCAACCAGTTTATTTCATTAATACCTACAGGATAGAGGTTATGTTACGTTGAGGACTATTGGTTTGTTTGTCGGGTCAATTCACTTTTAATTTGAGCAATCCAGTATGGTGTATTCTTAACTAAGATAACCATTAACTGTTCAATTCTGTATGTATTTAACTTTTGTTCAAATTGCATGATTCAAATACTCAAATAAAGCACAATAATGAAAGTGTACTATGTGAATGAACACGTGTAAAAGAACATCTACAGGTGAGCACATGTACCTGCATCGAGCTGTGCATCAATGCAGGTGAGGCAGCGTTGGACCATGCAGCAGGAAGGTCATATCACTGCCAGGATCAAAAGAGACGACGTTTGGAACTAGGAGATGTGAATTGAGATGTTTATCAAATCAAGTTTTATTTATACAGCACATTTAAAAGTGATTTTAGGTCAAGCCAAAATGCTGTACATGTAATAAAAACACTTTACTAGAATCACAATAAAAGACAGAAACAGAGGGAATAGTCAGGTGTCATGCTCCGCTCTGACTAGACGGCCAGGGAGAAGAAGTGTGTTTTAGTGAGGATGTAAAAACCCCTATAGGGTCTGGGCCGACCTCACATGGAGGGGCAGACTGTTCCAGAGCCTGGGGCCAGCTGCTGCGAAGGCTCGGTGCCCTCGGTCACGCTGTTTGTGGCCAGTCAGAAGACGTGCAGCTGCGTACTGGACTAGCTGCAGGCGTTTGATTGAGGCCTGGTCCATACCCACACAGAGCGTGGCAGTAGTCCAGTCTCGAGGTAACAAAGCGTTAATAACCCTTTCTAGATCTTTAAAAGATAAATACAACTTGGTCAATAGTCTTATTTTTAAAAAGCAGGATTTGACTACGGTGCTGACCTGCTTGTCGAATATAAAAGTGCTAGTGAAGGTCACTCCGAGGTTCATGACAGAGGGGAGGATGTTTTCATTGAGAGGCTTTGAAGACAATGAGTTTATAGGCTCGATGTAAAGGAGAGACGACATCATGCATTTTGATTGTGTGCAGCTCAACACACACATAATCAAACAGCCTCCTGGTAGATGTCATTAGTTCACTGTGTTCCTCCAATGAGCCGACTGCATGTATAAAGAAGGACTGTGATTGGCTGCCGGACAGTCCCAGCTGGTCACTCACATGGGAGAGAATTAAAGGCTAAAAATGGAAGCAATTTTCTTCCGAGATTAGCCTGTGAGGACACTAAGAAAGACGAGTTTAAAGAAGCTTTACTAAATCTGTGAGTACTTTCTTCATCAATATTTGGTTTTAAAGTCCTTTGATTCACATAAAGGATGGGAACTACTTAAGACACAGAGAAAAAGAGTAAAATGCATGTCCAGCAAAGTGCAGTTCTACAGCAAACATTGCAATTATATTTCGACAGACTGAAAGATTAGAGCAACCTAAATGTGCTGTGAAAGGATTCTCCCATTGGTTACTAAAGAGAGCCATCTACTGGTGAACTACCCACACTCAGACACATGTACTTCTCCATGTGTGTATGAATTGATTCTTGAATTTCCAATTATAATTCTTCGAAGCAAGATCACCTCCGGAGCCTACAGTCAAGGCTCCATGGTCCAAATCCATAGGGTTTGTTTGGCCATTACTCAGACTCAAACGTTGGGATAAGTGGCTTTATGTTCTTGCGAGTCCATTAAGTGGCCCACGGTACCCTTGGCCCTTTCCTAATAAAATGAGGAATGAAGGATTGCCCGTTAGCAACAGCTGATGTGACAGCAAACAGTAGGATGAAGGTCGCTGTGATGGAAGTGCGCTCCAACACAACCTGAAAGTCATACATGGTGCTCAGCATTCAGCCTCAGTAATGACCAACTTCCTGTCATTTGTCTGTGCATTAAATGTACTGCTTTATGGCTTTCATCCAATGAGCCATTCAACCGCACTGACATGGAAGGAGTAGAGAGCACAAGCCGCTAAAATGTAAAACAATAGAGAAACACACGGAGACTTTGTGATTAGGACAAGAGCAGATCTGCGAGAACGAATGTTTGTTTTCAATCCACAACGGTAATAATAAGGGTGCAATTAGATATTGCAAATAAAAAGAAGGGGAAAGAGAAGGTGGGATGGAAAGCAAGATGGAGATATGACATTTGTGTGGGTTTCATGTACTGTAGTGAGGCAACATGTCTTCTATCTTCCTGAAACTACACTCAGGACTTCACCTGAATATTCAAATTACTAATGTGCAGAAAACAGGATGGAAACGCACCTCGAGAGTCCGGCAGTGGCTCAGTCAGTCGGGGCTTGGACTGTGAGCTGTAGGGTCGTGTGGACTGCTACTTGGAGAGGTCCCAGTTCACCTCCTGCCCTGCCGTGGTGCCCTTGAGCAAGGCACCGGACACCCCCCTCTCCCCCTCACTCCCATTGGTCCCCAGGCGCTGTACAATAGCTGCCCACTGCTCCTAGTGCTAGACTCCTGGTGCTAGGATGGGTTAAAAGCAGAGAACACATGTCACTGAGTGCTCTGCATGTGTGACCAGAGGGGTTCATCCCTTCTAATTCATCTATTCTAATTCTACACCGATAGTGTCTTGTTTTTGTCTCAATTAAATTGTGAAGCTTGTGACAAACAAACTCATCACACAAACTGTCTTTTCCCCTCTGGCTCATTTCCCGGAGATGCTGGATCTAGTGCCAATGCAGTTTGTGATGTGTTTCAAGGTGACGCTGACCCTCGTGGAGAGAAGGAGGGGAAGCCTCTGAAATCCCATTACCCACTTATTCTATTGCCATCAGCAGTGTTGGTCCATCAGCAGCGCGGCTACTGTTTCCAACAATTGCTCCCTCACTAATTCTATCGCTGCGGCCAGACTCGCTCGGGGTGTGGACATTAAACTCGATTTCCATCTGAAAGTGACGGCATAATGGCTGACAATGCAATCTGAGGTAATGCGGGTGTTCAGGTGGAAATGCCACGGGAAGAGGACACAAAAACAAAACATAAGCATGACCTGTTTTGCAAAGATAAAGGAATACTTAAGAGTTCAAATGGTGATTAAAGGGGATACATTGTATGAAAGCACAGGTTGCTGTTGGCTGAAGCAAATCTATTCATAATTAAGGAAAAGGGAGATTACACCGGATACATGAAAGTGATTAGTGATTAAGAATGATTCGTTATTCTCCTTTCAGTGGATACTTTAATTTTCAAGTGAATAGCTAACTGATGCAAGCAGCTATGAGGAAGGAGGCAAAAATATTATTCAAAATATATGAATTTATTCAGTATTTGAATGAAAATGTTTCACAAATCGTCAAAACTGCACATTTTCCTGCATTTACAAAATATAATTGATACATTTCTGTTGAAAAAGCATTGATTAGAAATAATCCTAGTATCCTGCTGTAATGCTTTCTTTTGATCCAGGTTCAGTAACTTGTACCGAAATGCTTGTTGACTTTGTCCACAGCCACATAGACAGCTAAACTGACGACAACACAGCGCGTCTGTTCCTTCACGAGTTGTATCTCCACCCGACCCTCTGAGTCCTGATGGAGGATCAGGAGGTGCTCTCCATCGTAGTCGTAGCAGACGGGCGTCTCCTGCAGCTGCACGGACACCGCGGAGCCGACACACCAGAACTTTCTCTGATAGGAATCCACCAGAGTCGCACTCAAGACGCAGCAATTCTGAAGCAAAATGTTGAGGAAGTGTCAAGATGATTTCAGCCATAAGAACTGTGTCCTCCTTAGCCGGATACTAACGGGGATGATTTTATCATTTCACAGTAAAAGAAGAGAAGTGACTGTAGCTGATGCTTTTGAAGAGTGCCTAATTTAATAAACTTTTATGTTGTTAACCCTTCGATGCCCGAGTGGCTGGACTATCAGATCTAGCTAGTTCTAGTCTATCATTTGACTGCCTGCTTATCAAAGGACCTAAACAATAAGCGTTGCTTGGCAACGGCGTGTGGCCGCAAAGTATAGCAGCATTATGCATATGTTTATATGAGGGGTCAAAATCCCATGCTCATAAAATGCTCATATCTTTTTTCTCTTCATTCCCCACGCCCCAAAATAAATAAATAAACACATTTTAGGAAAAGTAAGGGAGTTTGAGCAGTGTGGGTTTTATATTAATAGAGTTACAACTGTAATAAAGTGTAATAACTGCAGTTAGCCTCCCTGTCAGAATGACTAAGCTCTCAGTGAAGCTCGAGCCCATGTTTCTCTACATTAAGAACAACTTATTAAAAAGATCAGTTCAAAGCAGCTAATGTCGTCTCTGTGTTATTGCATGATGTTAAAATGGGTTTGCCATGAATTTAGTGATGGATTCTAAACATTTGAAATGTAGCATTTAAGTGTTTCTCAGTTACTGTTGTTGTTTTAATGAATCAGACTCTGATGGTGCAGCGCTGTGCTGTACCTCTTTATAGAGGCTTTTTATCCCTAACAATTTGTGTGTGCGCTGATCAGGGGGAGGTGGCTGAATTTATTTTTCAAAGGGGGAACATTATTGAAAAAAGTTTGAGAACCACTGACATAGAGAATGATTGTGACGTTTCACAGTAAAAGCCTTATCTGTTTCAAAATAACGTCTTGTCAGAATCAAACTAGGATGTTTTGGGCATTTCTCTCTTAATAATAACAATCATAGTCGATGACATGTGTATAGCGCCTTCAATAGACCCAAGGCCGCTTTACACGGTGAACAAACACCAAACAAGAGGGGCAAATAATAAAGTAGAAACTGTGACTGTGATGGGTTAGGGGTCAAAGGCCATGGTGAACAGGTGAGTTCTCAAGTACCTGCACGTTGCCCTGCAGAGACTCACAGCTCCAGGGAAGACTGACGCTGCCGGACAGAGGCGTGTGCTGCGATGGGCTTGACCTGCTGATGGCGCTCAGACGCATCAAAGCCGTCACTGATGTCAGCTGATGATCAGAGAGAAGAACACACGGGAGTTCATCTGTTGAAGAATCATTTGACATTTTGTAAAAGGCTAAAATCATCAGACTAAAAACATTTGACATTTCAGAAGAACGTGATCACGTGAGATGACGAAAAGCATTTTGATGGATTTCTAAATATGAGCAATATAATAACTGTCCAAGATTAACAATAAGTATGAATTGTGAAAAAGAAAAGAACTTAAAAAAGACTAAGCCACCTGATCCTTCACACGTGTTGTTCTTGAAGTGAGTGTATGAGTGTTGTCTGCTCCAGAGTTCTCATACAGTACAGTAGAAAGTGTGACTTAGTGATAAATAAACTACCTTTCCAGCAGAAGAGCTGGGAGAAGTTTTCGGACATGATGTCGCACGTAGTGTCGTTGAGAGCCACGTGAAGCTGGTAACCATAGAGGCCGTGCTCAGGGTCAACGTCGTTACAAAGGGGTTTTAAGATCGGGCTACAGAGAGAAAGACAACAAGGTAAGACTGCAGCGAGTGAAGGACTTCATTAAGAAGGCATTTCAGAGGGTCGTCTGGAGTCTGTGACATTGTGATCTCACAGTAAACCAGGAGAGGGGGCTATGTCCACGTTGTGCTGGAGTCACAGGCTGACAGGCTGCACTGCTCCTTGCTTTTTCTTTAGATGTCCGTACAAATAAATAAGTGAACACTGTATGCTTTGACCCAGTGGTTTCTGTGGGGGAAACCTCTGAAGCAATAGGACTCAGGACTCGGAGACACGAGGAGAGCTGGAGCTTTGATGGAAGTCAGGACTCAGAGAGACACGAGGAGAGCTGGAGCTCTGATGGAGTCAGAGTGTAATCATCAACATTCTTCAATAGAGAGACTAAACAGCTGAGGACACTGAATAACATGTTGTCGCTTATGGCTCGGGGTCCTCTACGCCCCGAGGAGGAAGTGTTCCAGGTGTCCCACAACTATAACTATCTCTGACCGAGAGCTGCCCGGTCACAAACTGGCAACAACAACTTGCTAGGGCAGCCCCTCCTTAGGGAGATAGCGGCTGCTCGAGGTTGGTCAGCTGCGTCACAGGGCGAAGGAGGACATGCAGGGCGAACTATTCCCCAACAGTATCCAACATGTGTGACTCTTGACCTGATGTCTACCTGACTTTTGGAAGCTTCACTTTGTTGATGGTATCCAGTATGTTTAACGAAAGACAGAAAAATAAAAATCAGTCCCCTTTGCTGCTCTTCTACATTTTATCTGGCTTGAGAGAGTGAGGTGAGCATTTTAAAAGGTTCAGCTTTATTACCCCCCTTTAATTGGATATGAATGAGACTCGGTGTCGACGTTAAGTACGTGTTACTCGATCAGTCCGAGTTATCAATCAGGATTGCCTCATTTAAAATAGATCAGATTCATTACAGCATCAACATCATATCTGGACGTTTCCTTTGGCCACGTTACATGTTTCTAACTCGTTCCAGCTCAAGAGAATGGGAAAGACAACCTTTAGTGGTCACCCATCTATCCCACTGGTTTTTAATCTATTTCATTCAAACACTCAAAGTCGGCTTTTCAGAAAAATCCACTGCTTGCAATTAACACCCGCGCTGTGTCGTGTCCTCGTGGAACAACTGGCCCTGACAAGAAGAACTTCTATATATAAAACAGTGTGGTAAAGTCACTGTTTCGCACTGCAGGGTGAAATGCAGGTGTCCGTGATGCTGAAGGCTTGAATCTCACCTGACTGCATCAGAGGGTCAAATCTGAGCCGTAACCATGTGACGCTGATACACTGCACGCCATGTGAGCGTGTGAATAAGGAAGGTGTCTGTTCAAGTGCAACCTACTGTACCAAAGAGGGTTCTCATTGGTGCTTCTCTCCACCAGCCTGTGGAAGTGCAGGGTGAACATGACAAAGGCCACGGAGCTCTGGTCCTGCAAAGAGACAACAATTACAACGTTTTTCAGCTACTAAAATCACATGAATAGAAATGTGTAATGTCGTTGCCTTTGAATTAATTTCCCTCCAGATGCCGATGATAATGCCAGGCTGAAGCAGCTTCAGGTCAACCAGTTTGTCCCGACCGATGATCTGCATGCGTTCAGCTCCAGCCTGCATGTCTAACTTTAGCATGAGGAACCTGCGGCCTGGACTAAGAGCAAGAAAAGAGCGGGAGACAACCAGGAGACGTTGAGAGACAGAATGTAAAGACGAACATCCAAAAGATTCCAACCCTGTTAGGAGAGCTCTCTGATACCTCATTCACACCAACGGTGTTTCGGGGCCGGTTCGGAGCTGGAGCTTGAAAAGCACCGGGTTTTCCTGTTCACACCGCGCTTTAGCTTTATGAAGCAGGCACGCAAACGGTTACGTCATGACGCAAACGATGACGCAATGACGCAGCACCAGTCGGACTCTGGGCGGTGTGAAAAGAGCCTCCCTAAACCGAAGAACCGGTTCTGAACCTGAAAAGCTCTAGCACGGAGCTTGAACCGGAGTTGCGTTGGTGTGAATGAGGTAAGAGAGCAGCTGGCAGCAGAATACGTTTTGACCTGCCACAACCTCAGGAGCAGTGAGGGACACACACACACACACTTTGTATTTATGTCTTAAAGGTCACCTATCGTGCTGTGTGTAGGCAATAGCATAGGTCTCAGATAAATACAAATATATAACAACATGTCTATGAAGTGTTTTGCTCAAAATACCAAACAGATCATTCTAGCCATGCCTCATATCCCTCTATTTCACTTCCTGTTTCAAAAGTGCTGATTTGGGGTCTAATTGATAAAGAGTAGGGGTCTGAGCTCATGCGGGACCCGGCAGCTACCGTCTAAACTAAATGCTGCCGTGATGAAACGCCATATCATGGATTATCAAGGATCTGAAACAGTCTGGAGCTCAAAGGCTTTCTCTCTTGCCGGTTATACCACAAGGTGAGTTCCTTTTTACTTCCTGCTTCTTCACACACATGCTCTCCAGTGCAGGTTAGCTCTGAGTGTTAGCCATGCTAATGTAAACACCGACCATATTACGTCCAGAACAGTCGGGCATTGTTTCTGATAGCAGCTTTCTGATTGGGCCGTGGGTCCACATTTCAGATATTACGTCATATCGGACGCTAATCTGGATCAGCTCCGTGGTTCCCCGTTTTTAGAGATTTGGGTACGGAGGAAAAGAGAGAGGGTTTATTTCCTGACGCTGCGTGAGTTCCCCGACACACCGGGGACACACGGGGACACACCGGGGACACACCGGGGACACACCGGGGACACACCGGGGACACACCGGGACACACCGGGGACACACTGATGTATAACAGACATCAGAAAGTGCATTTTGCATGATAGGTCCCCTTTAGAGCACTAAACTCCAGCATGCACTGACATTATTATTATTATTTATTTTACTTAAACCGATATATTCCTGAACTTTAACTCTATCTGCAAATTGAAGTATGAATGCTTGTTGTTTGTATGTTGCCTGAATGTTGAATGTCTCTTGTTGGAGGAGGAGCTCTACTCATCTCATTGTACAATATAATGACAATACAGGTTTCTATTCTATTCTATATACTAATATATATAATACTATGTTTAAAATGTGGCCATGCCAATAAAGCCCCTTTGTATTGAATAGTATCGTATTTGAGTGAGAAGGTGCAGATGGCTGTCTTACGTCTTCAGACCGGGCACGTTGAGGGCTATCCTCCTGACACCGTGCAGATGGAGGCTGGAGATCTTCTTGTAGTCGGACAGCTGGCCTCCTCCGCTCCAGCTCAGAGACACAGAAGTCTCACAGAACCGGCACCAGCTCGGCTCAAAAGTGCTCTTATGCCCCGACTTATCAGAGACTGTCAGCTCCCACGTGACGCGCAAGTTCCTGAAGTAACATAATGCAGGTTTACAGCACAAATACATGACAGATGTTTGGCTGAGAAAGCATTGTTTGTATGCAGTGGGGGAAGTGTCTCGGCTCAGTAGCCTTGTTGACCCTTCTGGCTGCTATTCTGTCTCTATTGTTTTTCAAAAAGAACAGACGATATCTTCTTAAGAAGTGCAGTTAGTGACATAGTGGGCTCCATGGTCATTTCAACAGCTGGACAGAGTAGCAGTAGCTTTTTTTAAGGATACAGGGTCTAAGGACAGAGGGTCTAAGGACAGAGGGTCTAAGGACAGAGGGTCTAAGGATACAGGGTCTAAGGGCAGAGGGTCTAAGGACAGAGGGTCTAAGGATACAGGGTCTAAGGACACAGGGTCTAAGGACAGAGGGTCTAAGGATACAGGGTCTAAGGACAGAGGGTCTAAGGACAGAGGGTCTAAGGATACAGGGTCTAAGGACAGAGGGTCTAAGGACAGAGGGTCTAAGGACAGAGGGTCTAAGGATACAGGGTCTAAGGACAGAGGGTCTAAGGACAGAGGGTCTGAGGACAGAGGGTCTGAGGACAGAGGGTCTAAGGACAGAGGGTCTGAGGATAGAGGGTCTAAGGACAGAGGGTCTAAGGACAGAGAGGGTCTAAGGAAAGAGGGGCTAGGACAGAGGGTCTAAGGACAGAGGGTCTAAGGATACAGGGTCTAAGGACAGAGGGTCTAAGGATACAGGGTCTAAGGACAGAGGGTCTAAGGACAGAGGGTCTAAGGACAGAGGGTCTAAGGACAGAGGGTCTAAGGACAGAGGGTCTAAGGACAGAGGGTCTAAGGACAGAGGGTCTAAGGATACAGGGTCTAAGGACAGAGGGTCTAAGGACAGAGGGTCTAAGGACAGAGGGTCTAAGGACAGAGGGTCTAAGGACAGAGGGTCTAAGGACAGAGGGTCTGAGGACAGAGGGTCTGAGGATAGAGGGTCTAAGGACAGAGGGTCTAAGGACAGAGGGTCTAAGGACAGAGGGTCTAAGGACAGAGGGTGTCGTTTTTCTCATACTGATATTCTGAACAATCTGTGCTGTTGTATTTGTTGTAAAGTGTCTCTACTGTAGGCTATTTTTATTATATGTACAGCACTTTGGCTCCACCAAACATCGTTTATAAATGTGCTATATAAATAAAACTTGATTTGATTTGATACCAAACAAAAGTCAACACAATGCAAACAGGCTGTGTTGACCCTTGTTCTTTGAAGTCATGAAAACTAGGGGCTTAAAGGCTCTAACATTTCCTTTAACAGCAGTATGACTCCAGTTAAGCCGCTATCGTAATGAAATAAAATGCAACAGATTAAATGGAACCGCTGCTGTTGTGATAAATCTCTTGATCCAATTGTGTCATAACTGTGATTCAGGGCTGCCCCCCCACTGTGATGCAGCCCCTGCCTCGCTGAGGCTCCTTCCAATATCACAAAAGTGGAGCTAAAAACAGAAATGACCCAGGGGGTTTCACTCTGCGTGTGTGATGTCTTGTGAAATGATTATTACCCAGGTAAATCGCATGCTCCTCAGTGTGTATAGCACCTCCAGGGAATACTCACAGTTAGTGTGTGTGCATGACGGTGTGGTGGATGAGGAGTTGGGGGCCCAAAGTAATTTATTTCAACAATTCAGACAGCCTCTGCAAGGAACACAATTATGTCTCCTTGCCCTCTGAAGCACGGCGGCTGCCACTGAGCTCAGAAGTGAGTGCTGCACGGTCTCTAATCAAAGGTTATAAGAACACGGCAGAAAGCGATGAGGGAGCTTCTCCTCTGAGTTCCCCTGAGAAACACATCTCGCTCAGACGGAGACCTCCCTGCTCACCTTTAATAACAAAGTGTCATTAACTGCGATATGAAAAACAAAGAGTGGTTTGTTTTTCGTGGCCGGCGGCTTGACCCGTCTTCTGGTTTCTACCCCTGAACTTTCCTGACAGCGAGGGAGGATCTCCAAAGGGTTACTGCTCGCTAACCAGCAGCGGCTCCGTGACACAGAGCTGATGGAGAACACACCAAACAGAATATGCCATCAGGGGTGAGAGTATATTCACGTACCTCGTCACATTAGGGATTTAGAAGGCTGGCAATAAGAATAGCATCAACTCCATTTTTTTAAGTTTATTTTACATTTGATTTATTTATCTGTCTGTCGTATGTGTGTCTGTTCATTGGGGAGTACCACCTAGAGGGGGAGTGGGGGGGGGTTTGCAACTTTTTGTCATAAATGTTGGACATACTGTATTTGTGAAAAACTGAAAAATAAAGTTATATATATGATATATTAAAAAAGTATATTCATGTAACAATAGAGATCTAGATGAAAAGTGTATTCACGTACCTCGTCACATTAGGGATTAAATGTTGTCTTAAGTTTTCCACTTTGCATTTACATTACTGCAATTAGTTGATAGGACTTTTTCAAATATATAAACTCCATAATCCTAAACACACTTTACTCGTGCACTTCAGTAGATCATCACCCGTATGTACTCAATACAGCATCCCTTCTGTATCAGGAATTGTTTTGAAACGAGAATCGATGTTGAGTCAAATCGTATCAGGATATACAGAAAGACACACACCCTACATGGCACACAACAAACCCCCTTCTAGCTGCAATTAAGTAAAGCAGACAACTTTAAAATATAAACCTGGTTGACTCGAGGAGAAATAATGAGACCTGCGTAGCTAGGAGATTCAAATGCTTGAGAATACATGATTAGCACTCAATTAGCTTAACTCACAAACACTTGGCAGGCTAGTCAATTGTCTGCTAGGGCACATCAAGGGCTTGGTTCATTAAACAAATCCAACACCTCAGGAAAAGCAGTGTCTTTCTCCTCTTACCTGAGGACCTGTTTTGTTCGGCTGGGCAGTCCAGTGTGACGGTTGAGGATTCCAAGATTACTTTTCAACGTCTTCGTGTCATATTTGATTAAAGAGTTGAAGTGCTGGTGCTTCCAGAAGTTCTCAGGAGGATCCTCTAACTCCATCCTGGACATCATCTGCAGCAGCTCGTACGTGCAGTCACATTTCAGATGTCTCTTCCTGCGATGCTCTGCTTTGTGGATCTGTTCCCACAGAACACTGCATCGATGGAGGAAGGTGAGAGGTTGCAGTGAGTGAAAACCACTGACTGGTATTTGTTACATCTGATGTGTTAGAATGTCAGACCTGTGGCAACCTAACACATCCACATAACCCTCTGTCTTGTCATTGAATGCATGTCCTTCTGTTACGTGTGTTGGTTTAAGCAGCAATACTTGACCCCACTCTTAGTTAGGAGATGTCACGTACTAGTTTTCCATTTAAAAATGCATGTAATCCAGTTTCTACATATTCTTCCCTGCTGGTAATGTATGTGTTAAACCTACAAAGGTGAAGGCTGCTGTCTCTTTACAAAAGACATCTCAATATAACCAAATAACATCCGTCTAAATCGTGTTGACTGTATATTTAGACTAAACAAAATATTATACAAATGATTAGGAGACTAATGTAATAATATGTCAATGGATCCTTTCACTCGACTGGTAGATTTTTCAATTGATTCAAGAAAATAAGACTGAAAAGCCTTGACAAGAGAAGGATCCATGACTTTGCGTTCCTTAGATACTATTTTAAGTTCAGTGTGTATTGCTGGTACTTACTTATCATTGGCGAGCTGATAGAAGAGCTTGTTGACATGGCTGAGTGTGTAAAGAGCAGAGACATCCAGGTAGGACAGAATCTTCAACAGGATCTCCAATGGCAGCCTGCAGATAAAGACACGAAGAGGGTGATAAAGATGAGAAGAGACACCACTGATTTATCTCTTTAGCGTAGGTGACTATTGACAAGCTACATATCAATCATTTCATACGCTTCTGACAGCAAAAAGAGAGTTGCTGCATAGCCTACTGTAAAAGTACAACATTGGCTTCCAAAATGTAGTGGAGTTGAAGTATAAGGTAGCATAAAATGGAAATACTTTGGTAAAGTACAGGTTCCTTAAAAAGTACAGTACGTAAGTAAATGTACTTCAAGATATGACAACACTGATTACAGCCTACATTCACCTGTATTGATTTCACTTGATCAGTAATTTGAAATGTTTTAATGGCGGAAGTGTTGCATATGACACAGGTAACATGATGTAATATATTACCTTTCCAGAAAGATTAAAGGTGATTTAAGAGCTCTTTTGAACGTCCTCACTGCCCTGTATCTTACTGCTTTAGGTGCGGTCGCCATTTTAAAAAATGTATGTATTTTTTAATTTACTCGGAAGTTGAAGCCATTAAGCCGTTTATTTTACCGCGCTTTTTAAGTAAAACGTCATAAAATACAATGGAAACCAGTCACTACGTTTTAATCCACTATTAAGTGAACAAATATCGCTATTTGGGCACTTTTTGGTGGAAGAATAACCGTGTTTACGTGAATGTCCTAAACTCAGCGTCCAGTCGCCATGGTGATGTTGCGTCCGCGTGCAGAAACATGATTTCCGGTGGAGAGTGGCAAATAGTCACCTTCAAAATAAAAGCTTTTGTGAAGGACTCATTGCATATTTTAAAAAATAAAAGCGTGGCACACTGTCGAGTTGGTGCAATTGTTGAAGGTGACTTTGATAATGAGAATGTGGACCAGAATAGGATTTTAGTGTATAGCTACAAAAGCAAATAACCAGGTCCATTATATCCATCTTTTTCCTCTGATACTGTAGGTTTACATTTGCCCTACTTTCCATTCACTTTCTTCACTGTTCAAAGCCTATGATATGTGTATACAGTACAGTATATAGTGCTGACAATAACCCTCTATTCCTGTGTCATTTATCATTTAAGAAAAAGCCATTTAAATGTCACACAAACCCTACAGTTCACCATCATTGATCAGGGTTTTCAGAAAGACAAAGCTTGGACAAAAGAGCCCCCTTAACTCATGTTGTCCCCAAATAAAAAGTATTTTGGTCTCTACAATTTGATTCCACACACACACACACAAAGTAAAAGTACTTTGTTAGCAACAGAACTCCTCTTCAGGTGTTAGCCCGGCTCCAGCAGGAGAACAGGCAAGTCTGATGTTAGTTATCTCCTCACACATGCTAAGATAGGTGAGATTTAACCGATATAAGTCAAGAGAAATTCACTATGGGGGGGTTTCGTCTTTCAGAGCTGTTCAGAAATGAACTTGCTTGAGCGTTTGACCTCATTTCAGATTTGAAGCTGCAGAATCATTTATAGCTGCACACTAGCAGATGGACAGGCAGGCAGATGGACGGACAGATATTTGTCATAAAGGGGGTATTTTAAACTGTGTGAAGCATATGGTGGAGTGGGCACAAAGGGTTAGCCTCCTCTGAATGGCAGCATCATATTAAGTACAGAAGCAAACAAGAGAATTGGACTAACCTAAACTTAACTACCTAGACATTTTAATGCTAATCTGCAGACACATATAGAGAAAGTTGGTCAAATAAACTGCTAAATGTGGATTTTGGATATTTTCTTTGCAATAATCTGAAAGGAGACATGATAGAAGCAATATAGCACAACATCTCAACATTGACCAGTGAATGAAGAACGTGTTGTTCCCTGTAGTGTCTCGCCTAAACCAAAAACAAATCCAAGACATGAGAGGAATTATGATGTGTGAGTTATGTACAGAAAATAAAACCCTGCTGATCCTGAGTCTATTCTTTGCAAAAGCAGATGGCTTGCTTTGAGAGCCATCACATAATCGACCTCCCCGTTCCTGGAAGCCAGTAGGCTCTGCTAGCTGTCAGGGAAAATCACCATAACGTCAGTCTGGCCGATCAGACAGCCTGATGGAAGTGAAGGCAGCCTCTAGTACAGCACTGCCATGTAGGCCATCCCTCCCCTCCCCTGGCCCCTGTACTTGACATTTGATGTTTTCTGTGTGTCCTTCTGAAGGCCTGGGGTCAGTTGTGGCTCTTGGATACCTGATGTCACTCTTCCGCATGGTTTGGCAGCCAGCACTGACAGTGCAATGTTTGTCAAACTCGGCTGAGAAAAGGGGGGAAGGATCACCACGTTTAAGTCTAAAATAACGTCTTCTCTGCGCTCTGCAAGTCCTGGATTGTAATCAAAGAACGCTGTATTTATGGAAGCCTCAAATTCTGTATTTGTGTGTCGAGGCTTTTAAAGTGTATTCATAGTGACATCAGAAGGAAAAATATTTGTCCTCCCCGCCGATCCACTCTGCTTGCATGCATTCAAAATGCAGCTTTGAAGAAATATGTTGAAGGAGACTTTTCCTCCCAGTATTTACTGAAGTCTAAGACTAACAGGTGCCTTCTCATGAAGATGTGAGACCATGCATAATGTGGCCGGTTAGCACATCTTTACGTAGGAAAATGACAGCTCATTAAAGGTCTAAAGTGAAGCTTCACCACCTGTGAAGCCCTCTCTCAGACTCTTCAGAGGTGTGGGCTGTGATAGGGACCCTCTACACGGCTCTTCAAAGGATGATGACATGTCAGGGATTGAAAATAAAGGCCAAGGGTTGTGCAGAGAGGTGCGGGACATTTTCTGTGAAGTGCAGGGCATTTTCTCAAGTATCATGCTTTCATCTCGCTTATGGGGTGTTTGTTAGATGTGATGTGCATGTGGATTGAAAAGCAAACATTGCAGCAGATATCACAGAAGGATATTATTTGTATGTAATGCTTTGATTTATCCTGATTATAGCACTCTGCAGGAGATACATCCGCCACTGGATGGCGCACAAGGACTTTATTGGACTCGTGGAAACGCATGTTTAAGTCTGAAATGAGTAACATATAGGCCACCATGCATGCTGAATGTGCCATGCAACAGCTGCATTAAACGCTGCAGCCCCTTTCATTGCAGAGTAATCAGGGAGTGACATGAGAAACTCACAGCATATAACAGACATATGAGAGCCAGTGATCTCTGCAGTCCCCAGGGGCCCCGATCTCACTACATCCAACTGATTCATATGTAAACAAAACCATAAGTCCACGCTTGTGCTCTTAATCGAAGGATCCTGGGGAGTCCTGTTGCAGTGGCTACACACAAAGAATGGGCGTGAGTTGTCCCTCGAAAGAGAGCCCAGAGACCCTTGCTGTTTTAGCACCAGCGATCTGAGTGCTCACTTCACAGTCTGCGAGAGGCAGCGCGCATTACAGCGGGATGGATGGCACAGGTAGGTCGTGATTTACCTTTTCTCCACAGAAATGCAAAGTGTTTCACCATAAAGCGCGAGGGGAAAGGGATGGCTTTAACAGTATTTTCCTTGTACATGGTGACCAAGTGTTGCCTTTAGTTACAATTAGCAGAATTAGTTGATTTGATAACTACGGGACGAATAAAAGATGGGCATTTTTAGAAATGTTATTTCATGGCAGCGACTGCCTTTCATTTTACGCAGATAGAAAATACTCAAGTTTAAAGTCTAAACTGTGTGAAATTGTTTTCCCACTGCTGTCTGAAATGAGCATTCTGATTTTGTGTCTTAAATCATCAGGATTTACAACAACAGTTGTCTGAATACTCTCCCCAAATCAACTAAGACGCCCAGGAGGGAGGGGAGTCACAGCCGGAACGCGTCTGTGTGTCAGAGGCTGTTTGAGAGAGTGAGGCAGCATCACAGCTAGAGGAGGAGAGAGAGAGAGAGTGAGGCAGCATCACAGCTAGAGGAAGAGAGAGAGAGAGAGTGAGGCAGCATCACAGCTAGAGGAAGAGAGAGAGAGAGAGAGTGAGGCAGCATCACAGCTAGAGGAAGAGAGAGAGAGAGAGAGTGAGGCAGCATCACAGCTAGAGGAAGAGAGAGAGAGAGAGAGTGAGGCAGCATCACAGCTAGAGGAAGAGAGAGAGAGAGAGTGAGGCAGCATCACAGCTAGAGGAAGAGAGAGAGAGAGAGTGAGGCAGCATCACAGCTAGAGGAAGAGAGAGAGAGAGAGTGAGGCAGCATCACAGCTAGAGGAAGAGAGAGAGAGAGAGTGAGGCAGCATCACAGCTAGAGGAAGAGAGAGAGAGAGAGTGAGGCAGCATCACAGCTAGAGGAAGAGAGAGAGTGAGGCAGCATCACAGCTAGAGGAAGAGAGAGAGAGAGAGAGAGAGTGAGGCAGCATCACAGCTAGAGGAAGAGAGAGAGAGAGAGTGAGGCAGCATCACAGCTAGAGGAAGAGAGAGAGAGAGAGAGAGTGAGGCAGCATCACAGCTAGAGGAAGAGAGAGAGAGAGAGTGAGGCAGCATCACAGCTAGAGGAAGAGAGAGAGAGAGAGTGAGGCAGCATCACAGCTAGAGGAAGAGAGAGAGAGAGAGAGAGAGAGTGAGGCAGCATCACAGCTAGAGGAAGAGAGAGAGAGAGAGTGAGGCAGCATCACAGCTAGAGGAAGAGAGAGAGAGAGAGAGAGAGAGAGTGAGGCAGCATCACAGCTAGAGGAAGAGAGAGAGAGAGAGTGAGGCAGCATCACAGCTAGAGGAAGAGAGAGAGAGAGAGTGAGGCAGCATCACAGCTAGAGGAAGAGAGAGAGAGAGTGAGGCAGCATCACAGCTAGAGGAAGAGAGAGAGTGAGGCAGCATCACAGCTAGAGGAAGAGAGAGAGAGAGAGTGAGGCAGCATCACAGCTAGAGGAAGAGAGAGAGAGACAGTGAGGCAGCATCACAGCTAGAGGAAGAGAGAGAGAGAGAGAGGAAGAGAAATCTGGACCAGGTGATAGAGTACTAACAAACCTCCAAGGGGCTGCCGGGTTGTATCAGTGTGCACGGGATCAGCGGAGCGACCATGGTGCCCGCACGCTGCCCGGGATCCGGTGCCTCCCTGGCTCTGGTCCTCCTCTTGGGATGCGGCGTGGTTTCCTGCGGCCAGAACGACACGGAGCCCATCGTGCTGGAAGGGAAGTGTCTCGTGGTGTGCGACTCGAACCCCTCTTCGGACGGGGTCACTTCCTCACTTGGCATATCAGTCCGCTCCGCTGGCGCAAAGGTGGCTTTCTCCGCCGTGCGTGGAACCAACCACGAGCCATCAGATATGAGCAACACGTCTATGACCATCTACTTTGACCAGGTCAGATATTCATTGAATTAAAGACTAACATAATTCCGGCAAAAGTCGAAAAATAAATGAGATATGTTAGCTCCATTGCATCTGTATTTATTTATGTCTAGCATGTATTTGCCGTGGGCGATAAGGACGAGTTAAAGGTTATGTTTCATTGATTTCCTATCACTGCTCGCGCTCTGTGTGATCTTAGCCCTGAGTGTCTCTAACCTTAAGAACATAATCCTGTTTTAATTTGAAAATGATTAATTGGATACATTTGGAACCATCCCAAAGTGCAGCCTTAAGACATTTGGCACGCCAGCATCAGAATGCCTCTCAGTAAAGTCACACAAAATGATTGCTACAAATCCAGCTGTTGTGTTAAATGAAGCATGCAGATGGTTACATAAATTAATATCTCATGTCATGCCTTTCTTGGTCACAGGTTTTAGTGAACATCGGCAACCATTTCGATCTCAAAGCAAGTGTGTTCCTGGCTCCGAGGAGGGGGATCTATAGTTTCAGCTTTCACGTGGTGAAGGTGTACAACAGACAAACCATACAGGTGAGCACTAATGAAAGACATAGTCTGCCTCTGATAGACCCTGAGACTAAAGTGCCCCTCTCCTGCAGGTGAACTTGCTGCAGAATGATTATCCGGTGATATCAGCCTTCGCCGGGGACCAGGACGTGACGAGAGAGGCGGCCAGTAACGGAGTACTGCTGATGGTGGAGCGCGAGGACCGTGTCTCTCTGAAGCTGGAGCGAGGCACCTTAATGGGCGGATGGAAATACTCCACCTTCTCCGGCTTTCTAGTCTTTCCTCTATAATCTAATCGGCGATGATCCACGTCGCGCGGGACTCTGCCGAGGTTGAGGAAACAAAAAGAAAAAAAGAAAAAAAAACAACATGCCATTTATTTTCAACTTAAATAACTGCCAGCCAAGGAAGCCGACGAATATCTGTATACCTACACTCGTCCACTATATAGTCAAGTATGAACGTTTCCTTGGAGTTTCATATATTCAAATCCATCGATCTGGATGATGTCACGTGATGATCCGCCACTGCTTGTCCGGAATGTGGATTTTTCTTTTCTTGCTTGGGAAAACAAAACTTTACCAACAGACAAACGGGTGGGCAAAACGGACCAGGGAGAAGATGGAGAGTGGACAGGCCGACTGTGTTATGCTCTATTTTATGTTTGTATAGCCTTAAAGAATATATGGTTTCCGTCCAAGTGCAGTATATGGAATTATGGACATCAAGAGAAGAAGTGCTTTCACGCCCAAGGCATTTTTTTTTGCACGAATGGAAGTTTTGACTTTATGTTTTGTGCTGTCAATGGTGTTGCGTTTGGATGCTGAACATATTGAAAATAGGATAGGCCGCCGACGAGTTTATTAAAAAGAAAAAAAGGCGACATATGTCAGCCACCAGAGACGACTTAGAGCCCTTTTACTAAAGAATAATCATATAATTTAGTACATATTCACATAATTGTGTGTTCTACATTTCGGAATCTGCGTAGCTTTGACTGATTTAATGTTCAGTGACGTTGCTCACCAAATGTACATTGTGGAAATAATAGAAGAATCCCTAAATGTCCCGCTTAATAAAATATATTGTATTGTATAGGCTCGCGCATTTATCGATTTTATTCACATGATTTTGCCTTTTATACGAAACGGGGATTTTCTGTGAGAGTCTCTGTCTCGCTGGATTAGCGTTGAGGCCTCGGTGTCTGTCCGAGGTGCTGAAACACTGAGGCCTCGGTGTCTCTGTCCGAGGTGCTGAAACACTGAGGCCTCGGTGTCTCTGTCCGAGGTGCTGAAACACTGAGGCCTCGGTGTCTCTGTCCGAGGTGCTGAAACACTGCTGCACTCCTCGTTCAAAAAGACTCAGCCGCAGCACTTGTTACACATTAAGAAATACATTACATACTTTTTCACACGGATAGAGATGGACCGTTATGTGAGAATATGATTTCTGGCAAGAAAATACTGAGAACCAAGTTCCAACAAAACATTGGATCTCCTACGCAGCGACCGAGAGCTAAAGGGATGCAGAGAAATGCTTCCTCTTAGCATATAACACAACCCACAATTGAAAGACATGCACTTTTGATCACATAGGTTTGATGCTGGAATGATAAATAGGTGTCACAATTGGTATAAGGTCTATATTGTAGTTCCACAGAGCGCAACGAGTCCCCACTCTGTGTAAGTGTTTTCTGGGGACTATCTAGTTTGAAAACTAAAAACAAAAAAACGTTTTTGGATGAGTCCGCCCCCACGCACAGACATACATAAAACTACCAGCTTCTCTCTCTCTCTCTCACACTCTCACTTTCACCCACCCACACCCTCCCAAAACAAACACACAAACTAAATTCAAGGCCCCTCTGAATCTGAATCAAAGCAGAGAAGTGACTTGTGCCAGACTCTGTTTATTTGAGTAATACAAAATAACTTCCTCAAATCAGAAACTGTAGCTCACTTTCAAAGAGAAGCATATTCGTTCCAGTAATAATATATCGTGTTTAATGTATCTCAGCATCTAAAACTCTACCAAAAACATTGTGGGTTAAAAAGAAAAGCTATGAGGACACTTGCTGGGTTTTTCTGAAGCACGACTCTGAGCTGAATCCAGGTGAAAGGTTGCTATCCTTTATTGATCTCTCCGTGTTCAATCTGTACGGGTTGCAGATGAGTTTGGATCAATCTGGGTGTGGACTGAGCGAAAGCTAAATCTCTGCTGCAGCTCAATATCAGAAAGGACTCCCTACTGTTCTGCACGACTATGGAAGTTGCAGTAAAGTCAATATAGTCTAACTGGTGTGAGGCTAATGGGTCAAAGGTCAACTTCGTGTTGACACATTTCCACAAGTATTTAACTTTTTCTGTGAAGGTTAGAGTTAGGGTTGCTTTGTTAACACACATGGACGTTGGGCTTTGGTGTGCTTGCAGACAGCTCCATAATGAAACAGGTGCATCTGTGGGAGAACATTAAATAAGAGTCATTGGGGGAAACAATTACTTGCGGACAAAGGAGGATACAATTCAGAAATGTTGTTCTGGTTTAACAACAGTGTGTTCTTTTTTCAATCAAACCTAAATCGGCTTCGGACGTTGGTTGTGCAGATTCAGAAATATTTTCTTTAGTGAATTAACCAAGAAATCCAAACAGGATGTCGTCCATTTAAAACTAAGCCAGCGTGACATTGGCAAGGAAGACATGTAGTTTGTGAGAAATGGAGACAATCTGCCAGGAGAGCGTTACTGCAACACGTAATGATAATCCTTACACATGCAACCAATGCACTGAAACACAAGAACACAGAGAAGTGTGATATAATTAAAGGCATCACACGTGTGAGCATCTGGGAACCTGAGGTTGCATGATTGCTTCTCTACGTGGCCATTTGCTTTTTTATGTACACACACCTTCATCGTGTGTGTAACAGAGCTCAGCTGAGAACAAAGACCTGCTGATGCCAGCAACAGGAAGCACAAAGCTGCACAACCTGCCAGAGACTCAGAGCCGGTTGGAGAGCGCGTTGAGTTGGACTATAACGTGCTAATGGTGCCCGTGTTGGAATGCAAAGTGTGTTTCCAAATGATCCCCGTTAGATAATTAAAATAGCTGTCAAGCATAAAGCAAAAACACTTTCTAATATTCTTATAAATCTAATTGGTTGAAACACAACTTTCATAGATGGGATTATTAGAAAGCAAGATGTTCTTTGAGCTCAGTGTTTCATCTAGAAATGTTGTTTAAAAGGTAATTTCATTCTTACAATGTTCTTGGACCAACTGGGACTTTTTGTTAGCAGCTCAAAAATACAGTCCCTAATGTTTGAAGCTATGTGGCTTTATAAAACGAGTCCCCCCAAAAGCACAATCAGTCTTTAAACACGGGGTCCATTTTCTTTCAGGAAGCACAGATGGCATGTTACGGCTCTGTGTCGGCCTCACGCAGATCATCACCAAACTTGTCGACGCTGTTAAAAAGCCCTGAACACATTTCAGAGCGGCATATGTCTTTCATTGGTGTTTCTACAGATTGTCCTTGTGATACGCAACCTTTGAGGATTTTCCTTTAAATTGTACGACTCCAGGACATCAGCTCAGAGGCCGGCCCTCGCATTGGCAACTCAATTATGTAACACACTCATCAGACGGATGTCATCTCTGGGTCTCATGCAGAATGTCAGTTATTCATTAATGAGGTTGTTTTAGTGTGTACACACCCACACGGCTGCACATGTACACTTAGACCTGTTATACACACACACACACACACACACACACACAGTGGGTGTAATTCCAGCTCATTCAGCCCGGAACAAAGTGGTTATTTGGAAACGTCTAAACATATCTTCAATTCGCTGCACGGAGAGAAACATTAAAACCGTTTTCAGTGTTGGTTTGAAAGTCGTTCTTTGAAGTCTATGACAGCTTTGACGTTCATTTCAGCTGCTCCTGTGGTCTCTAAACATTTCATTACATCGCCTTTGCTTATCTTCAGTGGGCGATTTGTTCAGTTTTAACAGGGATGATAGTTGGCAGGTAGGGTGTCGTCTTTTCTCTGGTGTTTTTTTACACTATAAGAAAAATGAATGTGCAAAGAAGCTCAGAGCCATCCTCCTCTCCCTCCCAGGATTAAGAAGACATCTTATTTATAGTGAATGACAAAGTCTTGTTGTTTAAGCAAAAGCAACATTTAATTTGTATTCTGTTCTAATACTTATTAATAATCTTGCTTTTTGAGGCACAAGGAATGTCCGTGTGAAGACACTTCCACTCTTCACCCACCCTGACATAATGCACCGTTTGAGTCATAGCCCAGTTGCTATGCACATTGTTCATTTAGCTTCACACATGTGTTCTCCTCACACAGCCACACGTCATGCAGTCTGAGATTTAAATCTATATTTCTGTCATTAGATTTGATGTCCTGTATAATATGTGTTCACATTGTAGGTAGCAGAGATGGGGTTTTTTGTCACGGGGACTATAGACTCAACGAAATCAAACGAACTTCTTGCTCAGGTTGGGGCTCCACCTGGAATTGTGCGTTTGACCTCACATGTATTGACCCCTTTCACTAGGCCTGACGGTTCAAACCTATTTTGTTCCAAAAGGGCAAAGAGTCAAATCAATTGCCTTCATTTCCTGAATCAATTAACATGAGAGCTGCCATTTCCCAACAAGTGGACACTCAATGCCCTCAATCCATTTTGTTTAAGCAGACAGCGTCCAATCAAGTTGAACAACTAACATTACAGGACTAAAACATGACACTAAATATACTTTAGTTGGATACAAAAACTATAGTCAATACTTACTTAATCGCAGTGTTTAATGTGCAAGGTCTATATTGGTAAAGAGCCCTTTCTGACAGACTCAAATCTTAAGGTTTAGCACGTTGCAACGTATTAGCTTTAAGTGTCTTGAGATGTTTCTGTGCAGAAAGACTAGGTCTCCTCCTCTAGTAGGCAGTATAAATAAATGGCCACTTTCACCTTGAAACAGCTCCTCACTTTATAAAGAGTTCTTTCACCAACATGAGGATGGCTTTGACCTCGAATATAGATCCTTTTAGAATCTAAAGCATTGAGAATCTCTCGTCTTTAGAGCCAACATTGACTCCAGAGGTGAAGGACACACGTTGACACTGAGAGACCTTTAGAAAGAGCTTCTTGATCCATCTAGTTTAAAAGCATTGAGCATCGCGAGTCATTGTCTCTAACTGTTCACTTCACTGGGGTCAGATGGACTAATGAAGCCAAGTGTACTCCACATGTGAGCTTAGCTTTCCACTTCCTTTCTACAAGTCTTTTTCAGTGTAGAAGGTATCATCCAGCCAAAGGAAAGAGAGAGCCTCACAAGATTTGCTTTTGATTGCAGACGAGTTAAATACATTGGTATGCATGAGACGGAAAAGCCCTCAGTCTCTTTTCCATACACTCATTTTCTCTCAGTCCTTGTCCCCGTTATGGCTGAAATTGCCTTAAGTGTAATTGTGTGTGTGAATAAGCCTTTCACAGCATTATTTTTATTCAAGCTGTTCTCAGGCTAACCTACAGGCGCTTCCTTTTCTTCTGAAATGACGCTTAGGGGCCTGCTCCATCTAATATCTAATGTGGCTTCTAGTTAAAAGGAAATGCGACTGAATGTCAGGATTTATTACCACTTTTAATGCCTCTTTAAAACCTTCTCCATAGGCTCCGTTCCAAACGGGCCGTGCTAATTTCACAGATTGTAAAGGCAGTATTTTGTCTGCAAGGCAAGGAGACACAACCTCCAAGAAGCCACCTGTGCCCTCTCCAGATTAAACATTATATTTCTATCCTAATCAAAAGACTAGGTCATATCCTTGAGATATGAAATGACACCTTAGACTTTGTTGCTTCAGTCGAGGTAGTGCGGTGACCTAGCTAATTTGCACTTGAATAGAAAGACACTGATGCAACCGGAGAAACCCCCGAGAGGATAACATGTGGCGGTGGCTTGTTAATAATGCATTTGCCAAACAAATAAATAGACGCATAACACAGACAAACATCAGTCACAGAACCGCTTCTGTGAGCAGGCCCACCCCTGAAGAAAGGGGGGAGGGGGGGGGAAGAGAAAGATGGAGAAAGTCTGTTTATTCCTTCTGCCACTGCCTGCAATATCCATACTGCTGAAACACGCAGTTCCCCAAAGACAATACAACCTCACGCAGACAGTAAGCAGGAAGCTCATATGAACAACTCCTTGATACATCATCCGTCTGCACATTAGGTTCTGGCCCAGCGAGCCTGAGAGAGGAAGCATCCAAAACCAGTTTAACTACAGTCATTAGAAATGGGGAAAACTGTGGCTCAGCACAAACAGACCACACACACACACACACACACACACACACACACACACACACACACACACACACACACACACACACACACACACACCAGGAATTACACATCCACAGAAGCAGCAGTATGACTATTTTTACAGGTGTAGCTGTGGGTTCTGGGTATGGTAATTTTACGGATCATTTGGACGGGGATATGACACTGGGTTTAATAAGGTTACATGTGTTGCCACAGGAACCAGAAATAGACTATCACCACACACACAGCCAAGAAAGCAGTATATGTTATATTGCTAATGGAAATACATAACTCAATATTTGAGGTGAGGTTTGTTTTCCGAGCCGATGGGACCGGAGAGGACCATGAAACGAGGATTCACATGTAAGTGCTTTTCCCTTCCTTTCTCTGTATGCACGGATCTTTATGAGAGAGTGCTTTTGCAAATATATATTTAAATAAAAAGCATCCTCCCTTCACGTGATTCCCGCCACCCTACAAAGGTTAAAGCAACATTATTTGAATAATTTACTTATGACAACACCTTTAAAATCATCTTAATGCGACACAAATATGATAAAACTCTGTTACTCTGCATCGGGCAGTAAGACCTCATGGGGGAAGTGCAAAATACGTCACTGTTTTAAGTTGATTGACTGCAGCATATTTCACAGAATAGATGTTTTCCGGTGATTTACTGTTTTCCTGAAGGACAGAAAGCTTAACTTCATGCTAAACTAACGCTAACCGCTAGCATTGCTGCCGTTTTCTAGCCTGCTATGTCCTTCGTTGTCGCACTTGCTAGCCTTTGAGCTATATTAGCAAGGTTTCCTCCAGCTTTTGACATCTATAGGCGCTTTCACACCGGAGTACTTTTCCCCGTACTTTTCCCGTTTAGTTCCGTTAGTGCCTGGAATTTTGCGTTCACACCAAAAAGAGAACTAGTCAAATAACTTTTACCTCGATTGTAAGTCCCTGCTAGAGAGGTGGGATAATCCTGGGGAGAAAAAAGTACCAATTTCTATTGGCTGGGCGAATTGCAAACCACGCCCCGGTAAAACTCAAAACGTTTTTGTGAAGCCGCCACATTGAGGTTTCTCAATACTCTAATTTACCCTCCTCGACTCCTCGACTCCTCGACTCCTCGGTCCTCCGGTAGTGACCCGGAAATGAATTTTAGCACGCCATGTTGAAGGACATCTCATTTCTCTAAATGCACATCGAGGACCGAGGACCGAGCGTCGAGGAGGCTCTCTGGAGGAGCTATAACCGAGGAGACACTGATGGTTCCTCCACGGTCCTCTCCTCCGCGGATGCATTTCCGGGAACGGTGGAGGCGTGACGTGATTCTGGAGGCCCATTCCCAAACCGCCCCCTACACCCTACCCCTACACCCTACCCCTACACCCTACCCCTCCGTTTGCGCGTTCACGCGGAGGGTCCGCCATATTGAGGGCTGTTCCAAAGCAACGAGTGTGGAGAGGGAGTATATCAAGCCCTCAGACAGCGAGTCTGCAGCGGTGCTGACTTGAGACCGGTCTCTACCTGACCGGAGTCACGCTGTGTGTGTCCGTCAGGAAACACGCTGTTAACAAGTAGTTCCAGCAAACATCCTGATAAACTGCATGTTAACAACCTCATGATGACCTCATGATGACCTCATGATGACCTCATATGTTTTAACTTAGGATCAAACCTGTGTTTAGTCTAGAAAAAGGTAAATGTGTGCATTTTATTATAAAGTTGTGTATATTTACAGACCGTTGCAAAAACTAAGAAGCTTATAAACATCAGGTATAAAACTAAAAGAGCTTTGAAACACAATGAAAGATGTTTGGAGTTTTATTTGAGTTATTCATTTAAACTTTTTGTCTAAGAGATGCTGATTTGAAACCGTTGTTACATACAGTTACGGCATTTCCTGTTTCTGCCGGAGAGAGGGGAGAGAGGGGAGAGAGGGGAGAGAGGGGAGGCCGTCCCAAAGCTTGCTGCTGTGTTTACTCCCTCCATCTGACAGGAGGGAGCCTCGTTGAGCTGCGAGTGTGGCTACAGACGGAGTTCACTCCATCACGGAGGGGTAGGGTCGAGGGAGTGGTTTGGGATTGGGCCTCAATTTCCCCTCCTCGACTCCTATCCTCGAGACTTAGTCCCGCCCACAGGAGATGCGACCGGAGGACTGAGGAGGGGAACCGAGGAGAGAGGAGGGGAAGCAGCAGGCGGTTAGAGAAAGGAGAACTCCTCTCCTCTGAGCGGTCATTTTAAAGAAACGTCCATTAATGATGACAAGAGGAACAGCAGCCCTCTGTCTGATGGACAGATGTGTTCATGACCACATATATTTACTTTGATTCATTCATAGTGCGGTATAATGAGACAATAACAGGCTACAGATGCGGACACACACACATATATTTATATAAATATATACAATTTAAAGTATGAGAGCACTCTCACATTATAACGTAACACAATCTGAGACTGGATATACCCCCCCCCCCCCCCCCCCCCCTCTCTCTCTGGTCGCTGAAATGGGGAATTGAAATTACGGGCCAAAAGTTTTATTTACAAGTATTAAAAGTAAGCAGAGGACACATCTACGCACTGTACAACACACACACACCTACACACTGTACCACACACACACACGTACACACTGTACCACACACACCTACACACTGTACCACACACACACACGTACACACTGTACCACACACACACCTACACACTGTACCACACACACCTACACACTGTACCACACACACACCTACACACTGTACCACACACACCTACACACTGTAGCACACACACACCTACACACTGTACCACACACACCTACACACTGTACCACACACACATACACACTGTAGCACACACACACCTACACACTGTACCACACACACCTACACACTGTACCACACACACATACAGCTCCTAAAGCATAATCAGGCTACAGCCGTTATGTATTTCATTTTGTGAAGCACTAAATGGTCTTAGAAAAATATCGACTCTTTGTTTGTAGATATCTACTAAACTACAGCAAAGAGAGTAGGCCTGTTCTACTGAGTGATATATATTATACACACGAGCTGCTTTCTGCACGGACCTCACAGCTGTTCTCACTGTAAACATCGCGTTGCGATAAAAGCAGTTTCTAAAGTAATATCCAGGGGATGCATGCAGAGCTGTCATTGGCTGAGATAAGTCCGGCCCATGCCGTGCATCACGCCTCCACCGTTCCCGGAAATGCATCCGCGGAGGAGCCGTGGAGGAACCATCAGTGTCTCCTCGGTTAGAGCTCCTCCAGAGAGCCTCCTCGACGCTCGATGCTCGGTGTGCATTTAGAGAAATTAGATGTCCTTCAAAATGGCGCGCTGAAATTCATTTCCGGGTCACTACCGGAGGACCGAGGAGTCGAGGAGGGGAAATGTGAGTATTGAGAAGTGATGGGAACTAAGTACGGCAAAGTACTTGGTGTGAAAGCGGCTAATACGAATAACAAATGCTCTTTTTAGATTGAATCCATCCTTAAAACAGCAGCGGTGTATGAGCGACTTGCACTCTGTAACCTTAGGCGCTTAATCCCAATAACACAGAAGAGGTTTCTCAATACTCAAATCTGTCCATCAGACAGAGGGCTGCTGTGCCTCCTGTCATCATTAGTGGACGTCTCTTTAAAATGACCGCTCAGAGGAGAGGAGTTCTCATTTCTCTAACCGCCTGCTGCCTCCCCTCCTCTCTCCTCGGTTCCCCTCCTCAGTCCTCCGCTCGCATCTCCTGTGGGCGGGACTAAGTCTCGAGGAGGGGAGTCGAGGATAGGAGTCGAGGAGGGGAAATTTGAGTATTGAGAAACCTCTAGAGTCCGACTTTATGTTTCTTTAATGGAGTTTAATCTAAGACTTTCCACAGCTCTGTGAAATACTCAAACTAAACTACATGAAAGCCGTGTTTCTGCACTGTTGTTCTGCACTGACAGACGTGAGCTGTTTACTTATCACTCTCTGTGTGGATTTATAAATAGACCATAGATTGCGTGCTATGAACAATACCGAAGGCTTCCCTTTAATATAACACAAGGTAGAGTGAAAATAAGCATATTGGGAATTAGAGTTATAACACTATGAGGTCAATATTGATTTTATCCCCTCGGATGTTTTTTTATGTCACAAGAAGTGTTTTAGTGAGAACTTTCCCCAACATAACAAATGGTGTAAATATATGCAAAGAGGAAAGTTATTATTCCCACGACACAGGAGGTGTTCATCATCACGAACCACATTTAGGTCAGTCTGTCTGAAGAAGCTTCCTCCTGTTATAGTGAGTGATTCTCAGAACAAAAGCTACCGCTGAAGATAGAGGTGTAGCACAAATCTGTTGCTGTTAAATACAGCTTCGTTAAAAATATCATCTGTGAATATTATGCATGAAAACAAAAATAAAACCCTTAGACTGTGTCTCAAATCCCTGCAGAGGTTTAGGAGTTCATTTGCAATAAATCAAAGTAATTAATGTTATATTAACGGGGATTAATGCAATAAGGGAGACATTGGTTGTGAATGTGTCACTGCAACAGGGGTGGGGTACTGTAGGCGAGGGAAGGCTGTAGGCCAGTCACTGCATCCTGGTCAAATAAAAATATAATGTATATGTTTGTGTCTTTGACATTAGCGCTTCTATGCAGCCACCTGTGCCCTGTGCACTACGAAGCCAGTTCAACAGACCCTGGATATGTTTGAGTTATCTTAACTAACCCTAACAAACGAGATCTCGCTAAGCGGTCCTACGAAGCTGGTTATCAACTCGGTAAATCAAGCCAGGGTTTCTCTCACCAGCTGAGAGCGCGTTCACGTGAAAGGGGCGGGGTTAGCTACATTTGACCAATCACAAACAGGGACAAGTGTACTGACGGTGCAGCGTCATACTTCATTAATGAAAAGTACACTAATATTAGACAAATATGAACTTTAACCATCCATGATTTAAACATATACTCCAGGATACAAGCCACTTAGTTGCACTTGCAAGGAGAATACAGAACAACTGGTTAAAAAATAACTACAGAGTGTTTGAAAGCGTACAACAGTTTTATGATATCACTGCCCCATCGACACTAGTGGATCTGACTTTAATTATATTTGACTCTGGCTCTCTGGCTCTCTGGCTCTCTGGCTAAATGACGCACTGCGTGCTAATAGAACCGTCCTTCGGGCAGCAGAGCGGAAACGGTGGAAATCCAAACACCATGACGACCTCCTAACCTATCAGGCTCTCCTCTCCTCTTTCTCTGCTTCGATCTCTCTGGCAAAAAGCACTTTCTTTCAAGATAAGATCCAATCCTCCTATTCCAATCCCAAAAAACTATTTTCCATCTTCTCCACCCTCCTGGACCCCCCCAAAGGCCCTTCCCCCTCCTCCCTTCTGTCAAGCGACTTTGTTAACCACTGATATTCGCTCTTCTTTTTCTGACTCACCTTTACTCACCGCTGGGTCATCTGACCCTCCTTTCACCCACACACTAACCTCCTTTTCCCCTCTCTCTCCAAGTGAGGTTCTTACCCTCATTACCTCTGCCCGCCCTACCACCTGTCCTCTGGTCCCTATCCCCTCAAACCTCCTTCAGACTATCGCTCCTGATATTCTACCGTTTCTCACCCATTTCATCAACACTTCTCTAACTTCTGGTCACTTTCCAAACAGTCTCAAGGAGGCAAGAGTAACCCCTCTCCTAAAGAAACCCACTCTCAACCCGTCTGATGTTATAAACTACAGGCCTGTGTCTCTCCTCCCGTTCCTGTCTAAAACACTTGAACGCGCCGTCTTTAAACAACTCTCCTGTTATCTCCATCAGAACAACCTTCTGGATCCGCACCAGTCTGGTTTCAAGGCAGGTCACTCCACAGAAACTGCTCTCCTTGCTGTCACTGAGGAACTGCACACTGCCAAAGCAGCCTCCTTCTCCTCTGTCATCATCCTTCTGGACCTGTCTGCTGCATTCGACACGGTGAACCATCAGATCCTCCTTCGCACTCTCCAAGAACTTGGAGTTTCAGGCTCTGCACTTTCCCTCCTCACCTCATACCTCAAAGACCGCACCTACAGGGTTACTTGGAGAGGGTCGGAGTCCGACCCTTGTCAATTAACTACAGGGGTCCCTCAGGGCTCTGTTCTTGGTCCGCTCCTCTTCTCCTTGTACACAAACTCGCTCGGATCGGTCATTAGCCCGCATGGTTTTTCATACCACTGCTACGCTGACGACACCCAATTAATCCTGTCCTTTCCCCGCTCAGAGACCCAGGTCGTCGCACGCATCTCTGCTTGTCTAGCTGACATCTCTCAGTGGATGTCTGCTCACCACCTCAAGCTCAACCTTGACAAGACTGAACTGCTTTTCCTTCCGGGAAAATATTGTCCCACTCTTGACCTGACAATCAACATCGGCACCTCTGTTGTTTCCCCGACTCAGATTGCAAGGAATCTGGGTGTGATCCTAGATAACAACCTGTCCTTCACTGCAAACATCGCTGCTACAACCCGCTGCTGCAGATACACGCTGTACAACATCAGGAGGATACATCCCCAGCTGACCCAGAAAGCCACGCAGGTTCTGGTCCAGGCTCTCGTCATCTCACGCCTAGACTACTGCAACTCCCTCCTGGCTGGTCTACCTGCATGTGCCATCCGACCTCTGCAGCTCATCCAGAATGCAGCAGCTCGTCTGGTCTTCAACCTTCCTAAATGTTCCCACACCACTCCGCTCCTCCGCTCCCTCCACTGGCTCCCGGTAACTGCTAGAATCCACTTCAAGACACTGGTACTTGCATACCATGCTGCGAATGGATCTGGCCTTTCCTACATCCAGGACATGGTTAAACTGTACACCCCAGCACGTGCACTCCGCTCTGCATCAGCCAAACGACTCGCTGCACCCTCGCTGCGAGGTGGACCCAAGTTCCCATCAGCAGAAACACGTGGGTTTGCTATCCTGGCTCCAAGATGGTGGAATGAGCTCCCCATTGACATCAGGACGGCAGAAAGCTTACACACCTTCCAGACTGAAAACTCATCTCTTTCGACTCCACTTCGAGCAATAGAACTATAACAAAGCACTTATATACTAATAAAGGACTGGCTTACCGAAAGCCAGTTGAGTAGCACTTGAAATGTGTTTGCTCTATGAAACCTGATGATTCTGTTTTCTTCAAGGTTGTATTTTGTTGGTCGAACGCACTTATTGTTAGTCGCTTTGGATAAAAGCGTCAGCTAAATGCAATGTAATGTAATGTAATGTAATACCAGTATGTAGTGTCTCTACTTTAAAGAGTCCTCTCCTGCTGATGTTCAAGTGTATATGTTAAGCTCAAAGAGCGCTTACAGGCTGAACCCACAATACAAACACGGAAGGGAGGAGACGTGAGTATGGAAGCAAATATAGTTAGTTGAAGATCCGGAGGATGTCGGAGAGAGCAGGCTGAACACGGGTGAGATGAGCCGGGGAATCAGAGTTGAATTGAGTGAGCAAGCTGGAGCTGGTAGTGAAGATAATCAGAGGTTCGCTGACGAGGTGGTGTTGGCTGGACGTGGCAGGCAGAGTAGTAGACAAATTCTGGGCAGAGAAATACAGGTTTAGGAATATAACTTGACTTGGAAACTAGGTTAGCTTTCTAGCAATCAATACGTGTTACCAGTGTATCTTTGACGACGAACTGGTGAATACTGGATGAGGAAGCCGGGTATATAAGCAAGTGTGGATGAGTAGATGAATCAGAATGATGAGTAGCAGCTGCGAAGGTGAATTGGCGGGAACTGAAAGTAGGTCAGCCACGCCCAGCCAGGAAGACAGACACAAACAAACATGAAACAAAAAGAGAAGCAGAAGGAGGGAAAACTGCACATCCTTACAGTATATCAGTATGTAATGTCTCTACTTTAAAGAGTCCTCTCCTGCTGATGTTCAGGTGTATCAGTATGTAGTGTCTCTACTTTAAAGAGTCCTCTCCTGCTGATGTTCAGGTGTATATCAGTATGTAGTGTCTCTACTTTAAAGAGTCCTCTCCTGCTGATGTCCAGGTGTATATGAGTATGTAGTGTCTCTACTTTAAAGAGTCCTCTCCTGCTGATGTCCAGGTGTATATGAGTGTGTAGTGTCTCTACTTTAAAGAGTCCTCTCCTGCTGATGTTCAGGTGTATATCAGTGTGTAGTGTCTCTACTTTAAAGAGTCCTCTCCTGCTGATGTTCAGGTGTATATCAGTGTGTCGTGTCTCTACTTTAAAGAGTCCTCTCCTGCTGATGTTCAGGTGTATATCAGTATGTAGTGTCTCTACTTTAAAGAGTCCTCTCCTGCTGATGTTCAGGTGTATATCAGTATGTAGTGTCTCTACTTTAAAGAGTCCTCTCCTGCTGATGTTCAGGTGTATATCAGTATGTAGTGTCTCTAATTTAAAGAGTCCTCTCCTGCTGATGTCCAGGTGTATATCAGTATGTAGTGTCTCTACTTTAAAGAGTCCTCTCCTGCTGATGTTCAGGTGTATATCAGTATGTAGTGTCTCTACTTTAAAGAGTCCTCTCCTGCTGATGTTCAGGTGTATATCAGTATGTAGTGTCTCTACTTTAAAGAGTCCTCTCCTGCTGATGTTCAGGTGTATATCAGTATGTAGTGTCTCTACTTTAAAGAGTCCTCTCCTGCTGATGTTCAGGTGTATATCAGTATGTAGTGTCTCTACTTTAAAGAGTCCTCTCCTGCTGATGTTCAGGTGTATATCAGTATGTAGTGTCTCTACTTTAAAGAGTCCTCTCCTGCTGATGTCCAGGTGTATATCAGTATGTAGTGTCTCTACTTTAAAGAGTCCTCTCCTGCTGATGTTCAGGTGTATATCAGTATGTAGTGTCTCTACTTTAAAGAGTCCTCTCCTGCTGATGTTCAGGTGTATATCAGTATGTAGTGTCTCTACTTTAAAGAGTCCTCTCCTGCTGATGTTCAGGTGTATATCAGTATGTAGTGTCTCTACTTTAAAGAGTCCTCTCCTGCTGATGTCCAGGTGTATATGAGTATGTAGTGTCTCTACTTTAAAGAGTCCTCTCCTGCTGATGTTCAGGTGTATATCAGTGTGTAGTGTCTCTACTTTAAAGAGTCCTCTCCTGCTGATGTTCAGGTGTATATCAGTGTGTAGTGTCTCTACTTTAAAGAGTCCTCTCCTGCTGGTGTTCAGGTGTATATCAGTGTGTCGTGTCTCTACTTTAAAGAGTCCTCTCCTGCTGGTGTTCAGGTGTATATCAGTATGTAGTGTCTCTACTTTAAAGAGTCCTCTCCTGCTGATGTTCAGGTGTATATCAGTATGTAGTGTCTCTACTTTAAAGAGTCCTCTCCTGCTGATGTTCAGGTGTATATCAGTATGTAGTGTTTCTACTTTAAAGAGTCCTCTCCTGCTGATGTTCAGGTGTATATCAGTATGTAGTGTCTCTACTTTAAAGAGTCCTCTCCTGCTGATGTTCAGGTGTATATCAGTATGTAGTGTCTCTACTTTAAAGAGTCTTCTCCTGCTGATGTTCAGGTGTATATCAGTATGTAGTGTCTCTACTTTAAAGAGTCCTCTCCTGTTGATGTTCAGGTGTATATCAGTATGTAGTGTCTCTACTTTAAAGAGTCCTCTCCTGTTGATGTTCAGGTGTATATCAGTATGTAGTGTCTCTACTTTAAAGAGTCCTCTCCTGCTGATGTTCAGGTGTATATCAGTATGTAGTGTCTCTACTTTAAAGAGTCCTCTCCTGCTGATGTTCAGGTGTATATCAGTATGTAGTGTCTCTACTTTAAAGAGTCCTCTCCTGTTGATGTTCAGGTGTATATCAGTATGTAGTGTCTCTACTTTAAAGAGTCCTCTCCTGTTGATGTTCAGGTGTATATCAGTATGTAGTGTCTCTACTTTAAAGAGTCCTCTCCTGCTGATGTTCAGGTGTATATCAGTATGTAGTGTCTCTACTTTAAAGAGTCCTCTCCTGTTGATGTTCAGGTGTATATCAGTATGTAGTGTCTCTACTTTAAAGAGTCCTCTCCTGCTGATGTTCAGGTGTATATCAGTATGTAGTGTTTCTACTTTAAAGAGTCCTCTCCTGCTGATGTTCAGGTGTATATCAGTATGTAGTGTCTCTACTTTAAAGAGTCCTCTCCTGCTGATGTTCAGGTGTATATCAGTATGTAGTGTCTCTACTTTAAAGAGTCTTCTCCTGCTGATGTTCAGGTGTATATCAGTATGTAGTGTCTCTACTTTAAAGAGTCCTCTCCTGTTGATGTTCAGGTGTATATCAGTATGTAGTGTCTCTACTTTAAAGAGTCCTCTCCTGTTGATGTTCAGGTGTATATCAGTATGTAGTGTCTCTACTTTAAAGAGTCCTCTCCTGCTGATGTTCAGGTGTATATCAGTATGTAGTGTCTCTACTTTAAAGAGTCCTCTCCTGCTGATGTTCAGGTGTATATCAGTATGTAGTGTCTCTACTTTAAAGAGTCCTCTCCTGTTGATGTTCAGGTGTATATCAGTATGTAGTGTCTCTACATGTCTCCATGCTTTAATGTTCAAAAAGCTTTTTATTGTTCTCATTGTACCTGTGCTGCAGCACCTCTTTTCACCCTCTGTCTGAAACCAGAGCCCAGCCCAGTCTGCTCTGATTGGTTAGCTGGCCGGCTCTGTTGTGATTGGTCATCCACTTAGAGATGTCCCGCCCCTTAGCCTATCACGTACAATGTGTTGGAGCGCTAGCCAATAGCAGCACGACTGTATCAGTGATGTCTCTATTCAGGAAGTGAACACAGGGATGTTAGCCTTTGCAGACCATTGACATGCACACAAACCTATATAACAGGAAAGGGAAAACCCCTAAAAGCAGAATATGGCCTCTTCAAGCATCATATTCTCATCATTAGAAAAATAGCCCCAATACTAGAACAGCTAAGGTACGAAAGAGTTGCAAATATAAAGTTATGTCAGGAAAGATACTAACAAGACAGTGGAAGAAATAGCTATAGTGAGAGATAGCTATAAAATACAGGTGCTGCTCCAAGTCCTCCCCCAAGCTCACACTGCCTCTCATCATTCAGTGAAACACACCAGCCCTGAACATACAGTGGTGCTAAAACACATCTTAGCATGACGACAAGCCAGGCATCATTATTTTCCCGTTCTCCTGGACTCCTGTTAATAATATACACACTGTAACTGTGACACAAGGGATTTCTCTACAGCACTTTACAGATGTGGAAACCCATAACCATGTGCTCATTAAAATATAGTGCTTTTGTCATGTAGAGAATCATTTATTGGTTATTTTAGGTCCTGACACCGTGCTATACTCAGAGGTGTTGTAAGAGGAAAGAGAAATAGGAAGGATTTAAGGAGCTTGTATTTCTCAATAAAATGTTTTACAGGTAAAATACACATTTCAAGAGTTGTCATATCTTTTCACGGGACCTGGATCTAGTCGTTATGTTTTGCCTATGCACCTTTTAAGAACCCCTATATGGACAAATTTGAAGTCAGATCAATGCGACCACAGGAGAGGAAATAAAAGCCTGAGCATGCAAGCTCATCTTATCGTAAACATACGGAAGGAGAGGCTTGGTAGAGGGATTGAATTGAGCTCATCTGAGTTTCTCCACATCCTCAGGCTCCATCAGGGACCTCGAGGAGTGCTACAGGCATGCTTAACCTGTTAAGCCCCGAGCCTGTTTTTCAGGTTTCAGGCTCGAAAATGACATTCCCAGAATAAATGACTATAACTTCACTTCTAAAAGGTTTATATGAATAATTTTTGATATCAAAGCAAGGTTACATCTGTGAGTTGGATGTAGAAGTGTCAGAATCAATATAGATTTTTCTGTGTCAGAGTAAATTCAGATGGAACATAGCAAAAAAATGTAAATTCCTGTCTCCGCCTAAAGAAAACCCATTACATATAGTGAAGACCACCCTTGAATGATGGGTTAGTAGCCTAAAAGCTTTAGGAATCCAAAGTATAACATATAATAAGTACCCTGTATCAAGATTGAGGCAAAACAAGTGACATTTGACCTTTTTAGAGAGGTTTATGAAAATAAAGTCCAGGCGGAATAAGCTTTGGGCACATTTGGGCACATTTGGTTCCATCAGTGCCATTTGACCTTTTTCAGGTACCAGACTATAAAAATCATTGTATTACATTCAATCATCACTATAGGTATTCATTCCACCCAAAACAAAACAAAAAAATATTTAAAAAATAAATACATATTTTTTTTAAATATATATTTTTTTAAATATTTGTTTGTGTGTGAGTGTGTGTAGATGTGTGTAAGTGTAGGTGTGTGTGTAAGTGTAGGTGTGTGTGTGTGTGGGTATGTATGTGTAAGTGTAGGTGTGTGGGTGTGTGTAGGTGTGTAAGTGTAGCTGTGTGGGTATGTGTAAGTGTAGCTGTGTGGGTATGTGTAGGTGTGTGGGTGTGTGGGTGTGTGTAAGTGTGTAAGTGTAGCTGTGTGGGTATGTGTAAGTGTAGCTGTGTGTGTGTGTGTATGTAACTGTACCAACACACTATACAATAAAACTACACTGTAGGTCAGTGTGTGTAGGTGTACTTGCACAATAAAAAAAAAACGGAAACATAGGTAACATTTGACTCCAACTGGGGCAGATTTATTTCAAACATTTTACCAACACTAGAGGCATGTAAAAACAAACATTTTACCAACGTACTATACAATAAAGCCACTGTAGGTTTGTAAAAACAATAAACATTTTACCAACGTACTATACAATAAAATCACACTAGGTATATAACATTTTTTAAATAAACACTCGCAAAACGTTATACCTACCTGAACTTTATACCTACCTGAATGTTCCAGTATTTAGGTCGTGCCACTCCCTGAAACAGTTCTTTTTGACAGTGAAGCACAGAGGGACCTGGCACTTCCTGCAGTACACAGGTGTCTTTTGAGTCCAGCATCTAAGCACCTCCTGCAGTTCTTCCTGACCTTGGTGGCATCTTCCCCATAATACTCGGGCATGCATGTGAGTGGTGGTGGAGGAGGGGGTGGTGGAGGAGGGGGTGGTGGTGCAGGGGGTGGTGGTGCAGGCCCTTCAGCAAACTCCAACAATTCTGCAGCAAGCTGCTCCCTGAAAGTCTTCTGGGTGTGTGGCTTTGTCCTGCTGGGGTCACTCCTCATCTAACAAATGTGGAAAAACAAAGAGATTAGATTAAGTCACTGGCTTATACTTATAGAATAATATTGGAGGATAAATTAATAATATTATTCCAAATAAATAAGTAAACACATGTATATATTCATTCACTGGCCATTCATTTAGAAAATGTAACTCCAAAAAGACAAGTAACACTATTTAGCATTTTGCCTAATCATTTTTTGTAGCTTCTTGGCTAAGCTAACACTGTGATGCAGTTTTACCAAATACAAAAGTAATATATAAAAAGGATAATATTGGACTATAAATGAATAATATTACACCAAATAAATAAGTAAACACATGTATATATTCATTCACTGGCCATTCATTTAGAAAATGTAACTCCAAAAAGACAAGTAACACTATTTAGCATTTTGCCTAATCATTTTTTGTAGCTTCTTGGCTAAGCTAACACTGTGATGCAGTTTTACCAAATACAAAAGTAATATATAAAAAGGATAATATTGGACTATAAATGAATAATATTACACCAAATAAATAAGTAAACCCATGTATATTCATTCACTGGCCATTCATTTAGAAAATGTAACTCCAAAAAGACAAGTAACACTATTTAGCATTTTGCCCAATCATTCCTGTAGCTTATTGGCTAAGCTAACACTGTGACGCAGTTCCACCAAACACATAAGTAATATATAAAAACGGAGAGATTACATACCTTTCCCGTGGTGGAAGTTCAACATCCGAGTCACTACTGTCTGGATCCAGGTCTGGCTGGAGGAGATCTTCATCATCCGAAGAAGAGTCATCTGGTATGATCATAGCTCCACTATCGTCAGCTAGCATCTCTAGCACCAGCTCGTGGTGAAGCTCTCCCTTCTGGCTGCCATTATTTGCTCAAATGGAAAGAGGATACACAAGAAAAATATCTAAAAGCAAAGAAATCAACGTCCTTGAAATGTGCTCTGTTACCTGTTACCTGCTATCGTCGCTGCGTGCTGTGGTGCTGTGGTGCTGTCCTGCTGCGGGTGCTCTGTGGAGCCTGCTGCTGCGGTGCAGTGCTCTGTGGAGCCTGCTGCGTAATGCGTAATGGAGCTGGAGCAGGCGTAGTTTATACTACGCAGGATCATATCTTTGGAACCCATTGGTCGATTTGGGTGATTGACACCTTTTCTGAACCGTTAGAGCCAATAGAATCGAGTGACAGTTATTAAGTCCCGCTAAACACTTACGTCAAGTAGAGAGAGGTTTGCGTAAACAGCATGTGAGACAGCATTAGCTTGGGACTGCGAAACTTTATACCTACTCTGCTGCCATGAATGTAGTGATAGATTATCAGGAACAATTCTAAAGTGACTAAGAGACATTGGATTAACCTTGAGGAGCGTTTTTATTCCCTTGAACACGAGCTTTGATCACAAAACAGCAACGGTAAGACATAATTATTGTTATGTTTTTAAAAATTGTTGTTTTTTTTCTTCTCTGTTCTGGCTGCTAGCTCAGTGAGTTTGTGTCCTACAGGGATGATACTTATAACAAAATAATCTGTGGAGTATCAGCTTTCCAGATGATATGTAGTTTGTGCAGAAAATATTAAGTTTTAAAGATCGTTTTGCTAGTTAGCACTGGAAGTAGCATCTGCCCGTTTTAGCTAAGGGCTAATGCTAACGCTTCTTGTGAGACTTGTGTTTTGTTTCAGTAAAAATGGTTCGTTTGGTCAGTTAGCTGAGATTCTTCTCGTTAATCTGGTATAACACATTAATAGGATTTTAAATATTAAAATGCCCTGAGACACAGTGTTGTGAAAAAAAAAAACGGGGTCCCCGCCGGCGGGGACCTTGGGGCTTAACAGGTTAAAGGCAGAAAAGGCGAGCGTGGTCTTTGGATAGGCAGGAGAGAGGGGCTCGGTCTGCGTTATGTCCTCCGCAGCGAGGATGGAAGCTCATCTCGCTGTCGATAATCACCTTCGTTTTCCCCCAAATGACATGAGAAGCTCAGGAAGGGAGAGTGAAAGGAAGGTCATGTCTTTTTTAAAGTAGCCCCAGTGGCGCCAGCAGGGGGGGGCCATGGCCACCCTGATATATTTGTTGGCCCCCCCACCACACACACCGCCTCGCCAGTCACGTATGCGTAGTAGTTTATCTGATATTTAACAACAAATACACAGCCAGCGAGTCGCTTGATTTGAGCTTCCAACGCTCACACTGCAACCCCTCCCTCTCCCTCTGCTATCATGGTAACACTCTGATACTCGGCGCACCACTCTGATACTCGGCGCACCACTCTGACTGATAGATCCGAAATGGAACAACTTTGCAGCCCAGTTTTCCCAGATTTGCAGTCAAGTAAAACATGTTAGCCTGCCATTATAGCGCTTCTTCGTTAGCGTTCTTCTTGAGGGAAAGAGCTGCCGCAAAATCGACGGGCGGCGAGTCATAATTTTTTAAGGAAATTGTTTTTATTTTTTATTATAATTACTAATAATAATGTAAATGTTTTTGTCATTATTACAACAAATACAGACTTGCAACTGATAACACTGGCAATGATTTTATATTTATTAGACTATTAAAAAAAAGATCACGGGGTACCCCCGCGTCCAACGCCCACTACACCACTGCTTGTGTATACTCTGTGTGCTCCATGGCGGACAGGAAGTGGCTCTTGTTGGAAGCTGGAGCGTGCGTTGGCTCAGATAAAATGTTTAAAGGTGCATTCGAGCCGATCCACTTTGGGGAGGACCTTGTGCAGAATGCATGCTGATGAGAGCTGCTCAGGTGTTGCCAGAGGCACCGTGATAATGGACGGAGCATGCAGAATCATTCCAGGAGAAGCAATGGATCAAGAGGAGGAGGGTGTAATAAAACACACACTTCACCACACACTGATAGCTCACTATTGGAAACGCAGTGACATCATACTCAAAGGTTTGAAGGTCTCCTATTATGCTTTTTTTAGGTATGGGTCTCAGATAGACATCCCTCACATCCATCTGTTTCAGCCCTGTTAGAGAAACGCTGATTTGGGTCCTTAGGGGGAGCTATAGTGCCTGCTCAGAATTACACGGCAGCTACAGTTAAATTCTGCCGTGATTAAACGCCATCATGATCCAAACCACATCAAGGATTATTTCTGAAACAGTATGCTTTTTCTCTCGCGTGTTTATCACAAGGTGAGTTCCTGTTGTTATTTCCTGCTTCTTTAAACATGCTCTCTCCAGTACAGGTTAGCTCTGAGTGTTAGCTATGCTGGCTAATGTAAACAAAGACCATATGACGTCCAAAACACGTCAGGCATTGATTCTGATATAGCACATTTCTGATAGTGCCGTGGGTCCACATTTCAGATATTACTTCATGTCTCTTCTACATCAACATGTGTCCCCTCTTCTTCATGTCTCTTCTACATCAACATGTGTCCCCTCTTCTTCATGTCTCTTCTCCATCAACATGTGTCCCCTCTTCCTCATGTCTCTTCTACATCAACATGTGTCCCCTCTTCTTCATGTCTCTTCTCCATCAACATGTGTCCCCTCTTCTTCATGTCTCTTCTACATCAACATGTGTCCCCTCTTCTTCATGTCTCTTCTCCATCAACATGTGTCCCCTCTTCTTCATGTCTCTTCTACATCGACATGTGTCCCCTCTTCTTCATGTCTCTTCTACATCGACATGTGTCCCCTCTTCTTCATGTCTCTTCTACATCAACATGTGTCCCCTCTTCTTCATGTCTCTTCTCCATCAACATGTGTCCCCTCTTCTTCATGTCTCTTCTACATCGACATGTGTCCCCTCTTCTTCATGTCTCTTCTACATCGACATGTGTCCCCTCTTCTTCATGTCTCTTCTACAGCAACATGTGTCCCCTCTTCTTCATGTCTCTTCTACATCAACATGTGTCCCCTCTTCTTCATGTCTCTTCTACAGCAACATGTGTCCCCTCTTCTTCATGTCTCTTCTACATCAACATGTGTCCCCACTTCTTCATGTCTCTTCTACATCAACATGTGTCCCCTCTTCTTCATGTCTCTTCTCCATCAACATGTGTCCCCTCTTCTTCATGTCTCTTCTACATCGACATGTGTCCCCTCTTCTTCATGTCTCTTCTACATCGACATGTGTCCCCTCTTCTTCATGTCTCTTCTACATCGACATGTGTCCCCTCTTCTTCATGTCTCTTCTACATCGACATGTGTCCCCTCTTCTTCATGTCTCTTCTACATCGACATGTGTCCCCTCTTCTTCATGTCTCTTCTCCATCAACATGTGTCCCCTCTTCTTCATGTCTCTTCTACATCGACATGTGTCCCCTCTTCTTCATGTCTCTTCTACATCGACATGTGTCCCCTCTTCTTCATGTCTCTTCTACAGCAACATGTGTCCCCTCTTCTTCATGTCTCTTCTACATCAACATGTGTCCCCTCTTCTTCATGTCTCTTCTACATCGACATGTGTCCCCTCTTCTTCATGTCTCTTCTACATCAACATGTGTCCCCTCTTCTTCATGTCTCTTCTCCATCAACATGTGTCCCCTCTTCTTCATGTCTCTTCTACATCGACATGTGTCCCCTCTTCTTCATGTCTCTTCTACATCAACATGTGTCCCCTCTTCTTCATGTCTCTTCTCCATCAACATGTGTCCCCTCTTCTTCATGTCTCTTCTACATCGACATGTGTCCCCTCTTCTTCATGTCTCTTCTACATCGACATGTGTCCCCTCTTCCTCATGTCTCTTCTACATCGACATGTGTCCCCTCTTCTTCATGTCTCTTCTACATCAACATGTGTCCCCTCTTCTTCATGTCTCTTCTCCATCAACATGTGTCCCCTCTTCTTCATGTCTCTTCTACATCAACATGTGTCCCCTCTTCTTCATGTCTCTTCTACATCAACATGTGTCCCCTCTTCTTCATGTCTCTTCTACATCAACATGTGTCCCCTCTTCTTCATGTCTCTTCTACATCGACATGTGTCCCCTCTTCTTCATGTCTCTTCTACAGCAACATGTGTCCCCTCTTCTTCATGTCTCTTCTACATCAACATGTGTCCCCTCTTCTTCATGTCTCTTCTACAGCAACATGTGTCCCCTCTTCTTCATGTCTCTTCTACATCAACATGTGTCCCCTCTTCTTCATGTCTCTTCTACAGCAACATGTGTCCCCTCTTCTTCATGTCTCTTCTACATCAACATGTGTCCCCTCTTCTTCATGTCTCTTCTCCATCAACATGTGTCCCCTCTTCTTCATGTCTCTTCTACATCTACAGATAGCGGTACTTTAGAAACCAACATGTCATACAGTAATTAATATATACTGTATAAGTTTACACAGTGAGGCACACACAGAATACATGTCATTAACATTTTATTTTAAAACAACTAAAAAACACTAAATATGAAAATGGGAAGGCAGGAGGGGGCGAGGTAGGAGGTAGGAGGAAGGAGGTGAGAGAAAGGGAGGAGGGAAAGAGGAGAGGAAAAGACAGCTACTGACGTCCAGCCTCCTCCTTCTCTTCTTTCTCCCCCTTTGCTTTCTATCTCATCTCCTTCTCTTGCATCTTGCGCAGCATTTTCTGCAAAGCGACATCCCTTTCCTCAGTCGCCCTCCTGCGAGCAAAGAATCCTCTGCTCTTATTCTTCATGTGAAGACACAGGTCCTCCAGAAGTGTCTTCTCATCCTCCATCTTCTTCTCTTTAGTCTCCCAGCTTACTCGCGTCTGAGTGAGGTCGTCCCTCTCCTCCTTCGCCTCCTTCAACTGAGTCTCCATCAGATGAACCGTGGTCTCCCACCTCTGGTGTTTCTGGCTCAGGTCTTTGGAGCACTTCTCCTTCTGCTCCTTCATGTCCTCCTCAAGCTGCTGGACTTTAGTGTCCCAGCTCAGGTTGGTCTCATCCTCTGCCTGATGTAACTGAGCCTGAATGTCTTTGAATTCAGTCGCCTGGCTCTGAAGTGTCTGAGCCAGGTCTTCCTTCTCCTGAGTGACCTCTTTTATTTCGGTCTCCATCGAACTGGCCTTGGTCTCCCAGCTCTGGTGTTCTTTGGAGAACTCTTCCTGCTGTACCGCCATGTCCTTCTCAAACTGCTTCACCAGCCAGACATTCAGTGTGACGTCCAACTCCAAGCTGCGGTTCTCCTCAGCCAGCTTCTTCTTGGATTCCTCCACCTGTTTTAATGTCGTCTCCATCTCTCTCCTCTCCACTTCCAGCTGATGTTTCTCACTCTGCCAGCTCAGGTGTTTTTCGGCGAGGTCTTTGGAGAACTTTTCCTCCATCTCTCTCATCTGGTCTTTCAGCTGTTTGACATCCGTCTCCCAGCTTGTGTTCTTCTTTGCCAGATCCTCGTTCTCCACCTGTTTGAGCTCAGTCTCACAGCTCAGGTTCTTCTTAGCCAGGTTGTCCTTTTCCTGAGACACCTCTTTTAGTTTGGCCTCCATCGGTTGTTGGTCTTCAGAGATCTTTTCTCCCTGCTTTTCCAACTGGAGCACCAGCTTGTGGACTTCCTTCTCCAAGGTGTGGATTCTGAAGGTCTGCGCACTGTTGTGCTTCATCACCCCTTTCATTTTGCAGTCCATCACTTGTTTTCCACTCTCCCAGCTCTGTTGTTTCTCAGCCAGGTCCTTGGTGGACTTCTCCTGGCTCTGAAGGAGCTCTTCCTGTCTTCTTTTCAGCAGGTTTATGGTCACCAGGTTCTCGTCCAGCTGCTGCTTGTGTCGAGCCTCTTTAGCTTCCATCTCCTCCTCCAGAGCGCTGTATCTTTCCTCCAGAGCGCTGTATCTTTCCTCACAGACTGTCAGACACTCAAAGAGTTCATCTCCTCTCATCACGAGCAGTTTGACGGTCTCTGCGTCAAACTGCAGCAGACTCTCATGGTTCTGGCTGTGGGATGTCTCCTTGCTGCTCTGGTCTGACTTTGTTCTATCCATGGCGCTGTCTGTGGACTTGTGTTGTGCGTAGGATTAGAAATCTGTGTGTCTACGTAATACGTGTTTTGTCGAGAAAATTGTGAAGTTATTTTGCTCTGACTGAATACGTGTACCGCTCTGAACTGAAGAATGCCTGCACTTCAGAGCTCTCGCCTCGTCAAGATGAAGGCCATCTGTGATGTCATGTGATGATGTCATCGCGTACTCTCAACTGTGATGTCATCGCTTCTTTCTCAAATGTGAGGATGTCATTCCATTAATGTCACATGTGACACACTACAAACACAATTCCCAGCATGCTTAGCGGCAGGAAACTTCAAACTTCAAACTGATTTTATAGTTAAACATGCAATTAATTTGTCCCACTTTATGACTTTGAAGACAGAATAAATGTTATGCTTTAAGGTCTTTACAGTTAACAATTGTTCCTGATGTTGTTCTGAGTCAAAGGTCACAAGCCTCTTTGTAAGCACACATGTCTTTTCTGTCTTTATTAACAACAAATATTAATTCTTTATTATATTATTTGTGTGTTTGTTTCTACTTAGACACGTTTAAAAATACTGACAGTATATACAGATCAGTTGATTTTAATTTTTGCACTATTTCACTCCACTGAAAAACAAATATAATCGTGTTTGAAACATTAAATATCACTATGTGTTTTACATCGTTGTGGTTCACCAGGCGTCTGAAGGATGATGCTCCAATATTACAGCTATTTGATAGATCACTATCAAACGTATTGAATTAGTCATATTTCAAATAACAGTTTGTAAATGTTTTGTACATATTGGGTACCAATTAGAAATAGCTGCTACTGGTTGATAGAGTGGAAGAAGTACAGGGACTTAGGGGGTAATACATTACTCAATACTGTGGACAATCCCCACAGGAGCACTTTGGGGTGAAGTGCCCAGGGACACAACGACATGCAGTGGGGTTTGAACCTGTGACCCCCTGAACCCAACAACAACGCACAACCCACTGCACCACACATCTACCCAGTTATTAAGAGGTAACAAGAAATAAAATACACCCTTAGCACGATTCAAATGACTGGTATAGTTTATATTTACTGATAACAGGGTGTAGACGCTTTGTGAGTACCTGACACACCGGGGACACATATTTATGTATAAAAGACAAGTGGATTTTGCATGATAGGTGACCTTTAAGGTCAGAGCTGCTCCTCCGTCCAGGAAATGAAGCGCAGCCGTCACCACTGACCCCGAGGAAAAGGACTCCGGAAAGCTCCACGCACACACTGCTCTCTACAAAGAGTACAAGTCCATGCTGAATTCCAACATTTGAAACACTTGAATATTCAGTTTATTGAATAAAAACTTGATTCAGAATTATTTAAAGCAATTCAGAATGACATGACAGCAGTGCTTAGGAGATCCGTTCGGTTTGTGTTGAGGTTTGCCCGATCACAGTCCCTCCCCATCCACTCTGCCCCACTTCTCGAGAAGTCCCCATCTGGTTTGACAGTCTGTGTTGATGGAAATCAGTTGTGTGTGTTGTCCCCCCCCCCTCCCCTCCCCTCCCCTCTCCTCCCCTCTCTCATCTCCTGTGCTCTTGCAGTTTTTACTTCAAGTATCCCTGCGATCGTGCCTCAGACGCTTCACATGAAACCTGATCACAGCGTCTCCTCGCAGAGCCCCGGGGAATACGGCCTGCACAACAGCGCCTCTTAGATTTCACCTAAAAAATAGCATTATTAGGATGGAGAACTGTAAGTGTCGGGTCTCTTTGCCACTGTAAAAGGAAGCTTTTTTCACCATCTGTTCATCTTAAAAATATAGATACTTTACCCAAACTTTTGCATCTGTCAATTGTTCTCGGCTGGACTGAATTTTGAGTGGACTTCAATGTATGTGCACATGCCAGCTAAGGTCAGAAGAGCTTTATTTAACAGCTGTTCTTATGTCTGTGACCCCTCCTGTTGTTCATTGATGAGCCTGAAACATGCACTTCTCAAGGTTCAGAGGCACATTTTGCAAATATGGCAGCAGCCATCGATCATCTTAAGATAAGATATACTTTATTGATCCCAAGTTGGAACATTGGTGTTACATCAGCATGTGTACAGTTGTAAATATGCAGTGGTGTTTATTTGTAAATCATTTAGTATAATCACACAAATTATGTGTTTTATATTTAACAATTCTGTGTTCTTTATTTATTGATTGTTCAATACCTGACAAGGTCGGAGATGAAAAGCTTTGGTCGCAGGTTCCTCAACAGTGCATCACAAGACATCTATCAATATGTGTGTGTACCTCCACCATTAAACTGTCGTATTCTGCACATTTCTTATTCTATCTACATACATCTTATAAGAGTACAATACATATGTATAATATCAGTTAAAATAAGTGCTTCAACATAGTTAACATTGCTGGAGGTATGCACACATATTGATAGATGTCTTGTAATGCACTATTGAGGAACCTGCGACCCAAGTTGTTCATTCAATGCATAACTACACCATAGTTGTGTAGGCCTATATGATATGTCAATAAACCTTAGACAATCTTGAAAGGGATGTGCAAAATAGTCATTATATACAGTCTTTAATTAACTATTAGTAGAGAATAACGAGTAATGAATATACTTTATAGGGATCCTATTAATATCTAATAATAAAAATAATGAAATTCAATAACATGCTTTAACCACCAGGTGTCCCTTTATATCAGCTGTGCACCTTTATGGTGTAAACACAGCCTATCTACCAATTGGATCAAATATAAAAGTCAGCCGAATTAGTGTTGATACTGCAAGGAGACGTATTGTGTGAAAAGAAATGTAAGATGTTGTTTAATGGCTGATATATTTATGATCCACGTCACGTGTTCAGTTCCTCATGTTTGTCTAGAAGTCTTCTCATCAGGGCTCTATAAATACAGAACTACGGCAGATATGTAATATTTAATGCAGCCGAACCGTGTATTACAATGTGATGACTTTCAAAGAGAAAAGCAAGCACACTCGGAATAAAGTATTATTTTATTTAAATGTTTTCGGTCTGTTTCCGGTATTTGTTAATGACGATGTGCTGTGAGATGTGAGACTGGAATTGCACAGGGGAAAATAACGTAGGCTATCTTTAGATGCGGATTTTGTTAAACTAGTATGTTTGCACTGTGGACCAACACTATACATTGATGGGGAAGGGGGTAGCAATAAAGATAACACCATTAAACAGTTACACAACATAACAGAAATAATATCGATAGCAGCGTCCCTAGCAACCACCTTGGTAACAATGAAAACGTATGGACGCAACTTCCTGAAGTAATCTTCGTAATAACTAGCAAACTAAAGATCATGTACATCCACTGCACACATAATCTGAAATAACAACTCAAATGTCTCGCATCAAATGACATCAAAACGCATTTTAATGGCCAAACTAACTTTAAAATAAGCATTTTACACCGCGAATAAAACGAAGTTCGGCCATGTTTCTTTTTCTGCAGGGAGAAATGTGAAGATCACGTGACATAGACGCCAGCCATTGGAATAAATGGTGAGGCGTTTTTGTAGAAATACTACATCCCAAATTGTGGACCAACGTAGTTATTACACTAGGTTGGATATACACCTGAACATCAGCAGGAGAGGACTCTTTAAATAATTATTAAGTTAACAGTTAAAAAGAGGGACCATTTTAAACTTCCCTTTGACCTATGAACTAACCACAAATGATCTCACTGCATTTGAATCTATGCTAAACCTCATCATGCAACATATAAGAGTGTTCATCACACTGCATATTTTTGTAGGATTTAATACCAGATGTGTTCGGTGCCTTCGCTTGTGTTTTCTAACCTGATACGCCACGTTTCAGCTGGCAGGAAAGTTTTCTCCGCTCTGCATACCTTTGGATGTCAGTGTTGAAAGAGTAAACACAGTTAAGAGAGTCAGCAAGAAAACAAGAGGGGAGTCGACTCCCCCTCATCCCCCCTCCCTCGTCTATCTCTATGGAATAACTACCATCACAAACTCTGTCTCTGTCAACAACTGCCAATGCATCTTCAGACGGTAAATCGTGATCAACGTGGAGAGACTCTACCCGGGCGGAGAGGCGAGGAAGCAGAAGAAACGCCGTCTTTTTTTTCTTCTGCAGAGGCATTGTGAATATTCTTTTGTGTCCTGCCTTCCTACTCCTGCCTTTTACTCTGCAAACTTTGGAGGTGTTTTTAAATGCAAAAGGTGGCGTGTTTTTTCTACTCCCCAAGTGCATTCCCATCCCAAAACACTTTGTGTGACTTCCTCCCCCCTCCCCCCTCCCTCTTCTTTCACCCTGATGCTCCATCTCCCACAGGTTCTCCAGATGATACCTCCGCCTCCTTTCTTCCCTCCTCTCCATCTCTGCACATATCATTTTTTAGGTTCCGACTTCACTTCAAAGTGGTTTTAAGGCACGTGGCTCTCTTTGCTGTCTTTCGTGTGAATGTGCACGAGGAGGAGAGTAGCCAGCTGCTCACTGAAACACCATGGTAATCTACAGCCGTCCAAGGACATATGCACATGTATGCACGAGACAATCAAACACGTCTCCAGTGTCAGGTGTCTGGCACCCTTGCCACTGCTTTCATCCAGAAAGAAAAGCATAGCCAGCTTCCCTTTAGTCACTGCGAGCCTGCTTTGAGCTGATGTGCTCGGGAACAGAGGGATGAGGGGTGATAACACGCCATACGTGAACCTTTAAACATCAAAAGATCCTCCTGTTCTGCGTTGAACCTCTCATAACACTGCTCAGTTAGAGACTGGGAGGAAGGAATCAAAACACATCCATGTTTGGCAGTGCATCTAATCCTGATATACATACATATTCTTCAACATAGCATGTGTTTCTTTTAAGATAAGATAAGATAAGACTTTATTCATCCCGAATAAATTGTTGTGCCAGAGTAACAACATACAATAAACACAATAAACACAACAGCAAAACTGTCCACTAAAAGTGCAGCAAAAAGAGCAATTAAACATCTGGTCACACAATCAATGCAATTATTAGCAGTAGTTAGTAGTGCAAAAAAAATTAAACGTAGTGGCAGTTACGTAATTGCACGTTATCATAGCATTATTAATAATAATAATAATATTGCACATAGTTATATAGCAGCTAGAGTATTGTATATTGCACATAGTGTTGGTGTGGAAGTTCTCAGTTCCCCTTACTTAAGGGTGAAGAGTTACAGAGTTCGATCGCCACTGGGAGGAAAGACCTCCTGTGGCGCTGTGTGGTGGTTACCGAAGATCTCAGTCTGTGGCTGAAAGTGCTCCGGTAGGAAACCAGTGTGGCATGCAGGGGGTGAGCGTTGTCCAGAATGCCGAGAAGTTTCCTCAGCATTCAGCATTAAGGGTGGTGCTTCAGCCCGTCCCCTCTCTGCTTCCTGCTCCGTCCCAGGTGTTTCATGTTCATGTGGCTTAACAATTGAAAAGAGAAAGTGCAGGGGAAGAAAGGGAGTCCTCGTGGCCTCTCCCCAACCCCCAGGCTGTTCCTCTTTTATCGCACAGTGTACTTCCTCTGCTCCACAATGTGCGTGATGCTATTCTTTATGTGATCTGCTGTATGGGCTGTTTCTGTTCAACCAACATCAGTCCCCGAGTGAATCAAATCAGGAGATTATAAGAACATTCAAGCAGGCCAAATTGGCTTCCAGGAGAGCTTAAATCAATCTAAACTTAAAATTGCAGGAGAAAGGAGTCTTTGGGAGGAGGGGGGCGGGGGGGGGGAGGAGGAGAAGAAGCATCTAGACATGGAGGTGGAGGGTGTGAGTAAACCAAGGCTGTTTGGGGTGATACAAGCGGGAAATGCCACAGCATCAATTACTGAGTGATTGAGGGCTTTCCAGCGGTGTGTGTGCAGCCATTCTGCAGGAGAGGGCGGTTTAATGGAGAAACAGTGATTATGCCAAGTCCAGATTGTTCATGTTTACAGAGTGACACGGGGACAACAGCAGCTGTATTACTGCCTGTCATTTATGCAAAATGTATTTCACTGCAGCGTGTCTCCAATCGCCTAATTCTTGTAAAGCAGCACAATGCAGAGAATCCTGGAGCTGATGGGTTTGTCATTTGGTGTATTCTGTTTAGGTCAATTAGTAAAAGATTGGGCGGTGAAATGGCAAAATCTACAATTTACATATCCTCATACAGGGATTATGAATTAATGCATTGAGAAATTTGTAAGAATGTTTTGTAATTTGTTAGATCGAATTCAAGGGAAACCTGTCATAGTGAGAAGAACCCACCGCCGCGTGCATACAGGTTGAGTTCAAACAGTTCAATCTGTATTTGCATGAATACCAGTCAACATTACAGCACCACTTGTTCAATCGGAGGAACAGAACCAGCATTTGCCTAAAAAGAAATGCATTTCTTTGCTGGATAAAGACAAATACTGTATATATATATAAACTGTATTATTTTAACTATTATTTAAAAAACAATCGTGTATTTGGGAATCAATACAAAGATGATACTCCAACGTATCAATAATTACTATAAGGATTTTAACGTATTGAATGGCGGGCGGTGGTGGCGAAGTCCATAGGGACTGGAAGGTCACCAGTTCAAGTCCCGGAAAGACCAAGTGCTACCGAGGTGTCCCTGAGCAAGGCAGCGTTCCCTACACTGCTCCCCGGGCGCTGTTCATAATGGCAGCTCCTAACACAGGATGGTTCAAATGCAGAGAAGCCGTTTCGTTACATAGAACCTGTACTACGTCATGACAATACGTTGAGTCTTCTTCAAACATTTGCCACATTGATACAAGTCTGTGCTTAATGTCTCATAATGTATAAATGTTCCTAAGATCCTTTTGAGGAAACGTGTGAACAACATGAGACCACATAACATCCGAGTATACAAGGTGTTTTTATTCATGCAATCAGAGCAGCTGGATATGTATGTGCGTTTATAATAACCAACATCATACCACTACCGTGTCTGCAATCTAAGAAAGAGGAAATGAAAACATTAGCATTTCAGCTAGCAGGATACATACACATACATTCAGAGACAGCTTCATCCCACAGGCAACACGACTGCTAAACACCTGAACTGTTGAAGCAACATCCATCTGCTACTTAGTCCTTATTTCTCTATTCCTCTAATATATCATCCCAATAACTTGCATATAGACTCTTATTTAAACTATTTCTCTTTTTGTATTTACTATTTACTTGCACTATATTTGTGTGTTGCTCTTTTGGAGAAACCTGTGACCTAAGATTTTCATCGGCATAACTACACTGTAGCTATGTTCACACGACTAAATAAAGAACCTTGAACCTAAATACTATAATCAAACTGTATCATCTTTATCATTATTTAAAAATGTATGAATCCATGCAACACAAAATCTAATATCCCAATAAACCAACGACTCTACTTGACGTGTCCCTCATTGAGACTTCACCTCATTGGATGACACTCAGCTAGTCCTGGCTTCACAATCTGCCACAACTCTGCTTGAAATTCAGAAATCTTTCATCTGCCAGGAGCCAAACCTTCCCCAGCGCTCCTCTGTCTCCCTGTGTTTCTGTCTTTGTCTCCCCCTCTGTCCTCCCCCCCACCCCCTGCTTCGTGGAGCTGCCAAGTGATGGGCTGTGGCATGGGCTCCCCCCCTCCCCTTCAAAAGGCAGGGGCATCATTAGGGAGAGAGAGAGAGAGGTTTCTGCCCCCGAGGGCGAGGGATGACAGGCCGTCTCTGCCCTGGGGCTTACCGCACTTTGGACGATGGAAATCAAAGATGGTGCTGTGACATTTGAATACAATCGGATGAAATATAATCTTTCTTCTTCTTCGTCCACTTTTATTTGAGGACAGGTGAAAGGGAACTGATTAATCATTGACCACGTCTCAGGGACACTCATGTTTTGAGGTTGGAGAGTGTAGTTGTGTTGGTGGTGAATTGTATGTAGTGTGTGCATCTGTCTGTTTTACTTTGTCTGTCTCTGTTTGCTGGTGTTATGTGGAAAAGTGTTCCCCTTCCCCATGTCTGTTGATAGTGTGCACCTGGTGCCCTGTGTTGTCTCCTCCCCCCCACCTGGGTCTAATTGCTGATTAGTGTGTGTGTGTATTTAGGCTCTGTTGCCCTGTCTGTGTTGGCAGGTAGTGTGTGAGATCCTTGAGGCTGTGTCCTGGGATCGAGTTTAATAAATTCCCACACCGGGTTGTACTTTTGGACGTTCTGCCTCGGCCTCCTTGCTCCGCTCAATTGTCAGCGTCACAGAGAGAGTAAATGCAATTAAATATGAGCTAAGATGTAATAATAGTGAGGCTACGGAGAAGATAACACACCGACCATTTCCACGCTTTCTTATTGCTAACAGAGGAAAATATAATGAATCACTTTGCAGTTTTGTCTTCTGAGGATAGCTCACGGTTTCTCTGCGCTCGTTATGTCAGTGCCATAGATCTGAATCTGTAACATGTACAGCGCTGCTATTCATGCCAAACAAAGACTCCTTTTGAAACGCAGAGCACGAGTTCACATTACAGGCCTTGAATCACTTTTCTCTTGTATGGCTGCCTTTACTCCAATTACTCAGAGCACTTACTAGAGAGGCTCATCCATATGCAAATGTGTGGGATATGAGGATGTTAGAGCACGTGTTGGTAACAGTAACATTTTGCAACGACGAAACACTGGTTTACACAGTATGGGAGCTAATTATGATGTCATGTATAAACTAATGGTGCAGTTACAGCGGCTTGTCGGATTGATAAGATGATTTGCTACTTAACTTCAGACATAAATGGTTCGTAATGATGAGGTGATCTTGCAAGTCATTTCATATGAGTTGCAGCTCAGGCACAGAAATATGACCCATTATATGAATAAAGACAGAAGATCTTAAGGTCATTTATCCAAACGTTCGTAGCAGTCTGCAGGACTTTGAATCGGAAAGTGGCCGGTACTTTTATAACAGAAATCAGTGCGAACGAGAATGAGTTCTGCATCCTGCTTTCAGAAACGCACAACGCCAAACTAAAATACATATTGCTGCAATAAACGTATCTTATTCATTCGTATGGTTCACCACTTCAGGCACCAACACATGAGCTAGACACATAGGGTCATCTATCTGAGCTTCTATGCACATGTTTGGAGGCCTGTGAATCGGAGAGTAGCCGGTACATACAAAAATTCTTATCAGTCCACACAAAAAATGTGTTAAGAAAATATCACTCGACACCAGGTTGAGAATCAATGATCAGGTTCTAGTTTATTCTTGCAAGAAGGGGAGTTAAATCACATACAAAGGATATGGGGTAACTCACACACATGGGGTATGTTGCTCAAAGGAGCGGGAAAACATCAGGCTTATATCGTCCAAAACAGGAGATAACAACAAAGTCGTAAATCGAGGTGGCGCTAATATCGGCCGCGGGTGTCGGGTCATCTGTGACGTCTTCTGGACTTCCAGATAATGTAAGAGACAACAAGTGTGTGCCTGTCTCCTCATAAAGATCAACAATCTGAAATGCCCTGCCTCCTCCTATCATAAAGAGGCAGCTGCAAGGTCGTACCCAGTTCAGAGCCACTCATGTTATCAGTGCATTCAAACAGAAAACAGGATTTCTCCAACAATAAGAATGAAGACAAACGATAAGGGTTTTTTAAAGACGGTAAATCATAGAGTAGCCACTTCAAATGGAAACTAATATGATTTTTGCATAGTTGCACCTCACTCCAGAGCGTCACATGACCACATGGGCAACACCAGACTAAATTGCACATAGCTGCAATAAATGGTCTCATTCATAAGCCGATGTATTCCTAACATTAGACACACACAATTCTGCGACCCAGTATTCTCTCTCCAAACAGCACATACATCAACAGGACCAACATATGCACACATGGTATTTTAACAAGGTGTGCAATTACATGCACACAGCAGGTGTTTGGGTGTTTCTCGATTTAAAACATTATTCAGTGGAACGGTGGGGATAAGGGGAACCCCCCACCGTGCGATCCATCGTGGCTCCTGAGAGGGAATCTGGGCGGTGCACAAACACGCGGGGGTCTTTGTGAATGCTAATTGGCCGACCTTCCTACCTACAGACCAGCGGAGTGGAAACACGTCACGCCTTGCTGCTTTTCAGGGAATCCAAACGGTACCGTGTCTTTAAGAGGATTAACCTGTGATTCTGGATCGACATGTGGCACATAATCAGGGGAAGTGTTCGATTCTCTGAATGTTTAAAGACTAAGCTGCAGCCGGCTCCTCCTCTCCTGCACTAATAGCTACGTGTCTAATCCCTGACACTCAATTCATCTCAATGTATTGCTGTATGTTATTTCCATGGAGAACCTATTAGCACATTGTAACACACTATTCCTCAACTATTCTCTCTGTTCGTTGGTGGTAAGAAATGCCCTCATTTCATGTGTAGGATTCTTTCCGTGGCATTTTGCCTCCTCCTGTTGTCTCGCCTCTCTTATTAACATGCACTTAAATTCCCTTTGTTCTCTCAAGTGCTCATTAAAGAATTCAGTGCCTTCTGATGTCTATAGTTTTACATAATTAGAACCCAAGAGGGTTCCACATGTGCACTAAAGTTCTCCATTTGTTTTACTCTGCATTAGAGGAGCAATTTGTTTAATTTCTCTGGAGTTTAACCTTGCTGACTGAGATGGAAAAGCACCTGCACATCTCTCTTTCCGTCAGATCACTGGTGAGAACACATTGCTGAAAGTGTTTTCTTGCTTGTAGCGCCTGTGGGATATTACACAACCACGGCAGCTGTAATTCACAATTTAAAAAGTGTCACGTCATTGTGTTAAAAGCAAGAATATGCAAGAATATGTTATTAATCTGTGCGTCTTCATCCATAATTATGACTCCTACGTTGTTTTATAATATTGTTGTGCTGGTACTAAATCTACAAGGTGGGATGAAAACACATATACTGTTTTTTGAAGATGTGCTAACTGCGTTGCATTGTGTTGGCTGATATTCCAAGGTTGTATAACTTCACTACTTCAGTAAACAATACAAGCTTTCACAAGACTAAATGTTAAAGGCACCGGCTGACATTTATGTTAATGCCTTTATTTGGTTACTTGCTCAAGAGTCAGATGAAAAGATCGATACCACTCAAGTCTGGTTAGCTTAGCTTAGCAAAACAGTTAGAATTAGGTGGAAATGGTTAGTCTAAGTTTGGCTAAAAGTAACTAGATCTTCCTATAAGCACCTAAATAACTTATGTATTACACAACTTAGTCAAATACTCTATTCTGGTCAGTCAGTTACAGTATGTACAGTCTGTAGTTTCTGTATGCCGTACCCCTGCCATGAACAACAGACACAGTAAGCTGACTATTTGTTTGAGCGGAGGCAATAAAATCCTTCCATAAAATCAATATTTTCTGTTGAAATTGTTCATTATTAACCTCTGACAATGTGATTCATGCTTTAGCTGGCTGTACAATATCGCTGTAGGAAGTGTAAAACTGACAATTGATAGTTTTATAGGGGCTATGTGCCAGATTTCTTTTAAGGCTGAGATCCAGGAGTGTCTTTTGCTCACCTAGCTAATCTTTTGGTATATTAATGTCCTCCATCCCCCGTCGTTCACCACAGACCCCGAGTGATTCTCCGTCCAGCTGCCAGGCCTTTAGCGGCGGACTGGGATCGGTGCAGATTTCTCCCCTCGGATCCTTTTCCTCTCCTCAGCCAACATTACAGACGTTCTTCTTCCTCCAACGCCAGGAGACATAAAGTGAGATTTGCTTTCCATCCCCTCCTCAAAGAGAGACACATTTGGTTTGGCACACGACCCCTTGGTGCCAACACAAGGGAGAGAGTATGTATCCGAAGCCATGCCACCCCCTGAGCATCATTCTATTTTTGGCCATGATTTTTCTACATTCAAAAAGCCCTTTGAGCCCATTCCTTGTCTTACAGCTGTGTGAGGGTAAAGGTGAGGGCGGAACGTGTGTGTGTGTGTGTGTGAGAGAGAGGTAGGTAGGTAGAGAGAGAGAGAGAGAGGTAGGTAGAAAGAGATAGGTAGGGAGAGAGAGAGAGAGAGGTAGGTAGGTAGGTAGGTAGAGAGGTAGGTAGGTAGGTAGAGAGAGAGAGAGAGAGAGATAGGTAGGTAGAGAGAGAGGTGGAGAGAGAGAGATAGATAGGAGAGAGAGAGATACTTTATTGATCCCAATTTGGGCCATGTTTGCATTGCAGCAGCATAAAAAACAAGGCAATGTAAGAGAAATTAAGACACAAGAAATAAACAGTCAAAGTTTAGTCTCTCTGAAATAGAAATAAAATAGCATTAAAAAGTTAAACAAATATGTATAAATGTGGAAATACACATTTCCAGTAACAAATATAATGCAGGATATTATTGTGCAAGAAATTGATTATTCAATATTAAATTGAATATAAAATAAGCAGTAAAATAAACTGTTAGTGTGTGCGTGTGCGTGTGTGTGTGTGTGTGTGTGTGTGTGTGTGTGTGTGTGTGTGTGTGTGTGTGTGTGTGTGTGTGTGTGTGTGTGTGTGCGTGTGTGTGCACAGTGTGACTGTAGTTTGTAGCAGAATAAGAGGGGGGAGGTTTGATGCGTCGTTCCAAAGTGAGTGGCCCGGCGAGGGAAACAATAAAGCGAATGACAGGAACAGATGGCCCTCTTTATTGTCCCCTGAAATGCAAACACTGAATATCTGTGCTGGGTGGGTGGCATTATTATATATGTATCTGCTCCCTCCTGTCCTTCTCCGTGCTCATAGCGCTGGCGGCTGGCACCCGCCCACATTTAAGACTAAGAGGCCTGAAAAGGGGCTGCAGCCAGATGCTTATTATTGGTTGCTTAAGACTTAATGGGCAGTGACACGGACAAAAGATGACAAGCACGGCACAACTGTCCAAGCAGCTGGAGGAACCCGGGAATGATGTTTCTAAAAGCACCAGAACAACACCCCCTTTTTCTCAGCCAACTGTATTATTATCTGAATAATTATGATGCTGTCCAAAGTACCCAACTCTATAGAATAACAAAGTGATGAAAACATTTCAGAAGGAACATTTCAGACAGCTTTCCAATTTGTCAAAGACATATTTCATATTCACTTCATTTACCACCTGATGTCTTTGATCAGGGGCGGTTCTAGGGGGGGCAGGGGGGGCCAGTGCCCCCTAACACTGACCTCTGGCCCCCCTAACAATTTTTTTAAATGTATATTTTCTGGTACTCGGTTTGCCAAAAACCGCAGGATTGTGTTGCTGTAATGTGAGATTGTGCAGACACCATTGTGTAAAGTAGAGATGTAACTGTTCATTGCCTTTATTTGTATATACATATGGTGTTAGTGCAAACATTGTACTATAACTTAAGCTGAAGCTCACAGTAATAACTATAAGATCTATCTGAAATAAATAAGTGTACTGAAACAAATACCAATAACTGTATTGCATTGTTTTCTTATGCGCAATTACTTCATACTGTCTAGTTCTCTTTTTCGTCCTGCATTTACTGTGCCCCCCTCAGAAAATAATTGGCCCCCCATTGGCCCCCCCAGTCAAATTGGTCTAGAACCGCCACTGCTTTTGATGCTGCTACAACTTAATCAAAATGTACATAATGGACTTTGAATTGTGTGCGAAGCTGTCTTATAACAAGAACATGACAAAGTGTGAGCAAATAAGAGTAGATTCTTAGCAACATCTGAAAATCCATGGTTCTCAAATGAGGATACTCATTTTAACACGATATGTTCAAGTTATGACATACAAACTGCATTAACTCAATGTATGTACACTTTACTTGGGTATTTTTCCCTTATGCTACTTTAGACTTTTGACCTTCTCCAGTTTTGAGGCAGATGTTTCATTTTAGCTCCACTGATAGTGTTAGTTATGTTGGTTATTAATACGATATTGTGATAAATTATCATAGGTCAAGCTACCCAGCAGTATGTAGAGTTTTTCAAATAAGCCCCACCTTTCATTTCGCAGTACTTACAAGTAGGGCCGGACTGGGACAATAAGTCAGGCCGGGAACTATACACCCAGCGAGGCCACTACCAGTTTTTGCTTGTGCCATTTTGATGGATTTATTAGTCAATATTTACAGCGTTGCTGCCCATAGTGATAGCCCTATAGTTTAAATCTACTTCCCAAAAATAAACATATGGACATGGGTCACTATTTAAAAAAATGTGAAAATCTATCCATGTGAACATATTTTAAGTGGGGGTGGATCTCGAATCCTCTAGGGGGGTCCGGGGGCATGCTCCCCCGGTAAGATTTGTTTGTTAAATGTTGGACTTAAATGCATCAATCTGGTGCACTTTGAGGGGGAAATAAAGAGACAACACCCATATGAAACAGAACTGTATACATTTAAATAATCATAAAATCATAAGAACATGGCCATAACCAACAACATACCATATCCAATATTTAAAAACATTTGAACTTATATATTTATTTGTTTTTGGTTCATTTATAGTTGTGAGTGTGTCTGGGCTCCTGAACCAGCCTCTCCTGTCTCCCTCCTCTCCCCCTGCTCCTCTTTGAGGCAGCAGCAAAGACTAGTTTTAGCTCTCAACAAGTTTATAAAGTTTTTCTTACCTTTTTTCACCTAGTTAACATTTTATTTTTTATTATTCATGCATATTTCACTAATCACTCCCCCCTCAAATGGAAATATGTGTTCACATAAACGGTGACCAAACCGTTTGAGACCCACAGAGATAACTTAGACTAAGTTAACTATCTAAACACTCAGAGTCCTTTACCTCACCTGAGCTGTAGTTATCAGTCTCTCAGTCTGACAGGAGAGGACTCTCCTCCACCTTATTGACAGCTCATTATATCCGTTAGCGCAGCTAGCTAGCACCAGATGCTAACAACAACAATACATGTAACCGGTGCGTGCGCGCTTTCTCTCTCGCTCGCTCGCGCCCACACACACACACACACACACACACACACACCCTCCCGAGCTTGAATGACACACAGAGACCAATCGAGGGCTTTAGTGTATGATCTGTATGAAAGTGGCCATGTCGGCAGGCCACATCATGTAGACAGCCAGTCACCCTCTGTGAGGCAGAGTCAGACCCACATTTGCGCAGCGTTGCGTTCACAATACGTGTAAAAAAAGAATCCTCAGGCCAGCAGGCCACTTAGCAGGCCAGGCCATCGGGAAACCTCCCGGTCCTCCCGATGGCCAGTCCGGGCCTGCTTACAAGATAACAAGAAAATCACAAGAAACCTTTCACACAGTAATCGATCCTCATTCTGTGGTACATTTTAAAAGGTTCCCTGCACTTTATCTGTCAGGCTTTACAGTTAATCTCTATCTGCCATACACACCACTGACAGTACAGCCCTATCTCTATATTACATTGTAATGAAAACAATTACAGATAGCTTTAATTTGGATTATGGAGATTACTAGTTTAAGCTCTTCATTACTGCTGCAGAGAAACCCTACTGTGGAAGAATCCAAGCAGGAACTCAATGAAGTTGAAAAGCTGACAGAAATCCTGTGCTGCCCTCTTTGTTAAATCATTACCTCATTTGTCTCTGACTCCTCCTCACCCCAACTTTGTTCTGCTTCACACCACTACTCCCAATTTGTATTCGGCCAACTAACCCCCTCTTTTCTCCATCTCTCTCTGTGTGCCTCCCCCTCCTTTAACACCTTCTTCTTGGCTCTGATACAGCGATGGCCGCCCTGCTTCCCGCCGGGTTCATCGCTCCTCTCCCTGATAATTCCCCCGTATTAACTGGCTGGAGTTATTACCCGTTATATGAGACGTCTATGTTGAGAGCGCTTTATGAGATCCTGGTCCCCGTGGATAAGATGATGGAGTTGGTGAGCGCTGTCATCCCCCAGCCCCATAATGGAATCAGCTGGGTAATACACAATGCCATGGATTATTGATAGAGCCAGATCTGCACTTCTGCTGACAAATTCCTGGCCGTGGTTGAAGGGGCACATAATCCTGAAGAATATCTCTGCTAATATGGCCGCCTCCGTGCCGAAACACCTCTGCTCTCTTCGGGGTGCTTTGGTTTCCCTCCTCCCATGTGACAAATGACCAGGTCAGTGCTTCCAATGAGAGGGCGGAGATTTATTCCAACAATAGGCTCTCCCACACCCGTCTCACAGAGAAATAATACAAGTATCCCCGATTAAATGGACTGTCGTGGCGCTGAAGAGACTCTCCCAACACCAGAGATTGTGTTTTACAAGATGAAGAAAGGGAGGGGGACATGTGGAGTTTACAGATGTGACGTGGAGACAGTTTAACAGAACTTTACACAAGGGGCGAATAAACTTAATAATCCACATCAAAACCATTCCTACCCACAGCAATGCACACTTCGGAAAGTTGCAACACCTGTTCAAATTAAAGGGTGATTCGATTTTTGCAGTCTTAAATAGATAGAGAAAAGCGTCCGGCAGTCTGTCTGAAGCTACGGCATGAACTACTGCTATTATCGAAATGGTTTCAGAACATTTGAGTACCCTCTGGTAAATAGTCACAATAAGTCTATTTTGAAAGGTTAGGTGGATCTGGTGAGTCAGGTAAAACATTTGCAAACGTTTCAAAGGAGTTGTAGTGCATATCAAATTAAGAGGTTTTCTTTTGAGATGGCCGCTAAAGAACACTGATGCACCTTCTTACTCAAGGTATAATCAAGCAATTAAGAAGTCAATTCGACTAAATAAGACTGGATGACTCATTGTAAGCATAACATCTGAAAGCCATTTCACACTTGAGATTTTATATTATCCATGCAAGACGTTTTAGGTCGATTTCATTTCCCTTTAACCCTCCTGTTGTCTTCGTTTCCCCCCCTTACCTTACTTTGGTGTTCACGGTCAGGTCCTGTTTTAACTGCTATTACATTAAAACAAAAACCATTATCATCACCAAATGTAATTTAGCACCCTTTCAAACTGTACTGTATCAGAGTGCTGGTGTACACGAACAACTGCAGTACATATACAGAGAACAGACACTGAACATGTACTGCGTGTGCCAGGTGTGATCCATGTGGGGGGAGGGGCACATAAGAGCGGGAAATGCGTCAAATTGTTCTGTGAGTGTGTGTTTGTGTTTGTGTGTGTGTGCCAGGTGTGATTCACATGGGGGGATTGGGCACATAAGGGGGGGAACACATATAGAGTATGTGTGTGTGTGTGTGTGTGTGTGTGTGTGTGTGTGTGTGTGTGTGTGTGTGTGTGTGTGTGTGTGTGATTCACATGGGGGGGATTGGGCACATAAGGGGGGAACACATATAGAGTATGTGTGTGTGTGTGTGTGTGTGTGTGTGTGTGGTGTGTGTGGCCTAGCATTACTATACTTGTGGGGACCTAAATCTGTTTACACAGTCACGTGTGGGGACTCGCCTCCCTTATGGGGACAAATTGGAGGTCCCCATGAGGGGAGTCATTCATTTTAGGGTGAAGACTTGGTTAGGGTTAGGGTAAGGCATGTGTTGGTTATGGTTAAGGTTAGGATAAGTCTCCAGGAAATGCATGTAAGTCAATGTAATGTCCCCTGAAGTGATGTATAGATGATGTGTGTGTGTGTGTGTGTGTGTGTGTGTGTGTGTGTGTGTGTGTGTGTGTGTGTGTGTGTGTTTTATCTGATCCGGATGGTTACTAATTCCTTTTCTTTATGGAGGTCATGTTTGACACCATGGGTGTTACAAAGTTGACTAAATCATCCAGAATGCAATGAAAGTGGTGATCAGCTATTTGATATTTTCAAATGTCTCCTGTGAAGGACATCATGAAGCCTTGATGCCATCAAATGTAAAACAATTTGACCCGAAGACAACAGGAGGGTTAAACAGCAAACCTCTGTGAGATTGTCATGCTAAACACATTATTAATACTCCTGGTGCATCACCTGACATTAACACACCTACTGCCTTCACCAGTAAGTGCTTGGACTGCTGCTAAGTGAACCTCGTCACCAAACCAATAGCTTCCCAGCAGTATTGCGGTTTCCAGACGACTCAGACTCCAAGCTGTTGCTTTACAATCCTCCACTTCTTTCCCCGTGTAATATATAGCATGCACTTGTGAATTATTGGCAGAAACAACCCCGCCCCCGGTTTATAAAGGCCTATCATCTCTCACAAGTCATCTCCAACATACGGCGAGTGCCAGGAGGTGATACAACAATACAGCAATGCAAAGATAGCTCCTCTCATTAGCAGTTCACCGCCCGTCACATCAAGTAGCTAAGAAAGTAAACAATCCTGAACTCCCTATACATAGAGAGTAGTAATTCTCCTGGCTCTCATTACAAGCCTCCTCCCTCTCTATTCCTCGATCTGTCTGATGCGCTGCGCTGGGACTCGGGCTGAACAGCGTTTAGTCGGCGTGAAGACCACAGGCTGCATTCTCAGTTATGGCCTTGATTTGTGATCCCAGATGCGAGCAGACGTGTGTTGTAAGCAAGACACAACAACGGATCAAATGCAAGCAGATAACAAAGGGAGAGAGAGAGCTGTGAAGTATTTACTTTATACACTTCCAATACCTCCAGTACTTATAACATATTAGAGCTTTTGTTTGAGAAATTGAATGCAACGAGCAGACGAGCATCTTGTCGAGTGTCGCTCATCTCGATACGCAAGCCTCAGTAGCCATGTTGCCTTTCTGAGGAATATGAAATTACTATCACATTGAGGGAAATCAAAGTCTTGTCCTGCTGCAGTCCTCTGGGCAGCATTGTGCAGTATTGCTTTGGAAACCGGCCTAATTGGTATGTGTGGGCCAAACTCACCCCACTGCCTGAAACTAGCTGGCTTCATGTTCACAACAATTGGATTTGGAATAGCTGCCCTAGATTGTTTGTGTTTCGCAGTTAGGCTGTGTGTGTGTGTGTGTGTGTGTGTGTGTGTCCACAACATTAAGAGTGCACGGCTAATCCCAGTCTCTCCTCTGTCTATCATATTAGAATGCATGACTCTTGTAATTGCTTGATGCCCATTGTAACCAATAGCGTCAACCATGTATTTTTAAAAAGTGGTGGGTGGCTGTGGTCTCCCAAAGAAGAAGAACATGGAGGGGATTTGAGCTGAACAATTAGTGGCAGCTTCAATCTAACGGAGCGCGTTTCTCCCTTTTAGCTCAGTGTATGGCTTGGCAGTGCACCAGAAAGCAGAGAGAAAACATGAAGTCACCTATAATTTGCTTTCCCACAGTCACAATGTCAACATGACAGCTTCGTGACTCATCTCCACGTCTGCCTCAACGATGATTGGCTCTGGCATCTGGTTTGCGTCCATCATGCAAGCGCCTCTTTAAACCGGTGTTCTTTAAAGAATTAACCTAATATCTCATTTTGAAATATGGAGGCGGGAAGTGTCTTGCATGTGTCCGCAGTCTCTGTTCTGTTGAGTGAAAGCTCCCCTGCCTGGCTCTCGCCTCTCATCGGAGGCTATAAATTCACAATGTGTTAATAATTCGGGGAGCATATTAACTCTCATTCTGTTGTTCAGCAAAACCCAAAGCACTGCCGGTAATGTGCACTGTGCTCACCTCCAACATGGAGCTTTGCCGAATTAGCTTGCGCCAGTAAGTTTCCTCCTCCCTCACGTACCATGGTGCATTATATGGAGAGAGAGAATGTGATTACAAACAGTAAGTTATTGCCCCGGGCACAATTAAAACTTTGCAGACGAGCATTCCTGATGGCAAACTGAATCAGGTATGGTGTTGGTGGGGCATGTTGCTTGTTAATTGGTTAATTACGGAGCAGGAAGGCTTGCTGTATTAAGAGGGAAATCTGCTCTACATTTCCTGTCAGTCCCACATGTAAACCAGACACTGGGGCAGCCCCTCGACTAAAAATAAGCTCATCAGCAATTTGGAGCTGTGTGGGCTGTCTCATCATGATGGAAGAGCTTTCATCAAATCGCTGCTCAAACTCCACAATGCTCCCCTGCAGTCTCACTACATGTATTTGTTGCCATAGAAGCAGTGTGTCAGAAAGAAATGCATAATTACGCACAAATTGGTAATAATAGCTGCACACACAAGTCTCGTTTGGTTGTTAGAGCAGTCATTTAGAATGAGAGGTTTGGAAATGTATCTAGGAAATGATTGGAGGTTATTTTGTGTTGTGAAGCTGTTCTGTGCAAGATAAGGAATACATCTGGTTAACCACGGAGTGACCCGAGGACTGTGAAGTGTGCAGCAACAATGACTTAACACCATGACTTGCAGTTGGATTGCTTCACGCCACATGTTTCTGACAAAGTCGGGATAAAACAGCCGTGGGCACGGACTCGCCACAAGGACACACATATATGTAGCACACCTCATGCCTCTGGAGGAAATGCTGGGATGTCTTAGTCAATGCCCTGAACGCCACAAATCCTACAGGTCTTACTCAGAGCTGTTCACTGTTGCTTGAGTTAATCAGAAGTGTTTTCTGACTGCAACTGTGATTAAAGCAAAGCCACGGGCTAAAAGCTGTCCACATCCCTTTATGAGCATGCTTTTCTGATCTTTCTGTTCAGCGAGTCTTCTTAAGACTGAGGACTTGACACAACATGACATGTTGCCAGGTCAGTACACATGGAGAGGATGAAACAGCAGCAAGCAGAACACAGACTTGGAATACGCTTTGATTTCCTTTCATCTGTACGACCAATGTGTGAATGAGACGCAGTAAATAATGAGACATTTATTATTACTAATTGAACTGAGTGTAGTTTCTGTGAAGAAGTGCAATACGTAAGAATGAAGGTAATCAAACGTACTCATGTATTTTCCTGTTTTTAATTATTCTGTTTCTCGGGGAAAAGGCTTGAATGTATGACTCATAGCTTTTTATTCATGCATCCGTTCACAAATTAACGAAATCAGAGTAGTTCATCTGTTTTTAACCCCATGGAAGCCAGACACGTCAACACCCTCAGATTTGTGGAATATTTTAACGTGACTGATTGCAATTATGCTGTTTTAGTTTGCAGTGTCATTATATTGTGATTGCTTCTTGTTTTAGAAAAAATAGAGTTGTGCATTGCGTTATTCCTGACTAAAACATTACCTGCATGAACCCTTATGTTGTGTTCGGGTCTCCCGTGGCCCGTTTCAAGTTACAATGATATAATAACTACGCTCTGGTGTTTTGTATGGGAACAAGGCTTCATGATATCCTCCAGTCCACAGACATACAGATATAAACACTACACAACTGATTTCAGCCAAGTCTGAAGGTCTCTAAAAAAGAAAGGGTATCATTTGGTGTTGGGGTCTGGGGAGACCCAGCTGAATTGTTTTGGGTCACTCGAAGTGAAATTTGGCCCAATCAAGATTCATCTTTGACTTTAGACACCCCTCCCCCCCCCTTCATCCCCTGTAACAATAATCTTTCGCAACATGCACCTGGTCTCCCCCCCCCCCCACGGGAACTCCACCTTTCTCTAAGAATATGTACACTAACACTTGAACCTGCAATATGTGGTGTACTGTGTTTTGGGGCCTTAACATTAAATGACAACATGATTGTACGGTTATGAAAGCAGAATAAGTTAGTTATGATGTAGTTTAAACAAAATTGGATGATAGTCATTTTTTATGTGTTTTGGACTGAGATAAATCATGGGTCAAAATTGACGCACGAACACCATGAACGGCTTTCGAACACAACACAAGGCTTAAAAGGACGAGCACATTTTCCTTAAAGCAATATATGGACCTTAGTAGGGCTGCACGATATATCGTGTCGTGACGATAATTGCGATATGCGCGATATTCACATCGCGTGGACGTGCGATATTTTTTTAGGACTTGCGGTATTAAGTAGGCAAATTAACTCAAACACGTCATGTTACAATTATTTTGCTGCTTGCTACAAAAGGAAAACGTGCGCGGCTCTCATGTCAGGGGTTCTTGAGTGAGTGACAGCAAACCACCAATCAGATCTCCAAAGCAAACGGACCCGGAGATCAAAGGTAAAAACGCTGAATAAAGTAGTTTCATGTGTTTCTCCAGTTCGGCGCTGCTAACCAAGCTAGCTCAGATTGTTGCTCCGATAACTTAAAGGTCCCATGTCATGCTTTTCCGGTTATCACCCGTCCCCTTGTGTTATGAAGGTTTTTCTGCATGTAAACGGTCTGCAGAGTAAAAACCCTCAAAGTACACCCTGTAGCGAGTAAAACTCTAACACAGAGAATACCTCCCCAAAACGCCTCTTTGGAGATACGTCATTGTCCATTTGATTCCTCCGGGTAAGCATGATGTCAACCGTACCCGGAACGAAATGGACCAATCCGTGGAGCCGTTACGTTACGTCCGCGGAGCCGTTACGTTAAGCCCCCGCTGATTGGTCCAAATTGACCAATCCACGGACTTCCTCACACACTCAGTGCAGGCAGCTCTGCTGATCTCTCCTCCCTGCTGCAGGCTGATAACAGACAGTTGGGATTGCGGCGAAATTCTCTCTGCAGACCCATTCTCTCTGCAGACCCATTCTCTCTGCAGACTCATTCTCTCTGCAGACCCATTCTCTCTGCAGACCCATTCTCTCTTGCTCTGCAGACCCGTTCTCTCTGCAGACCCATTCTCTCTGCAGACCCATTCTCTCTGCAGACCCGTTCTCTCTGCAGACCCATTCTCTCTGCAGACCCATTCTCTCTGCAGACCCATTCTCCCTGCAGACCCATTCTCTCTGCAGACCCATTCTCTCTGCAGACCCATTCTCTCTGCAGACCCATTCCCTCTGCAGACCCATTCTCTCTGCAGACCCATTCTCTCTGCAGACCCATTCTCTCTGCAGACCCATTCTCCCTGCAGACCCATTCTCTCTGCAGACCCATTCTCTCTGCAGACCCATTCTCTCTGCAGACCCATTCTCTCTGCAGACCCATTCTCTCTGCAGACCCATTCTCTCTGCAGACCCATTCTCTCTGCAGACCCATTCTCTCTGCGTTTATCAACCTTTTTCTTACTCAATATCAAGCCACACTTATTGTTTTTACTTCGGCTGTGACTTTGTGTGCTCAGGATGAGTTTGGCTGTGTATCGCTAAACAAGGAAACCACACCTCCACGGAGCTCAGCGCGATTCACAACGTCCCGACCAATCAGAGCACACTGGGCTCACAGGGAGGGGGGGGGGGGTTGGAGCTATTGGAGCTACAACGAGCCGTTAAAGGCAGAGAGTGAAATTCAGTGAATACACGTCGTTTACAGAGATGCTGTTTGAGTTTGGAACATTGCACAATATACATCTATTCTAGTCGACCTCAACAATGGAATTATGATCAGTGGAAATGGCCATGACATGGGACCTTTAAGATCCAGACGTCCGTGACTAAAATCCTTGATCCGGTTAAATATAGTTAGAAGAATACCAATTGTATAGCATTAAAGTTCAAGAAAGGAAGGTTTGCGGACAAATAAAACGGTCTTTTCTTCAATTCCTGTATGTTTTCATATCGCAATATATATCGCAGGGGAAGAAAATCGCAATGTCAGTTTTTTCCAATACCGTGCAGCACTACACCGTAGACATATTTCTTTATCAATACCTGGATAATGAAATCATAATAAGTTATCCCACTTTAAAGCTCTGGAAAAGCATGATTTGTTGCTGAATTAATAAAGATTATTGTACTAAATTAAATATATTCTACAGTTGCAACCCCAATAGGTTTTACAAGCCACTATTTCATTGCAATTTGTCTGTCATTTAATTATGATTACTGACCTGGAAGTAGCTCCTGTCATTTAATAAAACCACACCAAACATTTACTTTGTATTTTTCCAACATCTGCATCTCTTCCACTTAGCACGGCCTCACTGTCTCTTTAAGTTACATTACAAGTAAACACATTGCTAGTAAATGATCAAGTTATTTGGTGTAACATCTGTTAACGCAGGTTTATCTCACATTAATCTGCCTGTAATGTGAGATCAGTGATAAATGTGGGGTAATGAGGCATGGCAGCAGAGCGTCAGTAGCGAACGGAGAGGTTGGTTTTATCGTTAAATGTTGTGCATTGCAGATTTGGAAAATTGGAATTGGATTAGAGCACCTGGTGTAATTGTATATATTGGAGACAGGTGGAAGTGGGAGCCAGAGCACTAGTAGGCAAACGGTTCTTTACCAGGGTGTTTCAAGCCAGCAAAAGGAAAGCCATAGGAAAGGCTTAAGGAAACGGGATATAGGAAACCTGTTCGTTGTACTTTGTTATCGGAATAAACTGCACAAATGGAGAATCTTGTCTGGATCATTGCCCTGCGTAAGATCTGCTAACTAGTGCCTCAGCGGCTGTATTATTTTAAGTTCATTATCTGTTTTATTTCTATATGATTTTGGCTGCTACATTAATTCTAACATGTTTGGTTGCCTTAACATTTCATTTTTACGTGTGACTTTCCCTGAAATACCAAAAATACAAGCCTTTACCTAACTGCTCAAGACTCTCCCTCCACTTGGCCCCCGTCCCTCAGCTAATCCTGAGCGTGTTTTTGCCAACTTGTCTGCAGTGGGCAATGTGACCCACTGTTTCCAACCCGGGGTCTCTCAGGTGAGCCAAGGTGCCGCACCACCCACACATCCCTCTCATCCAGCGCCAACTCAGCTTGGACCCATAAGCTGCTGCTGATACTTCTCTGCAAGCCTGGAGGTGTTGGTGTAGACATACAAAGATGCTTTCTAGTTTCAGGGAAGCATTTGGTGGTTGCATTTTTCCAGGGGAAGTAGAGACACTGCTTGAACTCATAGTGGAAGTCACGGTAAATAATTGCACGGTAAAGTTTTGTGTAGAAGTCTGAATAAATAGTTACTTTACGATCAGATTAATATAAGCCCTTTTCACATAGGGCTCGTATAACCTGGGGTAATCCAGTTATATATAATAATTGCAGGACATCTGTTAACTTAATCTTCCAAAAGAGCCGTTACATCAAATCTGAACGATATTGTCACTCAATTTAAACTAAATAGAAGTGCAAATGCTCCGATACAAACCATCCTTGTCCTTTAAAGACATTCTCCAATGGGCGAAAAAGCCTCTCTATGCTAATAAACAACACATTCTCCCCCTAGTAAAAAGGCTTAACACAGCCAATTGGGTTTTAAAAAAGGTGTACCAAGAATAAGCGCATTATTTGTAGAATAAAAGATGAGTGTAGAGGGGGGAGTGCTGGCTGTAGTCTGAAGGTTTTTCAGATTCAAACATTATCCTTTGCATAAACCCTGCACAATTACAGCCTTGTACACAGTTTTGTTTTCAGATTGCCTCTCCCCCTCACACACTCTTAATCACCGCGGCGCCACAACAACAAAATCTTAAGCTTGAAATCACACAGCCCACACAAAGTGCTACCATCAGATAAACAGTATTGGCTGATGTGAAGTAATTTATCGTGGCACTTGCTCATACTGGCAGGGTTACATCATCGGCAGCATGGACGGTGCCTCGCAGCTAATCTCCTGTAGATTGATAGGACATGTTCTCCATGTCTGTCCCTTCTTTGCTGCTCCGCCTTAACAATGCCACGAGGGTATCGGAGATCTGTGCACAAATCACGCTGTTGTTCCAGTTTGACAAACATCCAAGAAGTCGGGGTGGATTGACTCAACTTGCATATCATTCTGTGGGTTTGCAGACTAAATGGAAAGTGCCAGGGGTGAATTGGGGAATTGATTTAACAAGCTCAGGACGGACAGATGGCGTAGGCAAATGGAAAAAGACAAAAAAGGTAATGGGAGCAAGGAGGCACACATCAGAGGGAAATAATGGCAGAGAATCCCCCTGGTGAAAAGTTGTTGTGCACCTCAGATCTCTCGTCCAGAAACATCTTCAAACCCAACAGGAATAGCAACACACGACTCTCTGAACGTGGGAAACATTTATCCTGTCGCTGCGAATCAAAGTCAACAACCCTGACTGAGGTTAAAAAAGTTGTGATTCAACAACAGGAAAGAGACAAAATAGTCCTCTTGATACACGTTTTTAAGAATCCATGATAACAGGATGTCGAGGAAAACACAGGGGACGCAAGAGGCTTCACAATTAAAAAGTGAGTGTTAGGAAATCAACTGAGTGGCTCTAATGAAGAATTCAGGAGACTTTCACTACCGAGGACATTTGCAACCGTTATCACATCCTTAGTGAGATTAAAGTCCCTTGACGGTGTTGAAATGTCTTGTTGAAATACCCTAACATTACTAAAAGACGATTATATAGAAGTCTATGAGAAAATAACCCTACTTCCCACCTTTGTAAATAACTTCTAGAAATCCTTCGCAGACGGGCAGAGATCCAGTGTTTCAGCAGAATTTGAGGAAGTCTGTCCAGAGGGGTTTAGGTTGCAGACTCAAAGTTGTGTTCACAGACTTACAAAGTTAATTATTTAGTACACTTGTAACTAAAAACAACAAACTAGCTTACCCCTAGATTCCACCGGGCCCGTCTGTGCCGCGGTTTTGGTCCGGCCTCCGGCGTTTCAGAAGCATTTCAGAAGCGGAGCGTCTTGCCTCGCAGTATTTGTTGATTTGAGCATATTTCCTGGACAGACTACTTTGTACAGACAAAGTTAATAATAATTGTAATAGTCCAGTTATAAACGACATGAATCAAAGATGTGTTGCTGTATTTTAGTGGTAAAAAAAATGCATTCATCATCATAATTATTCTATATATATAATTTACACAGTGCCTTTAAACCGGAGGAGAACGCTGGCATTTCTCCTCCTACTTGAAAGACTACGGAGGGATAGGGTCTGCAAAATTAGTGTATTTTGGGGATGGGCCGGATGCTCTGACCGGTCCACTTCCTGCCCGGCGCCATGCAACGCCTTGCGTCGAAAAATAGACTTCAATCGTATTTTGAGCGGAGCCCAGCGCCGAGACGCTTCTGGGACGCTTCTGAGCTGTAACGCGGCGCGTCTGGTGGAATAGCACCCATTCACTAGAGTGGCCCCGATCCTTGCCGTAACGCGGCGCCGCTAGTGATGGCAGTTTGACACCGAAGCTTCGAACGGAGCTTCAACCCTGGACTTCCTATTCCATAGAAGCAGTGCTTCGAATCACGTGACATGTGACGTCCGAACCAGCAACTGCTTCATTTCCTGAATGAATCAACTCACTGGTTCGCCGTCCAATCAGGTGATTCAATGCACTGCCTCGTCTCTATTCTGACAGGTTGAAACAGTTTCGAATTTGAGCGCTTCAACACTTTATAACCGCTCTAAACAATGCACAATGTGTGGGTTGTTGTCGTAGTTTGGTTTGTTGTGTTGAGTTGTTGGTATTGCATTTTAATTGGATCATTATAGAGCAAGCCAGGAGGAATGATAGGTCGTTCTGGCTCGTGAAACATTTTGAAATGTGGAGAAGTTGTGAACCAAACGACAATAATTACTATAAAAACACTTCAATAGTTTAAGGAATAGATAGCCCAGTGGGTCGAGCCGGCGGCCAGGGTGCGGCGATGTCCTCTGGGATTTGAACATCAGTTGGTTCAAAGCCCAGAATAGTCAAACTTTTGTTCATTGCTTTTCAACTTTAATACTTTAATAACTGATAAAAGGCCCTCTCCGCCCAAAACATTTTCCAGCACTCTCTAGTCTCTTCTCAATAACCCAATACACACAAAAAGAACATGATATTCAGTCTTAGTGTGTGTGTGCATCGAATATTCAGTTCATTATTTCAAGGCAAAGATCCGTTAAACCCACTGCAGCCTTGCACTTCGCCAGGAGAGGTCGCTGTAACTGAAGCTTCGAGAAATGAACCTATTTCCGACACAATTGTCCAAGTGGTTCGACGCTTCATTTTGTCATCACCAGGCGCCGCCGTAACGCGCCGCAGACGGACCCGGTGGAATCTAGGGGTTACTTGGCTGAGCAGCTTCGTGCCCCTCGTGAGTGAAAAACAACTTCCTTCTTATATAGTCCCTCCAATTTGCACACAATCGCTTCAGACTGAACCATATTTCCCTGAGGGGTGTATGCCTCAAACCTAAAACAGGGAATTAGAAGTAACATTGAACATCATCATAAAACAAGGCTTTAACATTATTTAATATTATACCATTTTAGAAAAAAAAAACGTACAAAACAACTTTTCCAAAGATCAACTAACGAACATAATAATTCTAATGACACACCCCTCACACTTGGTATCATCCGGGACATCATCCATTAACTTAAGGACGCATTTAAAACCAGGAAGTGTTTGGTTGACGCCCCTTTTTCAGCTTCTGGAAAACATGGTGAGTAAAAACCAAGCGGCAAACTGTGGGGTAGAGCCGTGAAGCCAATACGGAAGTGCCACACACTGCAGTTCATATATTGGCCGATAGGCGATGGCTGCAGAAAGGAGCACTCTCCATAGACCCCCATGTTAACATGCCCAGCTTTACCCCTGGCTCCATACATTTTTATTATCGATATAGTTAGATTCCACCTTCATGATTATGGATCTGTGAGTGAATTGTTTTCTAACGCGACCCTTTTATTTATATTAGGTCTTAAAGTTTGTGCACACATTAGGGCGTGGTCACTTTGATGGACACGCACATGCCTCACTGTCAGCTAACAGCAACTTGTCCACTCTGCTAGGCTACAACCATGGAGGCTACAACGTTAGTTAGTCATAGTACTGTACTTGACCCTTTAGATTTAGCCGTGTTCGTGGTAATCGTGCCTTTTAGGGAATATTGTTACAAATACCAGACAATTAAAATGTTGTGCTGTGCGCTTGAATGTACGAACAGAACAGAAGTCTACTTTCAGCTTTTTTCGGTGAGTAAAATGATAATATTATACATGTTAACCCCGTTAGCAGGTGTTTGTTAGCTTAGCTTGTTATGTAGCTTATTAGTCAGCTAAGGACGTAACCCTTTATACATATACAGTTTAGTTTATGATTCAGCCTTGGGTAAGACTTTTATAGTCTATGGCTATGACGCCCATAATGCTAAACGGGAGCAAATGTGAAAAGGGGACCCAATTATCCCAGTGGGGCCGCTGGAGTCCACGCCGCCGAAGCTAACGGGGCTGCAGGGGGCTAGCTCGCTAGCGCGTCCCGGCCATAGGTCCCGGCGGCCGTAGCTAGCCCCCTGGGGCTCCGTTAGCTTCGGCCAGCGGCGGAGTCCGGCGTTATAACTGGAGATCAAGGAATGCATCGAAACGCGGACTTGGTTCGCCCGTAGCCCGCTGTAGTATTAGCTAAATAAATGATGTTGAGCAAGGTTTATTAAGCTGAACACCGCCACAATTATTCTGCTATGTATCGGTACTTATTTTATTTTCTTAACGTGTGAATGACAAGCATTAAGAATAATACCAAATAGCTAATTATCTTGCAGATTGTCTCTTTTGATTGTTTTGATTGAACGAGGAGCGGTCACTGCGAGCTGGGTTGTTAGCATAGACTGTGTTGTTAGCATAGGTTGTTAGCTTAATACTGAGAACATGGTAGCTTAGCTTCTTAGCCTGAGCTAGGTCTGGAACGTCACGCTCGTTGGCAGCAGGTCCCGCCCTGTCCCGCCTCGGCTCCCCCTCTTTGCCCTTATTTGGAGCAGGCTGGAGAAGGCGGGAGTTAGACTCTGAAGTCACTGTCGAGCCGTTAGTAGCCGACTCCGCCTACTTAGGCCTTTACGGCAACTCTGCAGAATCCTATGGGTGACGTCACGGACCCTACGTCCATTTATATATACAGTCTATGGTAAAAACGAATAAAGCTTGTACTCAAGGAATCAGTCATGTTTATAATGCTGAAGCTTTGGGGCTTTCTTTTATGTTGTGTTTCCTGTTTGTGTTTGTGTTCATGCTGCTTATGACTGTCTTGGTATGTAGCTAATGCTAGCAACGCTGCAGGTAAACATGTTAAAATAAACAACAGTCATATTTTTAAAGGGAACACCTGGCTTCTTCTTAGAGAGGTGCATGATGGGAATCTTTCAAATGATTCACCACCATCTGCATCAACTTATATGCATATAGTTATGTTCTTTGATACATTTGGGATTGTGTTTATCTTTAAAAACTGCACTGAAAACATGAAGTTATAAACTCGATTAAAGCAGTAGGAAGAACAGCTGGAACATGCAACACACGTTACGCACCGCTCAACGAAAGATGCTTTTTTGATTTCCTGCAGTGCAGATAATAACTCATCACTTTCACTTTGTGTCTCAATCTTACTTTTGTTTAAGTTCTTATTCTCGCAGTGTTTATTTTTGTGTGGCATCTGGCTAATTCTCAGTATTTGGTCACAACAACACAGCAGCCCTTATGCAGTGTGTAGGATGCGTTACCAATACCTTTAACTGTGGATTCATCATGAGCACACCTGGGCTAATGCACATTTGATTATCTAGAACTTGTGGAGCATCTGGAGTCCAATTTGTCTTCGTCTAGATACATTTGCTGCACGAGGCCAAGCGTTGCATCACCTCCTCCAGCCTGATTGTTGGTCAATCCCTGGAGGTGTACCCCACTATGGCTCACTTATATTAGATGTGTTATTCTTTCTGTATGCAAAATAAGAGAACCAAATTAATAACGGTGTGTAGTGAAGTAATAGCCAAGGTCTCTGCCATAGATCGACCTGCTAATAGTTTGTATTCAGATCCAACACTTACCACACCAGCGGCATGTGTGTTCAGATGTGGGTCCACTGAGGACTATTAGGCTAATTTAGCTCCTGCGTGTGTGTTCAGATGCACAAGCGCGCTAATTTGGATATAAAACAATGAGCTGGTATGACACTCCAGAAGGATTACATATTTCCCGTAGCCTGTTTGCGCCACACAGTATCGATATTTGCATACTTGAAATATGAAATTGCTCTCCGCATAATTGCACCCGTGGAGAAGTGGCGTCTATGGATGCGAGTGAAGAGGAAAGTAAATGGCATCACACCAACCCAATAAGATTTTCTCCGTGTTTGGTTCATTCATTATAATATTTCGACGCATGAAATTGATTATTTTTACATATTCATCATTTGCACACATGGCTGGGTTTGGCGTTTTCAGGTCTACGGAGCGAGCAGCGACCTCAGGCCTTTTCCTGTAGAAGCAAAAAGGCAGCCATGACAGATCTAGTCACAAACACACACACAGGCACACACACACCTCAATGCTGACTGTGGAGATAAATAAATGAACATCCGCGGTCCCTCTCCACCCATAAAATATAACCCACAACCCTTCCCCAGGTTGTTGTGATTTGGAAGCATCTGTTGTTGTGGTGGATTCTTCCCTGTCTTCCAGATCACGTTTCCCCTCTGCTGCTCCCCGGGGAGGAGCTGGTAATATTTTTTCGGGTGGGAGGAGGGGGAGAGAAACCTCGTTCTCTGTCAGAGCTTTAAAGCCCTAGGAGATACTTTAAATAATGGAGCACCTGTACCCACTGTCAGCACACACACCATGCATTCATGTATGTTAGTGTGTTCTGCAAAGCAACATAAACCCAGGACAAAGAACTTTATCAAATAGCAATGCCAGCTCCATAAACGCTGTGTAAAATAAGATGTTTATCGAATGCTTCTCACTGTGTTTGAAATGCATATTATATTTTGGGACCAAAAACACTCATTACTTTGCGATTAAACTCTCATCTAGCAGTTTGCAGATGTATGCACTCTGCAATCTCTGGAGATGTCACACATTTATGAATTATCCATCCGTAACAATGTGGATTCTCTTTCCACGCAGCAGCTCCTGCATTCTGCTAATCACCTGCTTTATCTCCTAAGATATATATATATTTGATATAGGAGGCTATTATTCTTCTGTCTTTGCTGAGCTGTGTTCAACATGACGTTCCATATCTCTGCAGCAAGTATTCTTTCAAAGTCTTGCACATGTACTTGATTAGTTATCATGGGAAATACTCAAATTAACTTCACATGTCATTTGTTAGACGCTTTTATCCAAAGCGACTAACATACTCAATACTGTGGTGAAGTGTCTCAGGGACACAACGACATGCTGACTGCAGTGGGACTCGAACTTGCTACCCCCTGATTCAAAGTCCATCATACTATCCACTGAGCCACAGCCTCCTGTGCGAATTCGATATGAAGACAGTCAACATTTGAGTGTGGTAAAAAGATAAGCTCTGTCTAAAGACAATCTGCTTTGTCTAAAGCAACACTCATTAGTAATACTTATTTAATTTTAGCCCCCATTTGATTGTACATGTATAAATGCTTAATGCTTCAAAGGAAAGGTTTTTTTTAGGATTTTTTGGCTTTTTCTTTTATATTTAAATAGATTAATAACATGTTAACTAATTGAAAACTCTTGGATTTGTAAAGCTCTCATATCCTATGACCTTATGACCTTATTACTACACTAGACAAGTAGGAGTCTAGTAATAATCTCATAAATGTCATGTATCCAAATAATGTAACCGAATGGTGATGCATTTGCAAGCAGCACACAGTTATTAACATCCTGCGCAACTTGCCTTCCCGGGTTCAGACGGCCCTAGCCAACACGTCCATGACGGAGCCCCGTGCCTTGGCTGAAGAGGCCGACCGTTTTTTTCCTGGTCCGGTGCAGAGGCGTTAGCTGTGACACTCGGCGCCCCCTCTACAGTTAAGAAGGCTTGGGGGAGGCTGGACGTGACGGTACCAAGCCGGCGTGGGGACACAGGAGAGTGTCTTTACCACGCGCGGTTCGGGGCCAGGGCGAAGAAGTGTGTCGCTCCCTGCAGCTACAAGCCTCCGGGAAACGGAGGAGCCGGCGCTCAGTAGTGGCCCTGAGCATTGGCGGCACGAGCAGGCTTCTCTTCGTCAGCGACAGAGTCTCAGGAAGCTTGTTTCTGTGTGACACAGGAGCTCAATGTGTGTTGTTCCTGCTTCGAGGGAAGACGTCGCTCGTGGGGGACATGGACCGCGGTTGACGACTGCTAATCGCGGCCCCATTCGCACATACGGCGTGAGGCCTATGTGTTTGTGTATTGGAGGACAGCGGTTCAACTGGGATTTTGTGACGGCAGACATTTCTTTTCCCCTCCTCGGGGCAGACTTGTTATGTGCTCACGGACTCCTGGTGGACGTTAAAAATAAACGCTTGGTTGATGCCTTGACGTTTTCCTCCCTCGTATGTGCACTTGGCAAGGCAGCTTACGACGGCTGTCGGGATCGCTGTCGGGGGCGGACATTTTTCTCAGGTTGTTGGCTGAATTTCTAGACCTGACGCTACCCACCTTCTCCGCGCTCACCACCAAGCATGGGGTAGAGCACCACGTCACCACCGAAGGTCCCGCAGTCTACGCCAGGGCCCGGCGGTTGAACCCTTCTAAGCTTGCAGTAGCGAGGGCGGAGTTTTCAACCATGGAACGCCTGGGTAACATGGTACTCAGGTGTCCCGGGTTCCCGCGGATCTCCGCTCGGCAGAGCACGTTTTCATACGGCACAATGCGCACAGGCCTTACGACGGACCTTTCAGTGTTGTGGAGCACAGGGACAAACACCTGGTGGTCGACCTGGATGGTAAGGCCGAGTGCGTTTCTGTGGACCGGGTGAAGGCGGCCCATTTGGATTTGGGTCAGCCGGTGGTGCTAGCACGACCTCCGCGACGGGGGCGCCCCCCGGCCTTGATCCCTGTCACTGACTTGAGACCCGTTGTTCCGGTCTCGCCTCTTCCGGAGGCCGCACATGCTGAGGTCGTTTTCCCGACTCCCGTGCTCAGGAGTCGTGGGGGTCGACCTGTCGTTCCGCCCCGCCACGCTGATTTTGTTTATGGGTGAATTCTGGGGGGGCTTGCGTGGTGACACGTTATGATACATAATTCACCATTGAGATTATTGTGTTGCAACCCGGACCCGTTAGTTTGAGGTCATTCATGCTAGCTTGTCATGCAGAGCAGCACATGTACTTACCTGTTGTTGATTAATGGATAATAAAGTGTGGAAGTCCATTCTGAACACACCGCCTCTGACTCCCGTTCATCGCCTCTTCACTATACAACTTGTTTACGTGCTTTAATGTCTGTCTGAATACACCTGTGTTCACCTTCTGTCTGAAACAAGAAGGGCCTGTCTCTTTAAGAGAAATAGTCTGCTCTGATTGGCTCGTTAGAGAATTACTTTACATACTGATGCATAGCTACATACTTAGTGTATTTGTTGTATATATTTTGGATTGATAACGTCATGCGGTTTGGAAAAAGTGGAGATAATGAAAAGTACCCATAAATAAACTTCAGAACATTACTTTTGAGCACATGTACTTTCCACCGCTGCATAATTATCACATTATGGTCTTGCTGGTTGTATGTGTAACCTCTTCATAGAATCAAAGGCTCATTGTGTTTGTGTAGTAAGGGTTTTAAATATGCGCACAGTATCCCCCATTAATCAAAGCTTTATGGTTGGTGCAAAGAAAAAGCATTTTCTTTCCCTAAACAAGTCATTTTGAATTCAGCACCCTGAATATGTTTATTGCCATTGTCTGTGGAATACACTGCAGCTTTTTTTAATAGCCTGCCCGGTGTTTGCTCATCAATCACGGAGCAGGAGCAGCCCTCGCTCGCTCCACTCTCACGCTAACCGAGTTACAGCGCCACAAAACTAACTCCAAGTTTTGAAATGTGATAAAAGTAATCACATTTCTCCCAGTCAGTCGCCGTACAGATGTGAATCGATGACATTAATTACTGCATCTCATTATGCACCAGAAATGTGTTTTTTGTTCATTGTTATTTATGAAAGAGGGTCTGATAAGTCACCATGGGGGTGTCGGGGAATTGGGGAATTGCTGGCGTGGTTTGAATGATCGGGATGAAAGTCATATCTCCCTACTTGGTATGCAAAATGAAACATAGAGGTACGGAAGCCCTGAATGGCTATGCTTCGAATGTTTCAGTTCCTCTGTTTGTGTGTGATAACAATCGTGTGGAGACGAGAGGTAAGAATAATATAGTTTATTTCTTTAAACACAACAAACTAAAACACCAGCAGGTCCCCGAAGCTGGCGCAGAGAGAGTGCCCAGAGGAGTGAGAGCGACGCAACCAGCTGGGCTCCTCCTTTATCCCGCTTCATCAGGTGGAGCTCATCAGGTAGGCGTCTGCCCACAGGTGCGGCTCATCAGCACCTGAACCTGCGAACACCCACAAACCACACACACACACACACACACACGCACACACACACAGACAGACGGCACCCCACGTGGTATTCGAGATAATTAGCACGAGATAAAGAACATTTCTCAAGATAATGATATTATAAATTCAAGATCACAAGAAAACAATGTGACATCAATTTCAACGTAATAAGCCTTGGACTTTATCGTAAACAAAATCTTTGTTTATGACGTAAATAACGGGTGACCTTAGAAAAAACCCACTTGTTTTCAAAGGAAAAGAGGGTTTTAAAGTGTTCTGTACAGTAGCAATACTCAAACTTGTGAAATACTTGCGATAATGAAATAATACGTTCAAGATCCCACCTTGGACGTTATCTCGGTATCTCAGGGGACATTTTTTAGAAGACAGAGGTGATTAGTGTAGGAACTGTGGCCATTTAGGGCTTCTGTACACGTGGAATCAACTCTAAAATGTGTGAAATACTTGCAGTAATGACATGATGAATTGAAGAGAACTATTCATCATACATTCAGTGTTGTAAATGTGGTACCTTGTTAGTCTGGGGGAAAATATCTGAAAATAATGGGAAAACGGGTAAAAAAAAGGTTTGAACCATGGACTTTTAGGGCTTCCATACGAAGGAAAATAAAAGCCATACTTAAGTGTGTGAAAGACTGCTTTGTCATTATCCATGTTTATCAGTTTAGCGTGGAGAAAGAGCCTTCAGGTGGTTCTCAGTCAGTTTCCTCCTGGGAAATGCAGTCACACACACACACACACACATTCAAGTGACAGCATCTGCAGAGAAGAAGACGTAGAAAACCTCCAGGGTCATATGGTGAAATGCAAAGACCCGAGGTGACGGCACTAACTAAGACAGAACTCTTCCTCTCAGACGAGTGACATTACCGCGGCCAGCCAAGCGAAACTAAAGCCTCTTAATTGTTTCCTTTATTATTCGCTCTGAGCGGCTCATATGGAAAACACTTACACTCACTCAAAGACATGTTGTGAAATCTGAAAGATAGAGAATTACAGCCCAGCATCGCGACAGAAGACATCCTCGTAGCGTCGCTGCCATTTATCCTCGCTAACATTTCAATAAGGCTCTCGCTCATGACACGTTTCAATACCCTCATCACAAATGGGATGCATTCTGAGTTTGAGACGGTTTTTCCATCAGGGGATTATCACTATATCTTATAATTGTTCATTCCTTAAGAAGTTTCTATTCGTTTAGTCGCTCTAAATAATGTATATCCCCGCTTTGCTGTGACATAAAGGCATGATTGGATTTCCCTGATGACAGAAAAGGTTAATTGAGTACATTGTATTCTCAGAATAACAATACAAATGCGTTTTTGTACCAATGATGTATATTTATAGACTCATTACAGAGACGACACTATCTCCTCGTCATCTCTTTCATTATTTTATTCTTATAAAACAATTAGTACATCTTTACTCAACCCTGAAAACACATTATTGCTTATTCTTCATTCTGAAAATAACCACAATATAATGGGCTTACTTCCAGAGGTGGGAAGTAACTCAGTACATTTACTCGTACTTAAGTAACATTTTGAGGTACTTGTATTCTGTACTTGAGTATTAAATAACTCTTTCAATCACAAACAAGTCAGATTATTTAAATATTTGACGAATGGTCGATCAAAACTGTGTTTGTCCACAACAGTAAAATGTGACTTGATGCAAGAATATTATCTAGAAATGTCACATATATGAATATAATTACATTCACACATTGAGGCCATTTCTCTGCACAATGAGTACTTTATACTTTTGTACTTAAGTATGAAGGACTTTACTTGTAAATTAAGTTCTTTGACAATAATGTATTGGTACTTTTACTCAAGTAAAGTCTCACATATACATATACACACTTTAAGGCCATTTTCCTGCACAATGAATACTTTTCATACATTAAGTACATTTAGCTGGTAATACTTTTGTACTGAAGTAAGATTCTGACTGCAGGACTTTTACTTGTAAATTACGTATTTTGACAATGTATTGGTACTTTTACTCAAGTAAAGCATCTAAACACTTCGTCCACCTGTTCACTTCCAAAGTCGTGCATGTTATTAATCAGAAATCTCCGCCCAGAGTGAAAGTGGATTTGTTTGGGAGGCGCTGTTGGAGAGTCAATGCTGTTGATTCATTTTAAGCAGAGGCTCGGGGGGGGGGAGGGGGGGGTGGACAGGTGAAGAGGTTTCACTCCGCTGAAGGGGCGTCACAGCGGGGGGTATTAATAACACAGGGCTAAGATGAGCTATGGGACGCGGCTGACTCAACATGTGCAAATGCAATTAATGGGTAAGGGAAATCAAGTGAGTGAGCCCGAGATCAAATTACCAATCCGGCCCTCCAACAAATTAGTCGGGTGCCAAAGTTGTAATTGATAGCAAGCCACGAGCATGCTATTGGATCAGACAATATGATCCAGCATGCATCGCCTCTGATCTGATTTGCTGCTGTATTATTGTGATTAAATATTAAACACGTGTGGGGGACCGTGGGCCCCTTAGCATGAGGCCTCAGGGCTGCATTCTGATTGGCTCAACTGCAAACTCAACTCTTTCTCACCTGGTGTCTTTGAACGGCCTGAAAAGTAGAAAAAAGGTTTTTGTATTTGTTGTTTACTCAATTTAAATAACAACTTAAATACAGAAAGGTCAGCAAATGGGAATATCATAGGACAATATTAGGGGGGGGGGAAGAGATTCATTCTGATTGGCTCAACTGCAAACTCAACTATTTCTCACCTGGTGTCTTTGAACGGCCTGAAAAGTAGAATAAAAGTTTTCTACAGAAAGTCCGACGGATGGGAATATGAAATCTTACAATACAATACAGCTTTATTTGTAAAGCACTTTAAAAAGTCCAGACCAAAGAGCTGTACAGTCAAACAAACAAACAAAGATACACACATCACACACCACACAGTAAGTAAAAACAAAAGACAATCTAAAAGCAATAAAAGCAACAATCTAAAAGATGTCAATATGCTAAGGAGAAGAGGTGAGTGTTATGAATATCTTAAATTGGGTAAAAACTCAGAGCTACATCTCTAAGGATAATCATTCTGTATGTTTTATATCTGTATATTTACTAAATATTTTAGTTAATACACTGTCTAGTGGTGTCTGTGGTGTCTGGTGTGTTGCGTCACTAAAGCCCAGCATGTGTCTTGTGATACACAGGTGCATGTTCGAAAGAAAGGCCTCGTGTCGTTCAAAATGAATAAACTCAGTGTCCCATCTTTAGCCGTTTAACCTGCCGCTGAATGCAGAGTGTGCTATCCAGAGAGAAAGAGCAAACTGACGGGTAATAACACCACATTAATACACTTAGTCTGACAGCGACGGCAGCTCGTGACATAGCGTTTATTAGTTTGGTTCATAAATGTGTATACCTATTAAAGGCTACCGCAGTGAGGCTTTTGATACGACGCTTTCTTCTCCTCTAACGTTGCAGCGGGCTTTTTACATAATGAACGGAGATGCTTTTAATAAAAAATAATGATCAGCTAAAAATTGGTGTCGAAATCAAACACTCCACCGTGGCTCAGCAAAACGCGTGTCTCAAGGCATCCGCTGCATGCATATGAAATGAGGTTTGCAAAGCTTCAAACCCCCTTAAACATCAAACCGCCACCAAGTTCCTCTGCTTTGTCCTCACAACGGCTGTGACTATACGAGCAGATTCTTTATGATGTGGACAATATTTCACCGGCAGCTATCGGCTTCATAATTCATAACACACTGCATACAATTGGAATACTAATTGGCCCATAGCATATGGAGACAACACAGAATTAAAATTTGATTCATAATTTAACCACTGTTGCAATGCCATGTAATGTCTTATATTTGCTCTTTTACCTACTTAGAAAGGGCCTTCAGAGTGTAAACACTAATAAAAGAATCTGAGCACTCTGAGTTATTGTGAGGCAGCAGGAAAAGTAATAAAACTTGATCATGTCTTTGTTTTCCCTTTATGATCCTCTCCTGCTAATAATGGCTTATTTGAAAAGTTCATCCTAATTAAATAGTGCATGCGGCACAATATGCCGGCGCTACAATCCATTTGGGTAAACCTGAATTATTATTATTGAGAAACAAATAATGCAAACTGCACAGGCTTTGCCTTTCTCACTTGAACATCACCGTTCACAAACAGCCAGAGGGGAGCACACATCAAATCCACCCTGACATGTTCATACTGCAGCCCAGCGTGACATTTACAGGGCTTTTTACTCAGGTTTGAGCAGCTTCTACACTGCATTCATGCTAACTAACATGCTAACTAACATGCTAACTAACATGCTAACCAACATGCTAACCAACATGCTAACCAACATGCTAACCAACATGCTAACTAACATGCTAACTAACATGCTAACTACCATGCTAACCAACATGCTAACCAAGATGCTAACCAAGATGCTAACTAACATGCTAACCAACATGCTAACTAACATGCTAACCAACATGCAAACCAACATGCTAACCAACATGCTAACTAACATGCTAACCAACATGCTAACCAACATGCTAACCAACATGCTAACTAACATGCTAACCAACATGCTAACTAACATGCTAACCAACATGCTAACCAACATGCAAACCAACATGCTAACCAACATGCTAACTAACATGCTAACCAACATGCTAACTAACATGCTAACCAACATGCTAACCAACATGCAAACCAACATGCTAACCAACATGCTAACTAACATGCTAACCAACATGCTAACCAACATGCTAACCAACATGCTAACTAACATGCTAACCAACATGCCGCCGAAGGACTGTTCCAACCGCGTCCTTGGTTTGGGGGTAATTTCGAGGCTGCACATGGGTAGACTCCGCGGTCTTAAAATCCCCACAATGCTTTGCGCACGGACCAATTTACCCAAATCTATGACGCACACCTGCACACTTGCTAGCCTGTTCCACTCTTCGTTTTCCGAATGCCAGGAAGGATTCTTGCCTAGCTTCTGAAGGAAGTGACTCGGAAGACATACCAAGCAAGCATCCTCGCGATTGAGAAACGGCCTGGGTGTTTCTCAATGTCGAGGAAGGATGCTCCAGAGCCACTACTTCAAGCATACTACGTCATCGAGTGCCGCCGAAGGACTGTTCCAATGTCCAGCATGCTTGGAATTCTACCGAGCCCGGCGTACTTCGTTTGGAGACATTTCGAGGCTGCACATGGGTAGACTCCGCGGCCTTAAAATCCCCACAATGCTTTGCGCACGGAGCAATTTCCCCAAATCTGTGGCGGACTGCAAGACACAAAAGCACTTAACAGAAAACACCTAAATACCTTTATGTTTAAGTTCAATCCAGGTGAGGCGAAACCGACTGAGCCTTAGAACACATGTGATGACAGTGATGACGGACAGGTGGATAAAAACAGGGCGGGGCAAACAATCAAGGAAAATAAATCACAGAGTGTCATGTATTATTATTTAGTTTAGGATCTGGGACTCTGCTTGTCTTTCAAATCAAAGTCTTATTCCGGCCCAGAGCGATACAACGTGTGTGTATTGTACGTGTGTTGCTTACATGCCTACCTGAGTGTGTGTGTGTTTTAGTGCGTGTGTGTGTCCCTGTCTCCTTTGAAGTGTGTTTACTCTTCCGAAGCCTTGCTGAGAACACTGGGATGGCAATCTGTGACACCATTGACACCTGGCATGTAAACATTGACAGTACGTCGCAGATCAAGCCTCCTGCAGCTCTGCCCTTTCTTCACAGATCTGGCTGCAGAGACACTCTGTTCACCCACACCTCCTTTGTCTCTAACTACCTTTGCTTTTACTTTCAATGTGGCCTACTTATCAGCTTCTGTTGCAGTTTCTCAGAGCAGTGGCTCACACACTGTCGCTCGTTTAAACAGACCATTGCACCTCCACTAAGCACTCCAACTCTTAAGGTAAGAAACAACAGTGAAACATGTTTGACTAGTTCTGCAGTGTCCCTAGATTGTTTATCATTGGTGGAAAGAAGTATTTAGATTAATGAGTTGTACCAAAGTACTTATAATATACAATATAACACTGTGAAAAATCCTCTATAATAAGTAAAAGTCCTACAGGATATGCTGCTATATGTTGCATATGTACTCAAGTATTTAATGTACTGAGTTATATTCCAGGACTTTTGTCAATGCTCATTGTATAAGTTGAAGAAAGTAGTAATTGATATTCGCGTTCCTTTCCCCTCATCAAGCAGCTCTGAATGGGGGGTCCCAAGGCGCTCCCAGGCCAGCGTAGAGATATCCCTCCACCTGGTCCTAGGTCTACCCCTTGGTCTCCTCCCAGCTGGACGTGCCTGGAACACCTCTCTAGGGAGGCGCCCAGGTGGCATCCTAACTAGGTGCCCGAACCACCTCAACTGGCTCCTTTCGACGCGAAGGAGGAGCGGTTCAACTCCGAGTCCCTCCCGGATGACCGAACTTCTCACCTTATCCCTAAGGGAGACACCAGCCACCCTGCGGAGAAAACCCATCTCGACCGCTTGTATCCGCGATCTGGTTCTTTGGGTCATGACCCATCCTTCATGACCATAGGTGAGGGTAGGAAGGGAAATGGCCCGGTAGACAGAGAGCTTTGCCTTCTGGCTCAGCTCCCTTTTCGTCACAACGGTGCGGTAAAGCGACTGCAGTACCGCTCCCGCTGCTCCGATTCTCCGGCCCATCTCACGCTCCATTGTTCCCTCACTCGAGAACAAGACCCCGAGATACTTGAACTCCTTCACTTGGGGTAAGGACTCATTCCCTACTTGGAGTGGACAGTCCATCGGGTGGGTGTCACATGTAAAGTTCATCATAACATTAAAAAACTTAGTGTACAAATACCTCAACATTGTAGTAACGTTTAGTTACCTCTTCCCTGCAGACTGATACGGAAACAGTCATCCTCGACCTCTCTGTGCTTTCCTTTCATTCTTCAGGTATTTATTAACGTCATTTTTATTGAAACACTTCCTTTTTGTTGGAGCATCCTCCTCCTGTTAAAAAAGGCTGAATAATGCGTTTCCATGTCACTGCGGTGAGCCTCTTAAGCACTCGTGTGGTGTCACTTGGACCATGATCTGCCGTCCTCGCTCACAGTGAGGGCCTCTTACGACAAACAATGTACTTTTTGAGCATAATTTGTCAGCGGAGCCTCGTGCTTCATTATCATATCATCCTGCTTGCCTTAGTTTTGACAGAGAGCGTTCATAAGTCACTGGTAGAAACCTTCAGCGGACGTTTGGGGTTTTACTGTCACGGCTCCATCTGCTCGCTTTGCTGCGGTTTTTATGCTGCGCCATCATTCACCTCCCACAAGCAATAAAGTCTTCCCCCTCTCCCCCTCTCCTGCAGTGTCTTTTTTATCATTCTCTTTCATGGGAAGAAACAACAGAGCAAGAACACAGTCGGCAGTGTATTGCTAACAGAGATCTATCGTCTGCGTTAAAGCTCATGCCCTTATTCTCCTCCGCTTTGCATAAAACATATACGGTGAGTGACAATCTTTAGAGACACTTCAAAGATCCTCTGAGGAACTTCTCCTGATTAGAAAGCTTTATTCTGCGAAGCAAACCTCAACTTTCGACACCTGCTTTAGAGGACATATCAAAAAGAGGTGATGGAGGCCTTTATCGCTGAGGAATACTTGACATATTGTGTGTTAATTCATCTACAGCAGCTAGCATGCATCTCTGCACACAGCGAGGTGATTTATGACCGCGGCAGACATTAGGGATGAGATACAATTGTTTTCCCAAATCAAAATAAATGGGTCACACAAGGTTCTCATATCGTCCGATATTTCGCAGTAAGCCAGCCCCTGCAATATAGACTGTATAATCGAATCGTGTGAAAGCACAGTCGATTTGAAACAATGCATTTGAGCGATGAGGAAACTGTCAAGTCGTGCGTCATCGTCGGCGTTTCACCTCAGGTTGAAGGCGAGATTACTGGATCTCAATCTCTCTTTAGCTAAATACATCCACGACTAGAATCAATCTTATGTGGATATTTCTATATGGATGAAGATAGAACGATATGAAATCATGATAAAACATACTTTCGTGTCAAAGAACTCGTTCCACACTTATTAAAACTCTTTTTCATTCCCTTTCTCCGCCATCAATCTCCCTGTTTTTCTAATTCCAGTTTTGTCATGTTCACTTTGTTCGATTACACTCCACACACAGTGACTACATCAATGTCCTCCACCTGAACCAATGAAATTACTTCCTGCTACAAGTTGCTTTTTGCAGGATTTGATTGGAAACCGTAACAATTTGTGCCGTGAAAACAAGAGAAACACGCAGCTGTACGTACAATTCAGCTGTTATCAATCACAGGAGTTACCTGCAGTCATAAGAGAAAGAGTTCCCATCAGAAATAAATAAAATATTGGGGCTGGGTCGCTGGGTGCTTTCTATTCGGGGTTTAAGGCCAAACCAGCACATTGTCAGAGACTCTAGGGATTCGTTTGATTGCAAAGTTGGTCACATAAAATCCCAAATGTGTATTATGGATGTTTTCTTCCACTATTCTCAAAAAAAGACGCAAAATAGCCCAAAAATCTTAAAATTGACCAATGTCTTTGCTTTTATTCACCCTCAACCATATCTTAAAAACCAAGGCTCCTTATATTTTCCTTTCAATACAATGTTACTGCAGTGAAAATACATTCAATTAGTCATCTTGTGATAGATATAGATAGGTAGATGGATATATAGACAGACAGATAGATAGATAGACAGATAGATAGATAGACAGACAGGTAGGTAGACAGGTAGACAGACAGATAGATATATATATAGACAGATAGATAGACAGATAGGTAGATAGATAGATAGATATATAGACCGATATATAGACAGATAGGTAGATAGATAGATATATAGACCGATATATAGACAGATAGGTAGACAGGTAGATAGGTAGATAGATATATAGACAGATAGACAGGTAGATATATCTCTCCAGTAGGAGTCAGATGAGGGTGTTGCACTTTTCTTTTCCTTATACATGTGATGTTTTGTTTCTTTCCGTTAACCGTCAAGTGGGAAATAAGTATTTTTTTGTGTGTTTCTCTTAGTGTCCTAAGATACTGTTATGTTTGGCTGTGAAAAAAAAAATATATATATATATATATTATTATGAAGGGCTGAGCATCTATTTGTATTTGTTTTTTTTAGAAAGGGGCAGGTCACATAAGATTGTATTCTTCTCCCTGCTCCTTTTCGCTCAATGGTAGAGTCATGTTTTGTGGCAATTATTGTACATTTGGTTTTGCGTACCATGAGTGGGACAAATAAAAATGAAATATATAGATAGATAGGTAGATAGACAGACAGACAGGTAGATAGGTAGATGGATAGAGAGGTAGAGAGGTAGACAGGTAGATGGGTAGAGAGGTAGACAGGTAGATAGGTAGACAGGTAGATAGGTAGAGAGGTAGATGGGTAGAGAGGTAGACAGGTAGACAGGTAGATGGGTAGAGAGGTAGACAGGTAGATAGGTAGATGGGTAGAGAGGTAGATGGGTAGAGAGGTAGACAGGTAGACGGGTAGAGAGGTAGACAGGTAGATAGATAGATGGGTAGAGAGGTAGATGGGTAGAGAGGTAGACAGGTAGATAGGTAGATGGGTAGAGAGGTAGACGGGTAGATGGGTAGAGAGGTAGATGGATAGATAGGTAGATGGATAGAGAGGTAGATAGGTAGATGGATAGAGAGGTAGACAGGTAGATAGGTAGATGGGTAGAGAGGTAGACAGGTAGATAGGTAGATGGATAGAGAGGTAGATAGGTAGATGGATAGAGAGGTAGACAGGTAGATGGATAGATGGGTAGAGAGGTAGACAGGTAGATAGGTAGATGGATAGAGAGGTAGAGAGGTAGATGGGTAGAGAGGTAGACAGGTAGATAGGTAGATGGATAGAGAGGTAGACAGGTAGATAGGTAGATGGGTAGAGAGGTAGACAGGTAGATAGGTAGATGGGTAGAGAGGTAGATGGGTAGAGAGGTAGACAGGTAGATAGGTAGAGAGGTAGACAGGTAGATAGGTAGATGGGTAGAGAGGTAGACAGGTAGATAGGTAGATGGGTAGAGAGGTAGATGGGTAGAGAGGTAGACAGGTAGACAGGTAGAGAGGTAGATGGGTAGAGAGGTAGACAGGTAGATAGGTAGAGAGGTAGATGGGTAGAGAGGTAGACAGGTAGATAGGTAGATGGATAGAGAGGTAGACAGGTAGATAGGTAGATGGGTAGAGAGGTAGACAGGTAGATAGATAGATGGGTAGAGAGGTAGATGGGTAGAGAGGTAGATGGGTAGAGAGGTAGACAGGTAGATAGGTAGAGAGGTAGACAGGTAGATAGGTAGATGGGTAGAGAGGTAGATTTGTTTGGCTTTACAGATACATTGAGAGAAGAGTTAATATTTCATAGTTGTGTTATATGGGCACAGTGCAGTGGTCACAGGACATTCTAAACACTTCTAGATAAAGACAGAGTGGATAAACTGTGGTATAGATCGTCTGTTGTTTTGTACTCAAACCCAAATTTGACATTTCCTTTCCTTGTTGATATTACTAAAATCAAACGGCCCAAAGATATGGCCTGGCTGTTAAACACGTCTGTTAAACCTCCGTCTCTCCTCTTTCACTCTCTCTCATAAAAATACAAGAACATTTATTCCCACGACGTAGCAGGGATTACATTTTTAAGCATAACATTTTAAGATGTCTAGACAAAGCGTTGTGTTTCTCATGCACAGCGAGGGCGCGCTGTCTTTCAAGGGCTGAATGCTAAGGAGCGGTAATATTTGTGGTCTGAGTGAAAACTTTTCATTAAATCCAAGGCTGTGTGTGTGTGTGTGTGTGTGTGTGTGTGTGTGTGTGTGTGTGTGTGTGTGTGTGTGTGTGTGTGTGTGTGTGTGTGTGTGTGTGTGTGTGTGTGTGTTTCTCTGCCGCCTGTGGCTGATCTCCAGGATAATTTCTCGGGTTCCCTCCACGGGATTATTGATCCGTCTGTGATGAAAGGGAGTTCTGTACTGTAGTGGTCCAATTATAGTTCCTCCACCTGCACACTGCACAATCATCTGTTTCTGATCATTGTGTCTCGAGCGTTATTAGCCATCCATCATCTGAGTGGAAGCAAAATAAGACACCGATTTGTTATGTGGAATACATCTTTATATAAAAGAGATTATATAAACATCACAAAATCTGACTTTTTTAAATGTGATGTCAGGATTAGAAGTTATTTTATCTTATTGCCACACAAATATCACGGATGATTCGCTTGCATAATTAATTCCGACTACTTTCGATTAATTATGCGTTTTTTTAATTACATTAATAGCATCTGGTGTCATTACATGCTGCCATTCAAAATTCTAAATCTTTATTCAAACAGAATCATGACTAAGCGTTGACATAAAATGACGATACATTTCGTGTAAATGAGATCTAATCATCATTAATGGCAGAAACTAAAGTAACACTTGTATTAATGAGTTGTAATTAACTTATTTAAAAGGTGCTGCACAGATTTGGTGGTGCTGTATGCTACATGTGTGCACAGTTTGACTGTAACACGAATAACATCAGAATAATGTGTGACTGCGTGTGCAAACACAAAGCCATCATTAGTACTTAGTGCCAGATGGCAATAAAATGCAAATCTGCCAATTAAAGTGGATTCATTAGCGGCTAATTGAAGGTGCCCCGGGGTTAACGTGTGCAGCGAGCTGGTCGTGTGTCCGAGCCTCTGAGAGGAGACGGTGTGTAAAGAGACAGCTCTGATAAACACTCGTATTCCCTCTGGCTGTGTCTGCACTCCACATGGAGAACATTAGATGTGTTGATTCAGTGACAGCAGACACACTGAGAGGAAGAGGAGGTGAGAGGTGAGACGAGCTTTAAACAAGATGTGTGTCCATCAATCTCTGCTGCTTGGTGTCAGTGGCAGCTCTATGAAAGAGTCTCAGAATAACATGAGGGCAGGAGTCCCGTACAACATGTGGGAAGATAGGAGTACATACACAAGTATTTATAACTAACCTGTGAATACTTCTACCACCTGATGGTGTGCGGGGCTGAGTGCATCTCTTTACATCTACTGGACATTGGTGAACTTCATTTCATGATGGAGTTGTTTATTTTGCAGGAGCCTTGTTGTTAATTACTTTGTGAATCAAGTATTTAAATTACTTAGCGACACTTTTTCCCAACAGTGCTCAAGTCAAGTTTTTTCAAGCATGAGACTTTTCTTTCAATTGTATTTATATCTTATAGGGATGTAACGAAACCAAAAACTCACGGTACGATATTTATCGCGATATTGAAAATTAAAGAAAAAGTGTGATTTTTTTTTCTTTATTAAATAATAAATCTGATTCGTACAGCATTTTAGTAGATAGCAGTATTTTAAAGTGTCAATATAATAATCAGACCCTGCAATAGAATACATCAAGTTTCACTTTAGTTTTTCAAGTAACTCAACTCTAACTCACTCACTCACTCACTCAGCGTCATCACGGTTATCTGTCAGGAAGATGAGCATGTCCACATTTCCAGGTAGAAGCTGGAATGTTTGGGCGTTTGCAAAACCCCCTGCTGTGGAAACAACTCTCTCTCTTGGTACTGATGTTGCTGGGAGAGAGAGATATGCAGTGGGTCAAACTGTGCATTGTCTCTCCACCACTTCAAACACAATACAGTGTTTGCCAAGAAGGTGAGGCTTATCGACAGAGATATAAATATACTGTTGGTACTTGTCCATGTCTCTAGGTATGTACATGTAGCCCTGTAAATACCATGTGTTATCTGTTGTTTTATGTTCATGTTGTAACCTACTTGCTGCCATGTTGGACAGGTCTCCCTTGAAAAAGAGACCGATGATCTCAATGGAACCATCTAGTTGAATAAAGGTTTAAAAAAAAATTATTTACCGCGATATTCGATATATCGTTACATCCCTAGTATCTTATATAATATATTTTGTATCATTGCTGTGGTTCCACTTCTTCCAGTTTGAGGTAACTGCCAGCTTCCAAAGCTTAGAGATGGAGAAACATTTGGTGTTACGATAAAAGCAATTGAGACAAAGTACTACGTTATTTCTTTAGTGCAGTGTGTTACACCCTCGATGATCAACTATCAGTAATCTATTGCTTATTTGCTCAAAATGTTAAAATGCACAACACATTTAGATTGAAACGATGCTTATGAGCCCAGATTTGTGTGAGTTTTGCACCCTAATGTCCCGTATACTTTCTAAAGGAAGCCCCTGTGTCTTGCAGGTGTTTTGCTGAAGGAACCGTTTTGAACGCCGCCTCAGCGTGCACACAGGATGGCATCCCTTGAGATTTCTTACCTTAACTACACGACACGAAATGCAAAATTCCACCTTTTTTCCGTGTGACTAAAGATACTTGTTGGCGGTGTTACGGTAGATTTCTCCTGGCTGTCGCTCCACCACCTGCATTGTTGTGTTATGACACTTCAAACAGCTGGAGTGCACTTTACGTCTGAAGCCTCGGGAAGAAATTACCAATCAACAGGCAGGGCAGCTGAGGCCTGAAGGCTGCTGAGGAGGCTGTGTGACGGCAGGGTTGCCAGTTTGACTCTCAACACCATCTGGGATTAACATGGAGGGGAGGGGGATGAATCAGAGGTCCCCCCCCCCTCAATAACTGCTGGAGTGCCCTTATGAGAGGCAGTGAGCATGCATAAGATCCAGTGTTTGTACTGAGCGACTTCCACTCAATGAGACGGTGTGAAACCCTCAGATAGGATGATAGGGAACATGCTTCTTCCTAGTTTTCTTGGTATGAAGTCTAAGTAATATGAATACCTGGTGGTAGAAGGAACATGTCTATACTTATAAAGCACAACTTGGGATCCTATGATGATGGTTTATTCAACTAAGAGCCACAACTTCATCCATGAGACCCAGTTTTTTACATTTTGAATACATAATTTTGTCAAAAAACTGTCATCAGCTTCTATGTTGTTCCTCTTCGTCTACTGTATGTTTAGATTAAGATTAAGTCACAACTGCACGCCACGGACACTGACCAAACGTCGCTCCTGGACGCTTAGGGAGTGAGAGTGTTGGGTCTGAATCCTCGATCCTCGATCCTCGGCAGAAATAAGGCCACTGGGACGCTCCTCAAGATGGCGCACCCTATCTCAGCTTTTTTATTTACGAAGAGTTGAACGTCCTGCTCGTGTTGCTGGAAGAGAGGAAGCAACCATTTTGGGATGTTAAAAATGCATTGCAAGCAGTGGAAATATACCTCTATGCATGGTGCAGACATCAAAGCGTCAACAGATGGTTTGAGAAACCTTTTAACACTCCGTTGTTGTTGTTGCTGTTGTTGTTGTTGCCATACAGACCTAACAATAGCTGATTTGCTTCTAGGATAACTTAATGGACATAGAGGAAATATGTGAAATGCAAAGCTCGCTGAAGCTTGGGAAAATGGTTTAACACATCTTGAATTATAGATAGTTCATGTATTAGAGACAAATACAAGCTGAAGACAACACTCAAACTAATCTAATCCTTTGTACTAGCCTTGAAATATGTAGCACAGTGACCATCAACTGGCGGCCCGCGGGCCACTGACTGCGGAGTTGGCGGAGTGGTTAGTGCGTTCGCCCCCCACTGATTTTTTTTTTACAACGTCTCGTGAGTAATGTGCAGTACCGGAGTCCAACAGAGAGGCAGCAGCTGCGGGACAGTAGACTGCGTACTACAGCCTTCCCTGCCCTGAAGAAGAAGTGATCCTTCTGCTAAGCTTAATGTGCTCCGCAGTACCCGAGCGTGCTCCACTAGCACCCCCGGTCAACAACTTCAAAGTTCTGGGCTATAAAATTCGCTGACCCGCGAAAGTGTCTATTGGATACATTTTGGCCCTTGGACAAATGTAGTTGGTGATCCCTGATGTAGCATCTGTGTAATCATTGGTTTAAAGTATGTTTAAAAGAGATGATAAAACCAATATATGACAAATGTTTGTTTAGAGGTCCACAGACATTGAGTGTGTTCAGGATTTATGCCAAGGATGACTTACTCTGAAAGTAATATCAATCTGTAAAAGCTGAATCAATATCCTAAAACGAGTCAGGATCCTTTTCCTGACTTAGTGAGGGAACATGTTTCTATAAAAGCCCACATCCTCGCTGTCTTCCTGAACTGGGATAAGATAGGTCTCAGACTTTCTGTAATGAGGTTTCCAAATCCAAAAGATCCCAATAAAAACTCTGAAATTATGAAAGAATATGATTAACATTGAAATATTAATAAACCTGCAGTTTGCTCGTTTTCTTTTCTTGAGTTGAACTGAAATCACTGACTGACTGAATGCACTCGGCACCTGACCTTTACCATCGCCTCGTAATAAGTTCAAACAAGTGTTTCACCGTCTAATATCCAATATGTATACATCTAACCCAAGAGACGTTCCTGATTTACTGACAATTAATTGGAGCGTCAAACATTTCTACGTGACCAAGCAGCAGCCTGGAAATCTCAATCCTTTAAAAGCACTGATTCCTCCCGAACTATGAACCGATACAAAGAAAGCTTTTCTGCGGAGAGGTCACAAGGTGTCAGTTATAATGTTAACACGTGGCTTCTTTTTCACTTAATTGCCCATTTCCACGACTTTTCCACACTTAGAAATGAGTCTAAACACGGTGAATTCAGCCTTCTTGTTATCTCACATATCTGTTTTAATAAGGCCTCACAATGATTTCCAGATCATGATTTTCCATTTTGTTTCAGCTCAGTTTCCAAATGACTGACTTCTCTTTCTTCAGCTTGATGTGTGAGCGATGATTTGCCTCTAATAATCTATTTCTAATCTAATTTCATTTTGGAAAAAAGTAAGACTGATAATCATTTCCTCCCCTAGGAAACTTCCCCAGTTAATTCCTTACACTGAGACAATATGTATATCGTTTTTAAATAGGATAGTAGGCTTCGCTATAGTAAATATATAGTTGTAGGAATACAACTGGAAATCCTCAGTTTATTACTTATTAGTTTTTCAAAAATGTAGGTTTATGCAATTCACTTTTGTTCTATTAAAGGTCCCATGTCATGCTTTTCTGGTTGTCACCCGTCCCCTTGTGTTATGAAGGTTTCTCTGCATGTGAACGGTCTGCAGAGTCAAAACCCTCAAAGTGCACCCTGTAGTGAGTACAACTCTAACACAGAGAAGACCTGTCTGTGCTGCCCCAGAACGCCTCGTTGGAGATTCCTCTTTTTCCATTTTCTTCTTCTTGAGTATGGTGACGTAACCAGGCCCAGGTCGACCAATCACAGTTCGCTGAAACTCAGACAGTCTGAGTTTCGCGATGTCTCGCAGACCCCACGCAGCAACCAGGAAACGACACCAGTAGCCCAGCTCACACTGTCCGCTCCTCGAGCCTCAAAGGGCGGAGCAGCGAGCCCCTCAACGTCCCGCCAACACGACACCCAGACCCCACGCGCTGACCAATCAGAGCACAGTGGGCTCACAGGGAGGGGGGGGGGAGCTCCAACAAGCCGTGTAGGACAGAGAGTGAATACACGTACTTTACAGAGATGCTGTGTGAAACCAATGTGAGTTTGGAACATTGAACAATGTATTCTAGTAGACCTCAACAATGGAATTATGATCAGTAGAGATGGGACCTTTAAGACACATCTACAGACCCAAATAGATAACATCCGATGTATTGTTCATGATTTCTACTAGTCGGAAATAAGTATTCTATGCCTTTAAGCGCCTCTTCTCTACTTTAATTATCCATAACATTATCGTTGTAATAAATGACTTCTTACTTTTTAATTTATATACAGTCAACACTTTCCTTAAATAAGGTTGTTTTGTGATATTTAAGCATCTGTTGTGTGAATCCTTTGATTTCTCGCTGCCTTGAAAGGTGTTGAGAACAATTCATTATCCAGCAGCTGATATACTGTGTTGTTATATTTAATGTAATATCATATCACGGCACGGAGTAGTGACTTATGGTGCAATGTTAATCTCTTGATTATTGTTCTTTTTGCAGCAATAACAGCTTTATTTTGTTAAGTAGTTCTCATCTCTTTCTCATGAGAGCATGAAGTCAGCTAAAAATACAGCCACGTGTTAACGGTGCGTCACTCGTGCTACACATGATGAACGAGTTCTGGTGTCATCTCACACTAAACCCTTCCGTTTATGTTAACCACCGATATAGATCATCTCATACGTGTTACAGTGTGAGGGTGTGAGTGATGTGCAGCCAAGTGTGTGTGTGTGTTCCATATTCACGTGTGAAGCAAAGCCTCCGATTTAACTTTTACTTTCAACAGGAATAAGTTGAGGTGAGACTTCAAATCCGAAGATCCGGTATCAAAAAGTTGTCGCAAAGAGGGGATATGTTGAGGCTCACCTTGTCTTATCAGAACATGTTTTGACCTCAGACCCGGAGGCGAAGAAACAATTCGAATAAACCGTTTATCGCCTCTGATTTACGAAGTCTGGAAGTGCAGAGAGGGAGGATCCCGGGGTGGTGGCCCTCAGCGTTTAGCAAAGAGCTTTTCAGAGCCTTTGACAACGCTTCCTGACTTTCTGCAGCGGCATACTGATGTACAGGAGCCCCCACACACACACACACACACACACACCAAGGTGAGCGTGCTGTTTGAAACGCGTTAGCTGGGAAACGATGTAAGCTGCAGCCAAAGAGGAACAGAAACTCTAATGAATGCTTTGATTGCTTTTCTGAATAGTATCATCATTCCGCGCTACATGTAAGCACACTCAAGGACTTTCAATTGAGCTTTTGTTGATGTTTGGGCGTCAAACCGTCATTATTCTGAGATAAGCTCAAGGAAGGTTACCATTCATGAAACTCATTATGGTTCTCCCTCAAAGCCTTTTCTTGTAACGTTAACATTAGAAAATGTAGGAAATCAGGGTTTTGCTGAAACACAATCTAATCACTGATCCTAACGCACAGTGGAAGAACAATGCAGTTTCTCTATATAGCTTTAGTGTTATGTGTGAGAGGGCTGGCTTTCTGCCTGGGATGTGAAAGAGAAAGATTGCAGTAAAGTGTGGAGCAGAGGAACCGTTGTTTATGTTGTTTAGTCTTTACTAAAACTAAATATCCTGTAGTCTGAACTCAGCATTAAAGCAAGAAACTTTATTGTCAATCTTTCAGTTTGTGTGTACAGACAGAGAGATTGAAATACCGTTTCCCACAAAAGCAAATATGTATAAAAACACCTAGACACATTTATACATATGCACACATTAAGACATAAATAAAAGCACAACAATCAATATGTACAAAATATCAGTCCCTTCAATGTCTTTGAGAATGTACATTAGTGCAAGATTGTCCATAGCAGTGTAAAAGAAAAGTGTCTGGTGCTGTTTGAGTGTCTGTGTGTGTTCAGGAAAAATCAAGACGTCCAAGAAGTCCGTTTTTACAGGATTGACAACAAGCTGAACTAAAGATGTGATTTTCCAAATGGTCACATCCAGCAAGAGAAGGCCACTCCTGTGTCCCACACACACCTCACACCCGTATTAAAGGGGACCTATCATGCAAAATGCACTTTTTGATGTATTTTATACATGTATATGTGTCCCCGGTGCGTCAGGAAATAAAACCCTCTCTCTTTTCCTCCGTACCCAAACACCTGAGTGAAGAGACTTGTTTACTATGTGAAGTAGATCTGAGGCCATGCAAGGCAAAACATCTTTGAAAAATCCTGTTGGAATAATATCAAGGCAGCAGGAGGAGGATTTCAGAAGTTGAATAATGTCCTCTAGGTTGATCAAATGATAAACAAACATTTGCATAAATCATATTTGTCCACTCATATGTTGATAAGAGTATTACAAACTTGAAAAATATCTCTCTAAGGAACATTTAGAACAGATAAAAAATGCGATTAATCGCGATTAACTATTTTAATCGACTGACAGCCCTAATTTGTATATATCTGAGACCTATAATATATGCCTTAAAATAGCATGATATATAGGAGACCTTGAACCTGCATCATTTACAGAACAATCCCTCCTCACAGAGAAACTCTCCTTCACTTCCCATTACAGCGGGCGGGAAAACAGAACATAATGGCCTGCTTAGATGTGAGGAGCAGTAATCTAGGACAGGAATTAAACTTTCATCTCCTCCAAACAGCATCGCAACGACTCGACTGGTTCGTCTCTGCGCAACAGTGCCATTTGTAAACTCAGGGATGAATTATTAACTCGCAGCTTAGCATATCGTTGAGACTCATCGGACGGCTTTTACATCTCAGCACTCAGTCAGCGGGCCTCACATCGAGGTGCGCTGAAATAATGGAGCTTATCAGACATATTTACATTCATTTAAACTCAGAGAGCGGAGCAGCATGCTAAACAAAGATTAGGAAGCACAATCATTCTTGAAATATTGTTTCTTCTGCTTTCAACACACAAAGACCACCTGAGAAAAGCTCCCAAACTTCATTCTGTCATTACAGCGAGGCAGCAGAAGGCTCCTGTTAAGCTTTCTGCTGCCTCTGCACTTCCACCTATATATATTGCCTTGTGTATAGGAATTGCCGACAAAGAGACGACTGCAACCATATGCCACTCATTTATTGTGTTCACAATCAACCCTCAGATGCCGTCTTGTCATTTGCATATTTGCATGCAGCACAAATTGTTGATTAAATCTTTTCCCCGGCATGAGCAGCCGCACATCAAAACGCCACACGCTGCCTTCCTGTGTAGAAACTGTGAGTTTGAGCACACAGGCAGCATCTGTGTGCTCAAACTTTAGTTTATGTCACACCATAATGAATATATGTATGGGATTTACACAATTAGAGTTTCTATTAAGCATTAGATTTTATGTAGTGAAGTATAAATTGCTCTTATTGCAACAGGGGCAAAGTGCAGGTCATAAAAAGTTCCCCAATCCATTAAACACGTGTGAAAAATGATCTCAAATAGGCCTTTTAAACTCACTTTATTGCTGCAGCGTATATCAAATGTAAATGACCGAAATTAATATTTAAATATCTCACAGAAGGTGGCCATTAAATGTGTGTTGTGTTAGCTCTGCGACCCCGGCGTGGTTCTGGAGACCACAGATAACTACATTTAATGGCGTCAGATCTTATACAATTTTTCCATCAGTGTTTTTTATATATTAAAAAATAAGTTGCTATTATTTATTCAGCTGTGGTTGAAAATGGATTGGCACTTAAGTTGGGTTTCAGGGCTGGAGGCTCCCGGTGCATTGCGGACGTTTTGTAGCTCGGAGCATTAACTGCAATAAAAACAGATGACACCAAAGAGCCGACCGGGGCACAGGTCCAGTTCAGAGAGAAGAGGAGGGAAAATAAGCAATTTATCCGAGAGAAAGGCTCCTCAACCTCTAAGACCTCCCTCGACCGCAACTCAGAGAAACATTGCAGCAATATAGACACCGCTCTGTCAATGTGACCATGATAATATTACAGAGATAGTTCACACTGAATGCAGCCTGTAAACACTGAATGCAGCCTGTAAACATACATATATGTATCTTTACAGGCTGCATTCAGTGTTTACAGGCTGCATTCAGTGTTCCCCTTTGTTCTCATTGAAAAAAAAGGGTGTGATATCATACGTTTTATATCTTACACAGGCTCCGCCCTCTACTGGACTCTATGGGTACTACTCTCAACCATGCTATGCGAGCATTCACCTACTGAGATACATAAACGTAGCCGGCCAATCGGGGCGGGCCTACCTGAATGCGCGCTCAGGCCCACAGTATATAAGGCGGCCACGCCTCCTGACTGTCATCCTTTTCTCTTTAGCGAGCAGGACAACACCTGACAGAGAAAGTGGAACGTATTAAAGAAGAAGAAAGAAGTTATCATACCTTCATGGACCCGGGCCTGTCCTTCGTGCCCTGGCTTAATAGCGGGCGCCGATCCCCCACCTCTGCTTCGAGTGTTTGGGGGACCAGGATATGGCCGAGGCGGTGCCATTCATGTTCGCCATTCCAGCGGGGCGGATGGCTCCGTTTGCCGGGGAGGAGGATGACGAGGACTTCTCGTTGTCAGGCACTTCCGGGTCCGGCGTCAATGGAAGTCCACCGCCCAGGTCTACTTCCCCCCTGGTGATGACCAGGGCGGCGGAGCGTGGCAGCCCATCTGCTCCCAGCAGGCTGGGCAGAGAACCTCTGCCCGCTGCCGCGTGACAGGGCGGCTGCAAATAAACACGGGTGTGTTGGGCGTCTCGCTCATTGCTCTTCCTCAAGATGCCCCCACCTCACCGGATCAGAGCGATTATTTGGCCGCAGCATCGGCCGAATGAATAGCTTGGTCTACGGTGTGGCGGCCGCTGCTTGCCGTGTGATGTCCCTGGGGGATCCCTCCAAGTGGCACTTTCCAAAAAGACCGTGATGATCTCCTGGGAGCCCCCGTGTCTACGGAAGGGCTCTTTGTATCGATTTACTTGGTCACGTGGATGAGGAGTAGTCGCAGCTTGGCGTATTCTACTTCTTGCTCATCCTCAGAGGACAGAACACTGTCCCACACTCGCCGCCCCGCTGTAACTCCAGTAAAGGAAGTAGCAGGTGGGCGCGTGCACGTGAGTGGAATAAACCGTAGAAAGTGCTGTCAAAGCACTGTGCGGGTTCAAGAGACGCTATTGCCGGCGTGCTGTTGTCAGAAAACCTTGCCTGGTATAATAGCTCCGATTAATGCGTTTCACAGTTGAATGTGAAAGACAGCGTTAATACGAAGGCGCGCGGCCCCCGTGAGAGTGGCCACGGTGCGTTCAATTACCTCCGCAGAAGAACGGTGGGTTACGTATTGTAACCCTAGTTCTCGAGTGATGTGTGTGTGAAAAAAGCATTCAGTAAAAACAATTGCATGCATCCCAGAGTAAGAGTCATCTCTCCACATTCCACATTTCCCCATAATGTCTCGTTGAAATCCATTATGACGGGGCGCACGGCCCCCCGAGAGCGTGCCGCGGGTCGTTCAAGGACTTCAATAGAAAATCGTCCCTTTCTGTTTTTTGCAGGGGGTCAGGAGACAGCGCCCAGTAGTGCACGCCTCCTCCCCGCAGTGGGTCCTGCCGTTGGTGCTCGAGGCTCTGGTCACAGAACCATTTGAGCCTCTGGAGCTCTCCTCCCTGAAGACACTATCATTGAAAACAGCTTTGCTACTTGCCTTGACTTCGGCCAAGAGAGTGTGCGAGCTGACCGCTCTGTCGATGCACCCGAGTTGCCTTTAGATTGCGACACTCAGACCGAACCCCTCCTTTGGTCCCAAGAACCTAAGGAGTTTGTTCAGGTCGAGGGATATACAGTTAGACGGCTTTAGTTTTCCACCCCATGTTGGGGACAGGGAGGCTAAATTGCACCTCCTCTGCCCGGTGCTTGTGCTGGCATGTTATGTAGGGCGCACGGCTTCCATTAGGCGCACTGAACAGCTGTTTGTGTGCTTTGGGGATGGTGTGGCCGGTAAAGCTCTGTCCAAGAAGCGCCTGAGAGGATGGCTCTGCAAGTGCATTTCACATGCCTATGGACAGGCGGGGAGAGCCTTCCCCACTGGGGTCCATGCACACTCTACACGTGGTATGGCTGTATCAACAGCCTTGTTCAACTGCGTGAGCGTTAACGGGGGGTTACGTATTGTAGCCCCAGTTATATAAGCACAGGTGGAGCCCTCTACCTGGGAGCCCTGTCTTTCCTATGCCGCTCGCTGAAGAGGGTGTAGGATGACAGTCAGGAGGCGTGGCCGCCTTATATACTGTGGGCCTGCGGCGCGTGCATTCAGGTAGACTGGGCGGCTACATTTATGTATCTCAGTAGGTGAATGCTTGTGTAGCATGGTTGAGAGAAGTACCCATAGAGTCCAGTAGAGGGCTCCGTCTGTGCTTATATAACTAGGGTTACAATACGTAACCCCCCGTTTTAGTTTTTTTTCCAATGGAGCAATTTTGTGGCCAGAGCTGCCCATATTTGCCTGGTCTCATTCAGTGATGTAGCTAAACCTATGAAAAATAGTGCGCTTCAATATGTATTTATCCCACAGAAAGAGTATGTCAATATTCTGCTTAGTTGTGAAGAAGGAAGTATGGAGAGTACAGTATAAAGAAGGAAGTATGGAGAGTACAGTATAAAGAAGGAAGTATGGAGAGTACAGTATAAAGAAGGAAGTATGGAGAGTACAGTATAAAGAAGGAAGTATGGACAGTACAGTATACAGAAGGAAGTATGGACAGTACAGTATAAAGAAGGAAGTATTTGGTTGGTTTCAGATATGTGGATCCATCAGATTTTAAACTAAGAGGTCCCGTGTGAAACCAAAATACATTTATTCATCAATTAACTTCGTAAGTAAAGCCACTTCTATTAATCCAAATCGACATATTTGATCTAACCAGGCTGTTTTGGACGGTTGATCTATTAATCTAACCGAAATATCGCCCTGTTGTTGTCATTGTTAACTTCAGTCCTCCTGATATTGTTAATCTGACACTTGTTACATGCATACTAAATGTTCAATATAATCCAATGACTAAAAACACTCAAATATCGTCACATTTCTTTGACTTAATCTCTACTTATAATGAAGTTATCTTCGACTAAAATAAGTCTCAAATGACCAGATATTTGATCAAATAAAGCTTGATAAAAGTACCAATAACGCTTAGGATAAGGATAAGCACTGTTTGACAGTTTACATTCAGATAGCAAGATACATTGTGTGTGTGTGTGTGTGTGTGTGTGTGTGTGTGTGTGTGTGTGTGTGTGTGTGTGTGTGTGTGTGTGTGTGTGTGTGTGTGTGTGTGTGTGTGTGTGTGTGTGTGTGTGTGTGTGTGTGTGTGTGTGTGTGTGTGTCTTCCATCTGTTTCTACAGTATGCTCATGCTCGGGGCGAGGTGTCAGACTGTGTCATGGCGAGGTGTCGAGTTGTGACGAAACCTTGTAACCCAGCGAGGTTAGGTTTGAGGTCAGGTGTGTGTGTGTGTGTGTGTGTGTGTGTGTGTGTGTGTGTCTGTGTGTGTGGGTGGGTGGAGGGGTCGTCGTGGTGACACAGCGTCGCTGAAGGTCACGCCGGCTTATGGTTATCCCGGATACTTTTACATTTACTATTAATACAGCGCACTCCTTCCAGAAGGTCAGCCCAGCACTTATGGCAGGATAATTCACTCCACTTGACTTTTTAAATATTTGTTTTAAATCAAGCAACTTGAGATGTCAGTCACACGGCAGGACAGAGACATATGAAAATGTTCTCAGACAAGTTCTTGGCTTATTTAATAACTCTTGAGGAATTGTTTGGTGGTTAATTTCCTGCTTTGCTTAATGATGGTTGACAGGACAATCAGTTGTGTTTCACTTCCATATATGAGGGTTGATCACATGATGATCTTTACAATAATTTAGTTTTATCCTCTAAACACGTTTTTACCTCGCAGCTCACAGTCCTTTAAACATTTAGGCTTAATACTTCATGGCACATGCATCAGCTGAAAAGGTCACAGGTCTTTATGGCCACCATACTTAATACAAAGTAAATACATATTAGTCATACACACACTCATGCATGCAGACATGTTCAGTGTGTGTGTGTGTGTGTGTGTGTGTGTGTGTGTGTGTGTGTGTGTGTGTGTGTGTGTGTGTGTATGCATGTGTGCCTGAGTGGGGCCACAGGCTAGATGACGTGCTCAGCATCATATCGCCCGGCAGCTTCTAATGAGCTGACCTGTCACCATCCACACCCTCAGCTGTGCAGCGCGACACACACACACACACACACACACACACACACACACACACACACACACACACACACACACACTCTGTCATCAGCTCCAGGACGCCACCTCAAACTTTAGCCTCAGCTTTAATTGCCAAATTCAGATTTTGTCCTCAGTATTTGTTCATTCCAGTTGTGGCAGTCGCTGTAAACAAATCTATAAGTGACTTTGCTGCTGATAGTTTCTCGTTGCTGCAGGTTCTCACCCTTCAAGGTGTTGATGAAGTGAAACCCCTTTATTACACACAGGTGATCTCAATTTAACTAATTAAGTGGATTGTAGAGCCGGTTTCTGCACCTGTGGTGATCTATAGGTGTTAAAGGTGTGAATACTATGCACATAATCACTTTGAATGATACGTCTGTTTCCTCATGGGTTTAAATCATGAGTTTCCTGCTGATAGTAACCCTCCTTTTGTGCAGGTACTTCCCATTTCACATCAATGCAGCCCCTTGGTTAGAGACAGGTGATCTCATTTGAACTAATTAGGGGATTTCTATGATTCTGCACCGGTGTCTCCGGTTAAAGGTTGTGAATATTTCAAGTACTTTGAATTGTAAATATTGATTACATTTGGCCTTTGTTTCATGTTTCAGACTCAGGTTTGGCAGAGATTGTAAAAAGTATTTCGTAAGTTATTTTTCAGCTGATAGGAACCATAGTTTACTGCAGCTGCTGTCCCTCCCTTTCCCTCTCGACTACACACATGTGATCTCAATATGACTAGTGATTACATTACATTCTATAACACATAGGTTTGAGCAAGCTCTCTGATTGGTCAATAGGCGTGTTTGATTCCACGATCAAACAACGATCAAATAGAACGTGCCTAATCACAAAGTATCCAGTGGCCTACACACGCCACTAGCCTACCGGAACTACTTCCATGAGCCTACATAGTGTGGTTTCCATAGCGACATTTAGCGACACACAGCCGTTACACGGTTATACATTGTCTCTCGTTGGAAATCGGTAGCTACAAAATGTCAGAAGCGCCTGCATACAGTGGCTGGCGGAGGCAGGGTTGGAGGCCAGAGAAATCATGTCCGTTAGCGGACATAAAAACGAGTCATCGCTTCGCAGCTACTGGGCTCCATCTCTAGACAACAGAAAGATGTGGAGCAACGCGCTTTTTGCCGGTCCGGGACACGCCATGAAACGGCCACTGGAGGAAAACTCTTCCTATAACGTAGTCCTACCCGTGAACACCACAGCACCACCTGCAAACAAGTCTGGCATGGAGTTCATGGAGAGCTGTTTCAATGTCGTTCCTCTCGTGTATGATTGCTTAATTACATTACATTGCATTTACCTGGCGCTTTTATCCAAAGCGACTTACAATAAGTACAATCGACCAGGAAGACACAAACCTGAAGAAAACAGAATCATAAAGTACATCAGGTTTCATAGAGCCAAACATTTCAAGTGCTACTCAGCTGGCTTTAGAGAAGCCAGTCCTTTGTTAGTATATAAGTGCCTTGTTAGTAATTCTATCGCTCGAAGTGGAGTCGAAAGAGATGAGTATTCAGTCTGCGCCGAAAGGTGTGTAAGCTTTCTGCTGTCCTGATGTCAATGGGGAGCTCATTCCACCATCTTGGAGCCATTTTGGTGATGTGCTTTCTAGAAGCAAGTATCTACACTAGTGATGAGGTGTATGTATATTTGTCACATTGGGCCTTCTTTCTTCTCAGGGTGAGTTATTGCAGTTTGCTGTCGGTGTTGAACTGGCTTAACAGAAAATGGGCCATTCACAGGTGTATTTAATGAAACTCTTAACTACAAACAGGTGATCTCTCATTAACTAATCATGTGACTTCCTAAAGCAAGCTGCCAGTGCGCAAGATGGCGCGAGTGTGTGTGGCCTGCCGTCCGTATCTGCGAGCGTTGTCAACTCTCTACTAGTATACAAGGATACAGCTGGGAAGATTAATGGCATTGGTAATTACAGACCCATCGCTTTAGCTAGCATGCTCTCCAAAGTGTTGGAGAACATTCTGTTGGATAGGCTGGAAAGGTATATTACCACAGCTGACAACCAGGTTCAGGGCATTTGATCGACTGGATCATTTCAAATTATTTGACAAAATGTGCCAGAGAGAGGAACCCAAGTACATTATAAGGACCTTAGCCTTCTGGTATGCACATCAGACTATGAGGTGAAGTGGGGCACTACTGAGTCTGAACATGTTGATGTTGGTAATGGGGTGAAGCAAGGTGGGGTTTGATCTCCTGTGCTGTTTAATCTGTGCAGATGATCTGTAGGAAACTGAACTTGTGTAAAACTGGCTGTGTCATCGGAGCTACTGTTGTCAACCACCTTATGTACGCAGATGATTTAATCATCTTCTCCCCGTGCAGTGCAGCTTCTGAGGACTTGCTCCCAGTATGGCATTGATTTTAATATGAAGTATAAAGCCAAGAAGAGTAGCGTCATGACTGTGCGAAGAGGATAAAACGGCTGTATTTTCTAATTGTATTCTCAGTACATTCTTCTTGTGTGCAGTGAGATGAAGCACCTTGGTCATTATATCTCTGTTGATCTCACAGAGGACAAAGACATCCAGAGACAGCGCTGCAAACTGTCTGCCCAGGCAAACATTAATGCGTAAGTTTCACAAGTCAGCTGATCAGCTGCTCCTGAGGGTGCCAACAACTAACTCTAAGCGCAGAGGGGGCCATGCTTTCTCTGCTGCCGCCCCTAACCTGTGGAACGACCTGCCCTTGCTCATCAGACAGACTCCCACACTGTCTGCTTTTAAATCCCGTCTTAAAACCCACCTCTTCTTCTTAGCATTCAGAAACAAGTAGATTGTTGCTTTTATTTGCTTTCAGTGGTCTATTGTTTTATTATTACGTTTGTTTTGTGTTTTATTTTAAATGTATTTATTTTATGTTTTGTGAGCGTATCTCTCTGTACAGCACTTTGGTCTGAAGGTTTTAAAGTGCCATATCAATAAAGTTGGATTGGATCATTTAAGAAAAGGAAGCTTTAAGAGGTTGTCTCTGAAGAAGTCTGAGGAGGATGCAGAATGTAATAGATCAAACCGTTAAATAACGCAGATGTTTATATGACATGTTGGACCACGGAGAGAAGTGTCTGCAAACCAATGCATTATATCAATATATGGAAAACAATCACTTCTTGTTGAGGTTGAAAAAACATGGTTTGAGTTCAGATTTGTTGCATAAGTTAAATGTGTTGCAAGTAAATGTTGTGTTAGGTGAATCAACAATGACCTCATAATATCCAGGGGCTTTTCACACGGAGAGAAAGCACGCACACGTTGAGAGGAAACTGCATTTTCAAGAAACCACCCGTACGAATAAATGCCAAACTTCATTGCATCTCATCCAAAGGTGTTAGTCTGTGGAATAACTGACGATGCACTGAATCTAAACTGAAATTATTATTTAAGAGCCAAATCATTAATGGTTATGAACAGGACCTGTGAAATCCATTTGGTGTTATTTCTTGTAATTGTAAAAGTAATTTCTTTCTGATTGTAAGTTTGCTTCACACTTAATACGATGTTTTGTTCTCACGGGACATCATCAGCTTTCTCTTGAAGCAAGTCCTGCTTTATGTCCCCTAATGTCCTTCTGTGCTCCTGTCATTATAACCTCAGCCACTAGAGGCAGCTCTAAATGTCCAAAACTCATATCAGATTGGGAAACTGAGTATCATAATTGGATTGAAACGCCGCAACATGCTTTATTTAAAAGCTCTGGTTGGCCATGATAACCAAAGTTTTCTGCAGAAGTAACTGAAAGCTTGGAACATGAGAAATAAAAACGAGGAGCAGTTGAGGAAGGACAGTGTTGGCGATGAAGCATGAAGTGCACGTTTCCATCCACACACACTCTGTAGCTACCAGCTGCTGGAGCTGTCTGCGGGAACATGAGATGACACTCGGGTAAAGATTTAAGACACGGTGCGCTGGCTATACCCGAGGTCTCCTGGTAGGCCTCAGACACACACACACACACACACACACACACACACACACACACACACACACACACACACACACAGTCTTGGTGCCACACACGCTTTAGCAAGGCAGATAAATCCCTTATCTTGTATCTGGTTCAAGGTCCGCTGCCGTTGATGACAGTTGATGACAATCCTGCGGGAGACGAGGGAATATCACCGGCGACTTGAAATGGAAATCAGTGAGCGAGAGAGAACCAGGAAACACAGCGAGGAGTCACACCGAGGTGTAGCTGTCACAGATCAAAACACATGTTCTTTATTACAATTAGCATTTTCCTCCTCACAGAAAGATACAGAGAAATCTCACTATTTTTTTGCACCTCATCCATTGTGTCTGTTTTCTGAAAGTGAAAACATTAGCCTCTCTCTCTCACTCACACACACACACACACACACACACACACACACACACACACACACACACACAATGTATACATCACTTCAGGGGACATTACATTGACTTACATGCATTTCCTGGAGACGTATCCTAACCCTAACCAACACATGCCTAACCCTAACCAAGTCTTCACCCTAAAGTGAATGACTCCCCTCATGGGGACCTCCATTATGTCCCCATAAGGGAGGCGAGTCCCCACACGTGACTGTGTAAACAGATTTAAGTCCCCACATGTATAGTAATGCTAGAACACACACACACACACACCTCCTCCTCCACTACTGGGTGCACACACTCCTAAAATATGCATGGGGAATCCAGTCTGCTGAGAGCTGTGTGCGCCGGCATTCGGCTTGAGTGATATAATTTATATCATTTCAGGGAGAGGATAGGAAATCAATGAGATATAGTAGGCAGCAGGGCCCGATAATTAACTCTCAAGGTTTGGATAAAATGAGTCTAATGAGGGAAAAATGTAAATGTTATGAAGTTTCACTCCGACCCCCACTCAGAAATAAAGTGTCTTTAGGATTGATTTTCATAGTGTTTCCTGTAAAAGTCGAAGGACAACACATTATTTAACTGAGAGGGCAAAAGTGAAGCCAATCCAGTAAACTGCATTATGTCTCATAAATAAACGCAATTGTATAGAAGTCTATGAGAACATTCCCTTCTTGTGAATTGATTTTTTGTCACAATCGAGCTGAGGACCAAAATGCAGAACACGGGAAACCAGAGATAGTCGGTAACCAGCTTTATTAGAGGCAGTAGGCTGGTAGGAGACAACACGGCAGATAGTGGGCAAAGGGCTAGTCGGGGACAGGCGAGGGTTCCAGGAGAAAGCCGGACGGGAGTCGCAGGTACAGAACGGGTCAGGGAGCAGGCGAGGCAGGCTGGTCAGGGACAGGCAGGGTCGAAACCGGGAGAGCAATCTGAAGGGTAATGCGGGAAAGACTGGCATGCTGCAAAGTACGATCTGGCACTGAGGTGAAGGTGAAGTGGGCCTAAATACTAATGGCGCTGATGGTGTAACAGAGTGAGAGAGAGACAGGGTGTGACTACCAGGTGACTAAGGAATGTTAATGCAGAAAATAGGTGAGTGAGAAAGCAGACTGACATTATTACCTGATTTATCACTGAGTTTATGGTCTAGTCTTTGTCAAAAGCCGACAGCATGAGGCCCATTTAGTAAAGGATGCTCCCATTGACAGTCAAACACACATGTGTGCTTTAAGGCGGGGGCGATGGACGAATGCTTCAACCCACAAATAAATGTGATGTCTAACAACAATTCTCCAGACACAGCACATTCCCCTGATGTTAAAAACGTATAATTAAAATGTCTTTAATGGGCTCGGGTTAACCCCCCCAAGTGGCTTGTTGAAAAGAACCAGCGTTAATGAACACTGTTTAAAATCGGGCGGCTTCTGTCGGCCTTTCAGTAAACAGTTCAAATGAAAGGGGAAAAACAACTACTGATGTTTTTCGCATTTGATTTTCTTGGATAAATATTAAAAGTCGCTGGAAAACTTTGATCTGGGTTCTTCAGAGGCTTTTCCACATCAAGGAACTCTTTCTTTATTCCACCTGTCAACTGCCACAATCTGTTTTCATTTCCAGCTACCATCTCTGTCTGCGCTGCAAACCTGTTTCCCGCCTGAGCTACCCACTGCTAAGCTATTGTCAAGTATGTTTGAAAAGCGCCGTGAAGTAACTTTGGGTCGTGATTTTCTTCATGCATTATTCACTGGATGCAAATAAAAATAAGATCAGAGGAGGGCAGGTATGTCTGTAGGAATAAAGTCACTGCAGAGGGCGTGAAACAAACACACACCTCACGTCTCCGCTGTGATGTTTGAGCTGTTTTACATAATTAGTGGACATGTGAACATTTTAATCTTAATACTGATCATGTAACGTCCTTCATCAAAGTCATCCTCACAGCGTCTTAATCAACCGACCAAGGACTAAATGCTGCTGAGGTGAGACACCGAAGCCTCCCAGAAGCCCACTTCATGGTCCATTTATCTGTGTGTGTGTGTGTGTGTGTGTGTGTGTGTATGTGTGTGTGTGTGTGTGTGTGTGTGTGTGTGTGTGTGTGTGTGTGTGTGTGTGTGTGTGTGTGTGTGTGTGTGTTTGAGGGTCAGGGCCAGAGAGACATAGACTCCTGAGAACTGGAGATTCACGTGGAAGAGAGGGATGGGTGGATATGTGGAAGATTGGAGGAGGAAGAGGAGGAGAAGAGGAAGAGGTGGAGGAAGAGTAACAGTGAGTGCTGAGATGCAGCTGAATGGGTTCGAGCCTCAGTGTTTTTATGACGTTAAAGGAGGACTCTCTGAAGGTGTAGATCATCAGCTTTTGAAGAACCATACTTTAGTTTTTCGTTGTTTCCTACGATCTTCCCAGAATGCCTTTCATTAACAACTATTACCTAGAGTTGCTGATCCAACTGAAATGTACTGTGAAGTTTTATGTTGAGCAATAATGCTTTGAGTTCATCTCACTTGGTTTATTGTGAGTGTTTCTCTTTTGGCAAAGGAAACCCTGTGAGTATCAGAGAGGTGAGGGGGGGGGGTGACTAAAATGTAACTTAAAACGTAAAAAAAGATGGACAATACCCACACTGTAAAACCTTGTTGTAGCGAACTGTCAATCACGATGTAGCCCCGCCTTAAAGCCTACCCTGCTTTATCATCTATTCCACTCTTAATCATTTACAAAAATAACTATCATTTTGTATTTAAGAAGACTTGAAAGACCATAAATAGTAAGGACAATGTTGTTAGCCTATCCTCACAGTCTTCTAGTAGTTGTGCTCCAACAGAAAAGGGCGTTAAGTTTGTTTAGTACCATCAAAAGCCATATCATCGATAGTAACTTTGCAATAGCTATGCACTGATGTGACTGCATTACATAAGAAAGGCTAGTGAACGTATGATTGATGAATTTTCCTTATACCCACGCACCAGCATCGTGTTTCAATGACATCTTAAAACCTTTCTATATTAAAATGCCCCAGAGTAACTTTGGGATATTTGTGTCCGGTTACCAGCTGGAACAAAACAATCTGAAACCATGAAACAGGCAGAACAAGTTATATTGCACAAGCTGTTACTTTAATAGTGTTAACTGTGATCCTCCTGTCACTGAAACACCATTTCAATCTCCATCCAAATGTGTTAACGTGTCCTCACCTCACCATCCATATCCATCAGGGGTTATAACAACACCAAAGGAACACATGACGAAGAGAGAGAGATTATTCATTAAAGAATTGCTATCCTGGGGGGGTTTCTGCAGCTTGATTAATTATGTAGCCTTGCTGCATACTTTTAAACACCTTTGCATTCGGTAGTTGGGAAAATCACACTTTCATTTTCTATTTTGGCAGATTTGAGTCCAAACAGGTGCAACTTTTTAACGGAAACACAACTACTCTCGCCCCTTCAAAGGTTACACCCGGCACAAGGTTATAGGTTCAGTCTTTGCAGTCAGGAGGAGCTCTTATAGAGGTTTGTTAGATGCATAAGTTCAGTACGTTGCACGAGTTGTAATGGGTCAATATCGCACACACAATACCAGTCACTTGGGTTTATACTGGAAATAAATAGCAGTTCTCATGCTCTTAACCTTAATTGCAGGTTTGGACGGTAGGGTAGTTAGCTACCGTGGTACATCTTTCTCTAACTACAATGTAGGCTTTAGATTTGTGTGCATAGTTGTGTTAATATCTTGTTTTTCATTCTTTATGATATTAGTTATTTGACTGATTAAGCGAAGCACATTGTTTCAGCAAATACCACATTGATGCATTTAGTGCAACGCTCTGTCTTGAAACTGTCAAAAGAAACTCCACGCTGGCACGCTCGCAGCGCAGCGTTGTTGCTGCACACAGGATGTGGAGAGTGTGTTCTTCTCCTTGATGTTCCTCACACTCCAGCAACACACGGAGAAGCAGGCAGGGAAGGAGGTGTTGCTTTGGGCCTTACACATGACCTAGATACTGCGGTATGAATTTCATTAACCTCTATCTCAGCATCTAAGTGTAAACCTCTCTTTCCATCCATATGGAAGTGTGGATTCAGAAACAGCCCTCAGATAGGCTTTTTTTCTGATCAGCACTTACTCCTTCACTCAAAATACATGAGAGACGTCCATGTTTCTGATCCCGGGGACTTTATCCGCTCAGCGGGTGAAATGTTTTGCACCGAGCTGGGTTTGGCTGCAGCCGGGATAAGTTAAGTTTTTGCTATTCTGCTCCAGGACTGGAAATCTCCCTCCATGTAATGCAGAGGTTACAGGTGTTAACCACAGCCAGCGGAGCTATTGATTAATGGGAAAGGCAGTTTGGCAAGCCTTCTTAGAGCACAAAGTGGCTGATCAGGATTCTGCTGTCGCCGGTTTCTCGCTGGGCACGGGAGGAGAGGTGAGGAAATGGAGGAGTAGGGGGGGGGGAGGAAGGAGAATAGCTTGAGATGAGGGTGGTGGGGCTTATGACACATGGGGTAAGGAACAGATGGGGAGTGAGAAGAAAGTGAGGGCTGAGGGATGAATTGTGAGGCAGAAAGAGATGTGAATTGAAGGCCAAGTAGAGTGGGTTATCATATCTGAACCGCGAGACATGAATCTCAATCCATTAACTGCATTTTGTTTAATAATACCCCTGCTGCGCACGGCCTTAATGGAGAGTCTGCCATTGAATGCTTCACTCTTGCTCTTCCAGTGAAAAACCGGGGGGAGAGTGGGTCCCTCTCCACAAAGAGATCTGGATCAAGGTCAGCGATCAGAGGTGTGTGCTCTGAGTGCTCTGTGAGTCAGAAAGGCTTTGCTATTTCTAAATAATTTCCACAGATTTCCCACAGGTGGTGCGTGCCTTTTAGAATTTAAAAACCTTAAGGCTGAATTGCAACTTATTTCACTTCCATATTAACAAGATGCTTTGCGGTAGCTGCATCTTCAGCGTAGCCTTGATGCTCCGGCAGTCCAGCTGTTGTGTTGATACGCCCCGACTCACACTGCACTCCATGTGGTTTGAAATCACATGGCAGATTAAATGATAACAACAATATCAAACTCAGTGATCAGTGATTATACTGGCTAGTATCATAGACTGTTTACAACATGGGAATACTCTCCGTGAAGTCACATCGAAGCTCAATGTGGGTGCCTCCAGTTGTCGCGATTTTGGCTTTGACGACGACACTCTTGACTAATCTGGAAAATAGACAAAGGGGTGGATCACCAGCTGGAGTTGAGAGGAGTTAAGACAACTAGCAGCCAGTGACGTGTTACTGCACAGATGTGTCTTAATGCTAACCTTTCCCTTACTAGCCTTAATATAGTCTTAATATAGTTCCCAAAGAGTGAGTTATACAAAATAAACCCCCTCAAAGTTGTCAAGATCAAGGAAATATACTCTAAAGACCGGTTTGAAAAGCAAATCTCTTCATGTGTTAGTCTGTTGGTTGTGTTCGTTGACGCAACAGTTCCACCTCCACACTCTTTAAGTAGAAAATAGCAACTATGAGTAATATCACATGTTTTACTAACGACACGCCCCATGTACAACCCTTTGTATTGTGTTTGCTAACACCTACGGGGACAACACTAACTATATTGGTGAGAAAACACTTTAAATCCGTCTTCCTTTTCAGCGCCATGGACGGATTTAGCAATGGAGCGTTTCTCGGATATTTGTTAAACTTAGAGGCATTGTTAAAGCCATACACCTGGGTATCAGGACAACATTTACAGTGGGGCAAACAAGTATTTAGTCAGCCACCAATTGGGCAAGTTCTCCCACTTAAAAAGATGAGAGAGGCCTGTAATTTCCATCCTAGGTACACTTCAACTACGAGAGACAGAATGGGGGGAAAGAATCCAGGAAATCACATTGTAGGATTTTTAATGAATGAATTGGTAAATTCCTCGGTAAAATAAGTATTTGGTCACCTACAAACAAACAAGATGTCTGGCTCTCACAGACCTGTAACTTCTTCTTTAAGAGCCTCCTCTGTCCTCCACTCGTTAACTGTATTAATGGAACCTGTTTGATCTCGTTATCAGTATAAAAGACACCTGTCCACAACCTCAAACAGTCACACTCCAAACTCCACTATGGCCAAGACCAAAGAGCTGTCAAAGGACACCAGAAACACAATTGTAGACCTGCACCAGGCTGGGAAGACTGCATCTGCAATAGGTAAGCAGCTTGGTGTGAAGAAATCAACTGTGGGAGCAATTATTAGAAAATGGAAGACATACAAGACCACTGATAATCTCCCTCGATCTGGGGCTCCACGCAAGATCTCACCCCGTGGGGTCAAAGTGATCACAAGAACGGTGAGCACAGATCCCAGAACCACACGGGGGGACCTAGTCCATGACCTGCAGAGAGCTGGGACCAAAGTAACAAAGGCTACCATCAGTAACACAGGGACGCCAGGGACTCAAACCCTGCAGTGCCAGACGTGTCCCCCTGCTTAAGCCAGTACATGTCCAGGCCCGTCTGAAGTTTGCTAGAGAGCATTTAGATGATCCAGAAGAGGATTGGGAGAATGTCATATGGTCAGATGAAACCAAAATAGAACTTTTTGGTAAAAACTCAACTAGACGTGTTTGGAGGAGAAAGAATGCTGAGTCCAAAGAACACCATACCTACTGTGAGACATGGGGGGGGGGGACATCATGCTTTGGGGCTGTTCTGCAAAGGGACCAGGACCACTGATCCGTGTAAAGGAAAGAATGAATGGGGCCATGTATCGTGACATTTTGAGTGACAACCTCCTTCCATCAGCAAGGGCATTGAAGATGAAACGTGGCTGGGTCTTTCAGCATGACAATGATCCCAAACACACCGCCCGGGCAACAAAGGAGTGGCTTTGTAAGAAGCATTTCAAGGTCCTGGAGTGGCCTAGCCAGTCTCCAGATCTCAACCCCATAGAACATCTTTGGAGGGAGTTGAATGTCCGTGTTGCCCAGCCACAGCCCCAAAGCATCACTGCTCTAGAGGAGATCTGCATGGAGGAATGGGCCAAAATACCAGCAACAGTGAAAACCTTGTGAAGACTTACAGAAAACGTTTGACCTCTGTCATTGCCAACAAAGGGTATATAACAAAGTATTGAGATGAATTTTTGTTATTGACCAAATACTTATTTTCCACCATCATTTGCAAATAAATTCTTTAAAGATCCGACGATGTGATTTCCTGGATTCTTTCCCCCATTCTGTCTCTCATAGTTGAAGTGTACCTAGGATGACAATTACAGGCCTCTCTCATCTTTTTAAGTGGGAGAACTTGCACAATTGGTGGCTGACTAAATACTTTTTTGCCCCACTGTATACTATAATATGTTGCTACTAAGGGGGGGTGGCATGCCCTCTCCTCCCCCTCTGCTGGCCCACAGATAAACACACTCTTTAAACTGATCCTAACACCTATGCTTTTGTATTTGTGTGTATTTCTGCATTTGGAAAGGGTTTGAAAATAACTTCACATCCTCTGAGAAATCCAGAGCTTCTCAGGCCTGCCGTGCCTAGTTACGGTTGCTATGCTGTGAGTGGATAATCTTCTTTCTTGGGGAGGGGTTTAGTGACAATTTAACAAATGTCTAATAGGGACGCTTAAACAGACATTTGTTTAAATGAGCTTTCATGCTTTATTATGTGCCGTCACGCAGTTTCCACGCTGCATTTCAAGCTCTGATCAAAAGGTTCAGCATGTCATATAATGCACCAGTGCTCCCTCCCCCCACTTTAAAGGCACCTCTATTAGGCCCTTACTACTACAACAGATGCTCAGGACACATTCAGTTCACACACACACACACACACACACACACACACACACACGATCTAATTATTTATTTATATATGTATTTGACAGGGACAGTGCACATTGATTGACATTTCTGTAAATGCGCCGGCGTTAGCCAACAGGCTATGTTTCGTCTGTAGTCCCTGGACAGATGTTGAAAGTCATCTAAACCTCCTGGTACATAAAACTAACATGCAAATACAAATTGCGTCGCACACTTTGTGTCACATCACTAAAGGAGGAGGGAGGAGGGGAACCAGCCAGAGAAAAGAGGTGGTGGTTTCATGCTAGCTTACATTTAAACACGCTGTTGGGGGCAGGGCTAATTCATTCACACAAAGATGAACAACATTAGTAGAAGCGGGAGGGCTGAATCATAGCTTGTGGAAAGTAGCCCTCCCGTGCATCATCCTAATACAACATCGGCATTATTGCGTCAACAACGTATAGAAATGAAGGAGTGCAAAGAAATAAAGAAAACAGGAGAAACAATTAAATAAAAGCATATAAATACATATATATACGAAAACTAGATATTGGGTCATTTTCTGCACATGGCAGTTTCAACTATCTTTTTTTGGAAATGAAAATACTATATATACATATGTACTTGGCAAATGAATAATAATAATGATAATAATAATAATATATTGCATATAAACATTGTGAACACTTATTTTCAAGTGATTTCTACATTCCTATGTTCACGCTGTGGTTTGGAACTGCTTTTGAATGTTAGTATTTTGTGATGGAACATGTTGCGCATAATCAGTACTGTGTTAAGCTGTACTATCTCAACACATTTTAATAGATTGAGTTTTTTTAAATATGGGAGTTGTGTGTTCATATTTACCACAGACTATTCGTAATACTTTTTTTTGGGATGTTATTATTTGTTGTAGATTTGTGGAGTACGTGTTTCTCCATATGTCGGAGCAGTAGTAAAGGTAAGGGAGAAATAGACTGTTATAAAGAGTATTTCTTTCTTCAAGAATGTTCTTAGATACAAAATACCTATTGATTTGATTAGTCTGTGCATCATTTATATGGTGCTTCCAATTGAGTTTTTTGTCAACAATGAGTCCTAAAAACGTACATGCACCAACTTTCTCTATCTCACTATTGCAAATCCGTATAATGCAGTCATTTCTACTCTCACACTTTGTATTGAATAACATGTAATTTGTTTTGGTCACATTAAGGGATAATTTATTAACTGCAAACCAGTTACATAGTATTTCTAATTCTGCATTCACAATTTTAACAAGATCGCCAAGATTATGATGGAGCAGAGAATTCAAAGTTCAGGTTCAGCCTCAATATATTTGGGGAGAATTAAAATGAGCCGTCTTTATTTGTAGACAGCCGAGCCCCCTCCTGTGTTCGGTGAAGCATTATATGCTTACAAATCCAATGTAGGATATAAACACGACTAAACTGCAATGATAGCAAAGCTGTGGCTTGGGTTTTTGGGGTAATAAATCATCATTGGGCTGTCAGCCAATGAGTGACGTCCGAGGAAGATGAGAAATGTAAATTAAACATTGTTGCTGCATCTCTAGCATTTATTGACATAGATGAGCCTTATTGTTTACCTTTTTAATATAATTTTTTGTAATTTTCAATTGCTTGGAAATTAGCCTGTTTTCCTATTAAAGTGTAACAGATTGACGCATCTCCACAGATCATCTTAAAGGCTTCGGGATCCCCCCCTCCCCCCATTGTAGTTAAAAAACTTTAAAAACTAGGCCCCCCAAACAGCATCTTGCATAGGGCCCCCAAAAAGCTAGAAACGGCCCTGGTTAGGGGTCTTTATTGTTCCTCAGAGACCCGAACTTTAAGTGAATTTCTCCGCTGTTCTAAGAGCGCCGCTCGCTTGCACCATCATGCATACTGTAGTCAGACATCTGCAATCTGCCACCGCCCCGGGTGCAACTCTGTCCTTCTCTGTTCTGATCTCAAATGAGCTGCTCCATCCTGCGCCGTTACACTTTCCTGTCAGAGAAAATAACTCAAAACTGGTCTGTCATCTCGTGTCTGGAGACGGCTGCGCGGCGCTTTGTTTAAAGGCTCTATTACACAGAGAGAGAAGGCTTTGAGACGTGATTCTGTCTCCCTCATAACTCCTCATCTCTGATTCTGATTTGAAAGGCATTTGCTCCCAATTGGCAAGCAGGAGTATTACAAACAGCTTACCCTTACACGGAAATGAATATTAAATTCAGCAGAAAAACAAACACACCAGAGGTTTGATCGTATTCAAAGCTCTGTGACCTCGTCGTGTTTTCTCATGACTTGTGCCATGTTTCAAGGAGTAGTGAGCATGTTCGCTTTAGCGAGGCATGCACCGGAGCGAAAGTAATCAGCGCCGCGGGAGTCTTGGGAGAATACTCTCACAGGTTTGCAGGCAGACATTTTGGGAGGACATGATACAGGAGAGGCGGTGCAGGTGAGGCTCGACTTGTCGGCTCACAAGCTCCGACTCGCCTCTCCCATTTCACGCTTTGTGTTGCAGAAAGATTCAAAAGACAGAGGATATTATTCCCTCTGCTCTCGACCCCGCTGAGGTCCGATCAAAGATCCGAGTCTTTGATGTTTGAACCCCTGGTTGTTTGTAGGGATAAAAAACAAGCCTCCTCTGAACCAGATGGTGCCTGTTGCATGCTGGGAGCATCCAGACAGTATTACTGGGCCCACCTGTGGTTTTAATTACAGAGCATGACGAGGGGGTGCAGTGAGGCGGAAGCAGAGAGAGAGCAGGGTGACCCTCGCTGTTCAGAGAGGAAAGAGAGGAGGGGGCGATATTCACCTGTATGGATCCCACATCGAGCTCTTGGTCTCAATCTGTCACGCTACTTCCTTCTTCTTGAGGTCCTTATTTATTGTTTGGAAAGCCACTGAGAGATACCTTCTACAGTCAGTGTTGAGAGTAACTAAGGACTGTATGTAAGTATAATTGTGAGGTACTTGTACTTTAGTATTTCCATTGTACTCTCACTGCAGTAAAAAAAGAAATGTGACAAAATAAGTTATTTTGCAGGAACATACTGTTAATGAAATATGATGTGAAAGATGGATTAAGATACCTGACAGTAAGTCGCTCCATCTTTACTAGCTGCAACACTGAAATAATGTCCACATAAATGCATTACTCATTATAATCCAGTGATGAAGTGCATATTATTCCGACAAGGGCCTTTCTGCCGTATTGTAACTTTTAGTGTTGGTACTTTAAGTATATTTTGATGGTAATACCTGTGTACTTTTCTAGCTTTTACTTGTAGAAGACAGTATTGCTGCACTGTGGTATTACTATATAACTCAAGTAGAAGATGTAAGTACTCCCTCTTCTTATATCCACATCTACCTGTGCATGACTCGCGCCCTGATGTTTTCAAAGTCCACCATGATGCTTCTTCTCCTCCCTCTTCCTCCCCTGACTCACATCATCTGCATTCCTCACACACTACTATGTCTCCCTCTTCTCCTGCGCCTGGTGAATAGTGTGTGCAGATCGCTGGTGCTCCTCTGCATGGATGAACTCCTATCAGATTAAACTGGCTCTCTCTGACCTCCCGGCCCCTCCCCGCCACCTCACACCAGGGTCTCTCTCCTCCACACCTCCCTCTCTCTCCTCCACACCTCTCTCTTCTCCACACCTCCCTCTCTCTCCTCCACACCTCCCTCTCTCTCCTCCACACCTCCCTCTCTCTCCTCCACACCACTTCTTCCATCCCTCTTTTGACATTTCGGCTCCTTCTGTCATCTGAGGGTCCCGCTGAGTGCTGAGGTGCTTCAGTGGCATGAGGGGGGGAGCCCGAAAATCCCTCAGGCCCTCATGTATACATTCACAAAGGTCCTGAATCTGTTTTGGATTTTGCAAAGAAATCCCTGTGTGAGAGGAGGAGGGCATGAATATCAAAATGCTGCATGGTGGCTGCCTTCTCTTTATGCACCCATACACAACAGGGGGGGGGGGGGGGGGGTAGTATTTGTATTACAGAAGATGGTCCTGCATGCTCCTGAGCAGAGGTGAGAAGTTACTACATTTACTCAAGTTAAGTACAAGTTTGAGGTATTTACTTTATCGTATTTCATTTGAATGACTTTACACTTCTCTACTAATGGAAATAATGTATTTTTACTGTATTAGATTTATTAAACAGCTAAATGCATCTCTACAAATTAAACTAGTGGACTAACTCTTTAAATCAGAATTCATTTAAATAATCCACAAAAAGTCAATCAGAATTTTGTTGGTCTCCATGCTACTTGATGCAACAATATAATCTACACATGTCCCATATGTAAATATAATTATATACACACTAAAAGGCAATTAATCTGCACAATGAGTACTTTTACTTTAAGTACATTTAGCTGATAGTACAATATGTTAAATGCAGGTTTTACCTTGACTACGTGTTTTAACGTATTGGTACTTATATAGTATATTGCACGCTTCATATTATTTGGACCCCAGCTTTGAGAACTTGGTCAAGTTAATGTATTCAGGCAAGATTCTTGGGGAACTGTATGTGTGTCCTTCCCTTCCTCTGTGTTTGTGTGAGCGTGCAGAGCCGTGTCAGATCTGCGGGATGCCTGCAGGCGTCTCCCCAGAGAGGACGGTGTGCTCATCCAACACAAACAGGGTCACAAAACAGCCACTTGTGCCGAGTTGTACTTCAAATTAACTCCTGTCGAAGTACATTGCAGCCGTCAGACAACGAGCTGACAACGTGAGACAGAGCGGGAGGTGATGCCGAAGGTAGAAATACTGAAATAGCATCAAAGGGAAGCGAGGAGAGTTTGGAGCCTGCTAAGAAACACAATGTGAAATATTCCTCTGTAAATAATCTGGTATTGTATCGAGTGCCTTCTCCAACCAGTTAGTCTCCAGAGATGAGGCTTTGCTGTTCACCCTGTATTGTGTCATCATCGCAGCTCACTGGACCTTCAGTGCAGAAAGCTGCCATAAGCAGAATGAGCAGCGCGATTCATATTCCAAACATATTTTGTCGGGGAGGAAGCAGAGGGCACGGCAGCTGCTCCCACATGCAGACCTTGCTGTTATGACCGTGGGGGCGATGTCAGACACCCCCACCTCCACCCTACCTCACCTTATCCTCCTCCCAGCCCTTTCCCGATGTACCTTAACTTTGTGCGATCCTTCCCCCCCTCATTTGCATCTCCCTTTGTTACACTGGAAAAACGCTGCTCCAAAAACACGGAAAAGAATAAAAACATCTGCCAGAAGAACAAGTTAAGATTAGCTTGATAAGAGTTATTGAAATGGGATTGGATATTTAGATAAATTAGATCTTGTAATAAGCTAGACAATTTATTTTGAACCAGGATTAGGAAATGTTGTGTTAAGCAAAATAAGCAGAGATGCTCAAACTATTTCTGTTTTCTGAGTTCAGCAGCTTAAACAAACTAGTTTCATCTGAGATACAACTCAAAATAAGAGGTTTTCAAGAGACTTTAAAAGATACTGAAGGTGCATTGTCTAAAAACAAGACCCTATATCTCACTGCATTGTTATATGGATATCAAGTGCATATTCTGACTGGATATTAGACACATATCAGCCTGTCCTCCTACAACAAACGACCATATCGGTCGATCGTTCTGCAGCTAAATACGACCCAGAGTCACGTTTTAAAGTGTAGCACCTCTAGTGGTCGTGTAAGAAACAACATGCTCCTGTCGATTGCAAACGCTCCGGAGGGTCGTTTATCCACAAATAACCCTCTCTGGAAAATCCTAAATTGTGGAATAGTTTGGCATTAAAATGCTTTTTTATTAGATTTCTAGCGAGAAGTGTATATTGTACTTTTATAATCTACGTCCAGTGGATGTGTAGGATCTACAGTTTGATAGATATACGAAGATGGTTTGAGGTCTCGCCAGGAGAACGTGTATATGGGGCAGCTTCCATGTAAAGTTAGCGTGGGTGAAAACAGTATTTCCGGTCTCGAAGTTTTCATAATAAAACCGGAAGTATTCCCCTCACTGTCAAATGATTACACTGTGATATCTGCATTACTCATCCACTAAAACACATCACTGTATCCTTGTTAATTACACAATATTGATTGGTTTAAATTGTGTCCAATGCTTTTGTGTTTTTAACCTTCGAGTCGGAGAAACAAATTGTTTTTTCGGAGTTTAGACACTACAGAGTTTCCGAAGACACTACACTACCCAGAATCCCCAGCTATCGTTTGGGACTACAACATCCGCCTTGCTTTACAAACCCTGTGATTAGCCCTCAAGCTCTGTGATTGGATGTTGGAGTGGCAGTGCGACAAGGTTACGCCGAGTGCCAAACAGCTCTTTGAAATGGAATGGACCCACGGCAGACTATCCAAACTGGACTTGGACGGGTCCAGCCCCCGGGTCCAGCCCCCCCCCCCCCCCCCCAGAACTACACATGCTGGCTATTGTGTGTTTCGCAACATGTTCTATGGCACGTCTCTACTGGGAATTGTAGTTTTAAAAGACGTTTCCGTATTTCCCACAATTAGAAGTTGCCAGTGTTAAACTGTGTACACTCTGGAGGTTTAGGGGATAGGAAACACATTGGTGTTATCAAATGTAAAACATATAATTAATACATGGGTGAAAATTGCTTGTGTCCATAATGGGCAGCATTAATATACCCACATGCCAGCTAAGGTCAGAAGAGCTTTATTTAACAGCTGGTCTTATGTCTGTGACCCCTCCTGTTGTTAATTGATGAGCCTGAAACATGCACTTGTCAAGGTTCAGATGCACATTTAGCAAATACGGCAGTAGCCATCGATCATCTTAAGATAAGATACTTTATTGATCCCAAGTTGGGAAATGTTTTTGTTACAGCAGCATGTACTACTTTGTTCTACTCCACTATAATTCAGAGGTTAACCTGGTATTTTTACTCCACTACATTTATTTTAGTTACTTTGCAGATTCTGATTAATGATGTGAAATATAAACAACCCTTAAATCAGACTTTAGTTACACCTGAGTCAAATTCAGCCTTATCAGTTTGTCTGTTTTTCTCCTGTTAATATCTGTGGACGTTTTGCAAACTATCTACAATTTAGGATTTCACAGAGAGGGTTATTTGTGAATAAACGACCCTCTGTAACGTTTGCATTCAACGGGAGCACTCGAGGCCGAGAACTTTTAAAACGTAATTATAGGTCGCATTAAGCGCTTGAACAATCGACCCATTTGGTCGTATGAGTTGGAGGACTTGTTGACAAATGTACTTGGCAAGATTACAAGTTTTTGTGTTGCAAAATAAGCCAGAAATGCTCAAAAGTGTTCTGTCTTCTGAGTTCAGCAGCTTAAAAAAACTAGTTTCATCTGAGATACAACTCAAAATAACATGTTTGCAAGAGACTTAAAGAGATACTTAAGATGCAAGAGCCTGTATCTCACTGCATTGTTACTTTGTCGGATATCAACGGCATATTCTGACTAGAAATTAGACGAATATACAAGATTTTGTTTTGCAGTGTATGTCCCTCTTCGTAGTGAGTAAAAAGCAGCACCCTTTAATCCACCCCGCTGATCAGCCCGCTCCGAGGGATACTCCCAGGTCCAGAGAAGAAACCGCACCTCATTATATCTCTTTCTCTTCCATCAGATCTGCTGCCATCAAAGGGGCTGGGGGGACTAATTCTCCTGGTAGGGATCCATCTAAATGAAGCTTTACGTTTCATTAGCCGCAGATCAGATCCTCCCGGTCCTCGGTGGCTCATGTTTGGGGAGTTATATTATTATTTTAAATGAAATCAAAGTGTCTGATCTGCACACATCTCATGTTAAAACAACGTGTTCGCTCTGCAGCACATCTCATGCAGCGTTGACCTATTGGATTGCTCTGACCTAGAGGCAGAAATGCATTGTGGGTAAAACAGGAGGGACTCTACTTACTGCAGGTCAAAAAAGTTCAATATTGACAGATGGTGTGTGTGCCCATCTTCCTTACTACAAGTTAACTCTATAGGGTCTTAGTATGTATACAATAATAATTCACTTTCAGGGGACACAAGGTCGCTTCACAGAAAACAAGAACAGACAAACAGACAAAACAATTCCTATAATTAGTAGCATTTTGGATTTAAACCAGATGATAAGGTGTTCCTTAATTAGTTTAAGACAATTAACTCTTTCTACTTTAGCCAATTGTTTGTTTATTCCACTTAAGCACAGTTGGAGTCTCGCTCTGCGTGACGCTGCCATTCATTTTGCACAAAACAAAAGACCGACTTTTAAAATGTCCCAGGCGGGAGGATCCATCACGGTCTGTGTGAAGTTGTAATTTCATTTCATCTGTTTTATTGTGTTTCTGTGTGACTTAGATGAGTGTGTTCATGTCAGTGCACACGCTACGCCCACCAGGAAATAATCTCACAACAAAACAAGAGGAAATAAACATTTTGCATCAACACATCACAAAGTGTGTGTATTGAAATGATAAAGGAAACAAGGCTGTGAGTGAGTCATAATGTAACTGACAGCCGTATCATGGTACCTGTCCTCACCTTCACCTGATCCTTTGTCCACTATAGACGGAGCCAGACGTTCAAATTCACATCTCAACCCAAACACAGCGGTCTGCAGGCGGAAGCCATAATTTGTTTTCCATTTGCAGCCGCTATATGCATTATTTTTCAAGCCATTTCACATAATAGAAAAGAGAGCATCCGTACATGATTTAGGAACATCATGATAGTTGGAAATGAAAACACGTTGAGATGAGATTTTGCTCGAGTAAAAGTAGAAGAACCTCAGTATAAAACACTAAAAGTATCTGTATCATAGTACCTAAAAGTAGAAGTACTCGTCTGGTACATGATAGTTGGCCAAGACATGGAAATCATCCCGCAGCAGCGCGTGCATTTTATTCTGAACCCATACAATACATTTTAAGGAAGACTCATTGATTTTACCTTTTTTTGGTTACATAGCATAGATTACTATTTACATGTGCAGAAGTAGAGTTAATAGAATTGTCGTTTAGCTAAAGAATTGATCATCAGATTCCATGTCATGGCCATTTCTACTGATCATAATTCCATTGTTGAGGTCTACTGTCTAGTTTTATCTATAGTGTGTATTGACTTTGACCGTTTAATCATTGTTGGCGATTTTAATATCCATGTTGACAACCCCCAGGACAGAGGGGCTAAAGAACCGTTTTGTGTTATCGACAATTTTGGACTGACTCAGCATGTCAAGGGTCCGACGCACAATAAGGGGCACACCCTGGACTTAATTGTCTCAAAGGGTCTGAACATCTCTAAGCTTGTGGTGACTGATGTTGCGCTCTCCGACCATTCCCGTGTTTTCTTTGAGAGCTCTATTACCGTCCATACAACTGTTAAGAAAGAGGTAACCGCTAGACGTCACTTAACTTCAAATGCAGAGGAAATGTTTGCCCAGATTTTTACTCCCTCACTTGCCCACGCTAACTTCTCAGTAAATGAGCTCGTTGATCATTTTCATTCTAAAATAACAAATGTCATGGATGCCATCGCTCCCATTAAAACAAAGGAAGTATCTGGCAAGAAAATATCTGCATGGAGAAAAGCCATGACTGTGAGAACAGCAAACACTGAGTGCAGAAAAGCTGAACGCAGGTGGAGAAAAACAAATCTCCAGGTTCACTTTGAAATATATAAAGAGAAACTCTGCGTCTATAATCAGGAATTGAAAAACGCACGACAGTCTTTCTTCTCTGACATCATTACCAACAATAAAAACAACTCACGTGCCTTGTTTGCTACCGTCAACAGACTAACTAACCCCCCAGGGTCGATAGCCTCAGAATTTCTATCCACCAGGGCCTGCAATAACTTTGCCTCCTTCACTGACAACATCATGCAAGTTAGACATACAGGCAGTGCCTCTGCTTCAGGTACAGGCTACAGGCTATGTGTTGTCCCTGTGTTCACCTAAAGCCAATCCAGACACCATGTCACAACTCCGTCTGATAAATGCTAAAGACCTGGAAGACATTATCCAACATCTGAAATCCTCCTCCTGCTGCCTCGACATCATCCCGACAGGACTTTTCAAAACCGTTTTCATTGCTTGGCCTCAGATATACTACACATAGCAAACACGTCTCTTCAATCAGGTGTATTTCCACAGGCCCTGAAAACTGCAGTAATTAAATTAAATGCCTTTTTAATAATGTATTTATGCTGTATTTGTTCTTAAATGTCTGTAAAGCACTTTGAATCGCCACGTGCTGAAAAGTATATAAATATAAATACAATTGCCTTGCCTTAATAAAATAGATTTATATTGTGCAATTTTCCAAACTCACATTGGTTTCTCATACAGCATCTCTGTAAAGTATATTCACCAGGTATTCACTCTCTGTCCTAAACGGCTTGTTGTTTCGTGAAAGGCTGGCAGAGGGTGCGGCCATAGCTCTGGGCGTGGCTCCTGGGTATCGCTACGTAGCGATACCCAGGAAGAATATGAGAAATCTCCAACGAGGCGTTTTGGGGAGGTCTTTCCTGTGTTAGAGTTTTACTCGCTACAGGGTGTACTTTGAGGGTTTGTGACTCTGCAGACCGTTTACATGCAGAAAAACCTTCATAACACAAGGGGACGGGTAATAACCGGAAATGCCTGACATGGGACCTTTGGGACATGGGACAAATCTGCAAATCAAAGTTCCCAAACAATGCAACGTAATGATGGTCTTTAAAAGTGAATTCTATATAAGGCCAACCAGGGGCGTCGCCTGGACCTGAAAACATTCGGGGCTTAGCCCACAGTGGCGGCAGCCGCGGCGCTACAGTGGAATTTTCTACTGCAACACTCCCCACACGCACACACACAGTACACCCGCGACTGTTACAACGAAGGCTTGATAATCAGCTCACGGCATTTAGGCAGAGGTAAAGTGCTATTTTTTATGAGAAGGGGGCGGACCACACCTCCTAAGGGGGTCCGGGGGGATGCTCCCCGGGGAAGATATGTTTTCAAATATTGAAGTTAAAAGCATCAATCTGGTGCACTTTGAGAGCAACATTAAGAGATCTGTGGATACATCTCTCAACACCCAGATGAAACAGAACTGTAAACAGATGTTATTTTTCTTTATGGATAAATCACTCCCCTTTCAAACTTTATTCTTGTTTTACTGTCATAAAGTTTTTCATAACTGTTTTTCCTTTATTCTCTTATTTTGTATAATGATCATATGAAGGTGTGCCGCGGAAATAATCTTTTGAATAATTTGTGACCAAACCGTTTGAGACCCACTGAGATAACTTAGACTAAAGTTAACTATCTAAACACTCAGACAGTCCTTTAGCTCACCTGAGCCTCTCAGTCTGACAGGAGAGGACTCTCTTCCAGCTTGTTGTGGAACAAACAGCTCCTTATGTCCAGGGCCGATTCTAGGGTCTGTGGGGGCCCTAGGCAAACATTCACTGGGGGCCCCTCGAACCAGCTTTCATCACCATTGTGTTATAAATAATCTGACACCACCGTGCCGTGCCTGGCCCGTTTTTAGTTGCGTTTCCACTTGGCGTAGTACCGGCTAGCGGGTACTATTTCACAGTTTTTCTGGCCCCATAAAATCGAGGTTCTTTCCGGGCAAACAACCAGGCTGAGTCGGGCTGAGTTTGCTAAACTAGAGAGAGAATCGCTGGCAAGGGGGCTACAACTACAACACGATGAACATATTTGACCGTGATTTAATTGTAATACATGTTTCAAAATGATGCCGAAGTAACAACATGCTGATACCGGTTAGTAAAAACCATGAATTAATGCTTTGACAAGTCTGCAGACAGACGGCAGAGAAAAACCTTTTAAAATGCGTGTTTTCTGAATGGAGAACGGCTAAACTAACGTTATATATGCTCCGACCATCCACACTCACAACAACGGCCTACAGACATAAATAAACCAGCGACTGTATTCGCCATGACACAGGCAGTCTGTGGTTTGTACTTGTTTAACTTCTGTCTAGTTTCTGAACAGATATGAGGAGCTGTGAGCTTGAGTGCTAACAGCTAACAGCTGATGTTGTTTTTCTGTGGTTCGCATTGAAGATGACGTCACGGCTCCGCCTAGACTGCGTTGCTATAGTTACTGCCCCAGCTACTACACTGTGAGCCAGTCCTAACAAGGCCGAGCCATATCCGAGCGAGGCCGAGCGAGGCTCTGTAGTGGAAATGTGCCAATCCATTAGTTTTCTGTAATAACTAGCATAACATTCCTGCATTAAGAGGACTTTTGCGGAGTTGATTTGCAGATCTAGAGAGTCTGAGGGGAAATGACATTCAGATCTCTCTGCAATCTGAATGCATGACAGCATCTGTGTACATGCCTCAGCAGGGGTTAATAAGAGGGTCTGGAGGAGAGGAGGGTGTAATTGTGGGACTTCTCTCTGACATGCAGTCACACCTGGGCGGCTGCGGAGGATCCCCACAGTATGCTGAAAAAGTGCAGAGTTTCAGAGAGAACAAGGAGGCTGTGGAGCGCAGAGAGAGAGCATGTTCCTCTCCTCACTGAGAGAGGAAGAGGACATGTGTCACATCCACACAGGTCATACGCTGCATTACTGTCAGTTTCAGGGTGTTTATTCTACACAAATACATGCACGACCTGCTCCGTGAAAACGCTGATCCTGTAACAGCAGGGGGTGAAAAGTTTAAGCTGTTAACTTTTTAGTGAGGCAGCACTTAGTTGCTCTTGCGTAGGATTCAAGCAGATCTTTTGAGACACTATTGCCAAGACGTCTGATAATATTGAGATGGGTAAAAGGCGTTTTTAATCATTTACAGACGTTAAGAAGTCAGGTATACAATAAAAGGTTCTTCCAATAAGTTTAAAAAGATGTAAGGGCCTTTGCAAAGAGATTTACAAAGACAGAGAAACCTCCTCTGTTCCCGGAGAGAAGCGGGAATATTTTGCTAATATACCGAGGGATCAGCGTGAGATCAGTGGCTATTAGGGGTGTAACGGTTCACAGAAGTCACGGTTCGGTTCGTACCTCGGTTTGGGGGTCACGGTTCGGTACAACAAGAAAAAGCAAAAATGTGCTGAACCGTGACGGTACGGATACCGTTACACCCCTAGTGGCTATTAGCTTTGTTCAAAGAGGCCTCGATGCAACAGCGCCTGCAGAAAGCTTTCTTTGTGCTTTTCCACTTGAGAGAAAAGTGGCGTTCTGCTGACTGAGGTGTAATTACAGCTGTTGTTTCAGAGGCTAATGTGTTGGGCTTTTAAAACAATCTTTTTCTCATTTCCAAGGAAACATTTTGACACTTCAGACGGAAACAATAATGGATGTGAACATGTCCTCCTCCTCCTCCTGAACTCACACAGAGCATCAGGGAGTGTTGGCAGCTCTTGATGATTAAAAAACATCTTTAAACAATCGTTGTTTTTTAAAGAGTTGCAGCGCATTGAGGTGAGATTCTGCTCCACAGGGGCAGTTATAGGGGGGGCAGGGGGGGCCAGTGCCCCCCTAACACTGACCTCTGACCCCCTCGTGGCCCCCCTAAAAATGAAAAGTGAAAAAAATGAAAAATGTATGATTTATTACACGATTTATTGAGTGACGGAATAGGCGAAACTAACGTTATTCGTCATTCTATTCGGACCCATTAGAGCGGTGCACTCAGGACCCATTAGAGCGGGGCACTCACTTTCACTGTCCAGCTGAAGCGCGCGAAAATCACTTTTCATCTCGGATCATCAGAGTCTGTTGCATCCAAGAAAGACTGAAACCTACGTTTCGAGAGACTACCACGATAATTGAAGGTGAGTTAAGGCGAGACACCCCAGGTGAATAGGGTAATTTTTTTAACTTAAAGGTATCAGCTAGAAATTTCTCCAGTTAATGTCTTACAATAAGGCAATTGTCTTTTGTATTACAAGTTTTCTGAAATAGCATGTTTAAATATGCAAATTAGCCATTATCTCACTAAATATGCACATATTTTAACACATTTCAGGAATCGAAATCTGAACTTTGGATAAAGCCAGGTTCCAAATTCTTGTTTCATTTTGTAGTCATATTAGTATCTAAGGCTTTTACAGAAGGGATATTGGATATCTCTTTTTATCACTCAATAAATCAGAAAATACTGTCAACAGCCCTAAAATATCCATTTTCGCCATGTTTTTAGGTATACAATTAGTTATAATTCAGGCTATGAATTATATATGAACAAACCCTTCTGTAAAAGCCTTCATAATATTGATAGGAATATAACTGGAAAGTTTGGTGTCTCTACGTGCTTCTGAAGTTGAAATTTCGAACTCAGAGTAGGAGAAAAAACTCATTTTGAGAAAACGACCTTTAAAGATAGCAGTGAGGCGCTAGCTAAACCCTCCTGTTCTCTGGATGACAGCTCGCGCATCGACGCACTCCGTGAAGGTGTTTCATGTTCGGGGTCATTTGTTTTTTGTATAACCTTGCTTCGTGCAAGAGACAATTGTTGTCGTCTTCTCTGTGAACGTTTTTTTGGCCGTTCTTTTGCGATTTTGAGATTTCAATTTCTAGCGGAAAGCTAAACAGGAAGTGTTTTAGCACACCACGTGACGCATCTGAACGAATCACGTTGTCAGAAATTGACACCAGCCAATGAGATTTCGTTTCTTGGTTTAAGACCCCTTTGTGCTTTCACGATTGGTTGCTGATACAAAGGAAATGACCATATTTGGATCCGATGAGATTGTGCAGGAGAGACGGAGCTTTCCAACGATATCTCTGTTGACATGGTGCACACAGCGGTCGCGGTGCTTTATGTTACGTTAGAATGCTAACTTTTGGTGAATTTAGGAGAAACCTACAGACGCAAATAGACAAACTATAGTAAAATAAACACTTAAATGTGTATTTTGTACGTTTTCCTTCCAAAAGCCTGAAAGAAAACATGTTATGGAATCAAAATAGCACAAAATCTCAAAATTGACCAGTACTTGAAAAACGATGTTTTTGCCTGCCGTGTCTCGCCTTAAACTATTGTATCCGTGTACTTGTATATGTAAAGTAGAGATGTAACTGTTCATTGCCTTTATTTTTATATAAATATGGAGTTAGTGCAAACATTGCACTTTAACTTAAGCTGAAGCTCACAGTAATAACTATAAGATCTATCTGAAATAAATAAGTTACTGAAACAAATACCAATAACTGGATTGCATTGTTTTCTTATGCGCAATTACTTCATACTGTCTAGTTCTCTTTTTCGTCCTGCATTTATTGAGCCCCCCTCAGAAAATAACTGGCCCCCCAGTGGCCCCCCCAGTCAAATTGGTCTAGAACCGCCACTGCTGCTCCAGTAAAAGTAGGAACGCCACAGTATAAAACAAGAAGTTACAAGTAAAAGTCCTGCATTAGAAATATTTCTTGAGTACACAAGTATCTGTATCAAAGTACCTTAAAGTAGAAGTACTCGTTTGGCTATTCCCTATTTTCGTTTCACATGATATTATATTATAATTGACTATAAATACTTCTGGGTAGCTTGTGATGTAAACCGAGGGATGAATGCATTTTTTGAAAGACTTATAACAGATAATACATTTGATTATATTTAGTTTGATTTATTATATTTTGTAAAGTAACTCTTTGATGCGTTTGATTTATAGTAGAAGTATGAAGTGTGAAGAAATGCAAATACTCGAATGAAGTACACGTACATAAAATGTGTGCATAGTTATATGGATTTCTTTATATTGCCCATTATAATTAAAAAGGTTTTGATCCTGGAAATGCTGTGTATGCTTATTGTGTTTCCCTACATACTGTTATTTACCATCTTAGTGTTTATTTAAACAGTCAAAACATCAAGAAAGGTTTACTATATGTGTGTAGTTTCAAATAATGTTAATAATGAGTCAAATATAGTTTCAGTCTCTCCGTGTCGGCGAACCTCTCAGTTTGATTAATGTCAAATCCACCGGGTCAACAGGAGCCATAAATTATGAGCTGCGTTGAAACAAAACATAAATAATATACCTACTGTATTTATTATTTAGCCATACGTTAATGTCGTCAGAAATGCTCGCTCTAACTTATACATGAAGACAAGAAGCCTCCCATCAGAGATCATCGACTGTAAGGTTTAAATCAACAACACGCTGACTTTAAGACACAGCGTGGACATATTTAAGAGACATCGCCCCCCCGGGCTGCGTGGGCTTTATTTCCCCTGATAGCTAAAACCTTTCTGCAGTTTAATTAAGTTAAAGGGGACCTATCATGCTATATTTGAACAATATATTGTAGGGCCATACCTATATAAAGTCTATAAATATCGTTTTCAAAACACAAAACAGATCCTGCATTTTAGCCATGCCTCATTTCGCTCTATGCTCTTTCAGTGCTGTTTTTGCAGGGGGCTGATTCTGTGAGCTGCAGCTGACCACGCCCCCCTGCAGGAGAGGGGAGCGTGCTCTGAGATCAGCTGCTGCTAGGCTGCAGCGGGGAGAAGAGGGGGAGAAAAAGAGATCTCCGTCCTCCGTGTTTTATTCTTATTGAAGTAAGAAGAGAAGTAAACCCTCCTTTTTATGCAGCGGTCCAGACATAGACATCAAACGGCGACACATGTTCAGTGTGCAGTTCCTTTGGCATCAGGGCAGGATATCTAGATACTTTCCAAGTTTTGACATAATGAATTGTGCTACTTTTAAAACAAGCAGCGATTTTTTCAAATCTGTAATCAAAAAGCTCCTCAAAAACGCTATCGAAGCAGTTCCTGCCATTGCTACGTTAGTTCAAACGGTAACAATGGACTACTTTTCTTAGCGGATGCACGTCAATTTAAATCAATACATTGTAGAGCCGATGAATGGGAGTCGGAGGCGGTGTGTTCAGTATGGAACTCCACACTTTATTATACATTGAATCACAAGACTGGAATACACTTGTTGCTACTGCATGTCATGCTAGCCTGAATGAATCTAACTTCCGGTGTCCCACTCTAACGGGTCCGTGTTGCAACACAAACCTGAAGGTGAATTATGTCCAATAACGTGTCACCACACAAGCCCCCCCAGAATTCACACATAAACAAAATCAGCGTGGCGGGGAGGAACGACACGCCGACCCCCACGACTCCTGAGCACGGGAGTCGGAAAAGTAACTTCCGCCTGTGCGGCCCCCGGAAGGGGAGGGACCGGAACAACAGGTCTTAAATCCGTGACAGGGGTCGAGGCCGGGGGGCGGCCCCGTCTCGGAGGTCGAGCCAGCACCACCGGCTGGTCTAAGTCCAGGTGAGCAGCCTTCACCCGGTCCACCGAGACGTGCTCGGCCTTGCCACCCAGGTCGACCACCAGGTGCTTGCCCCCGTGCTCCAAGACCCGGAAAGGCCCATCATAAGGGGGCTGCAGGGGACCTCTGTGCGCATCGTGCCGGATTAACACGTGCCCCCCAGTTACTTTAGCCGGGCCGGCTCAGATGATTGGTCGTGCTTTTTACAGCGCCACGGCTTCCACAGAGGACATTTTTTTTAATGGATTTTTTGTCAAAGCGCTTCAGATATTCATTGCTATCGGGATGTTAAGAGCATTCCATGGAATATAACAAAAAGTGTTTCTGAAGTGAATTACCTACCCCACCTTTAAGTACATTTCGAAGCCCATACTTCTTTACTTTTACTTGAGTAAAGAAGTTTAGTCAGTATTTCTACTTTTACCAGAGTATTTTTAAACACGAGTATCTGTACTTCTACTTAGTGAGTAAAGGACGTGTGTACAAAGTCAAAGTGTAGCTGGTGAAGATGAGCAGAGACAGAAACACACCGGTATATGACGGACATATACTCTCACTTATACAGAGGTGGAAAGTACTTTTACTTAAGTACTGTTCTTAAGTACTGTTCTTTGTCGTATTCTCACTTTTTACTCCACTACACTTATTTAACACTTAGAAAGTGTCCGAGCAGATCAGCTGCCATGCAAAGGTTTTCATTTGAGCTTTGTGAGCTTTCATTGTAGCTTCAGTCCGGCTCTCTTTGCAGGAAGACAAATGATCTGCGAGACGAGATGAGGGTTCCTTCACATTTCAGCTAATGGTGAAAAATGAGACCTGGTGATTGGCTACTGCACATACACGTCTTTGGGGGAAATGCCATTAGTATTTGCCCTGCTAATCAGAATGATGGCCCCTTTCTTCTCTGTTATGGCAGACATTAGACGTCTTGTGATTTCAGAATTTAACCCCTCCCCTTGTGGCTAATTGCTCTCGGGATGTTGGAGGAATATTTGGAGTGAAATGTTGATGCAGTCAACACGGGGGGAGCTAAATATAAAATGGCTGCTGTTATGCTAATGGCTGCCACTGAATAATTCAAGCATGGGTGATAATAAAAGTGTGGAGGGAGGGGAGCTGTCGAGCCATGTGTCAGGGCAGCCACTAATTTGCTGTCAAGCCTCATATACTATAACCCCCCCACTCACAGTTCAGCACTGGAGATTAGTAAATATTTGGTCCGCCTCTCGATGTAAATAGACAGGGAGGAGAGCCAGGAAGGGGGAGGGGGTGGCAGGAAGTGGAGTTTGGCTGTTCTGCTCCCTGTCATGTGTCCTCAGGAGGGAACATGAGGGTGGGGGGGAACAAGCTCTCCCCCCCCCGCATGCCATCAGCGCACAAAGGTGGAGGCCATGTCAAAATTCAAAAAAAGAGACAGGTGCGCGGAGCCAAATTGGGGTTCTGTCTTTTCTTGGACTCAATATCCCTGCTTTAGCCTTCACTCTGCGCACACACACACACACACACACACACACACACACACACACACACACACACACACACACACACACACACACACACACTCTCTTGGCTCCCAGCATCACTCTCTTTCCTCTTTTAAGTGAGTGGAAACCTTCCAAATTCTCACGCTGTATCAACCCCTTCCAGGAATAGTCACATGTGATACATGCACACACTCTTAACATACTGTATAACCAACCATGTACGGAAAACACACTCACACACACTTTTACACACAGTATATACATGTATTTCCTCTCACCTGCAGTGAGTGTGTGTTGATAGTGAGAGCTTTACTGCTCCGTGTTAACAGTAATTAATATCAAATGTAAGTAGTGTTGGAGGAAGTATTTAGATGAAGTAAAAGTGATAATACCACACTGTAAAAGTACTCTGTTGCAAGAGAAAGTACTGTATTTATTATGCTACTTAAACACCTATGATCTGCAAAATGTACTATATTACTATAGTAATATATGTAAGTAGTCAATGCAAAAGAGAGAAGCCTTTGGAGACCATTGACATGCACTAAACACCCCAAAAAACGATAAAAGGGCCTCTTAGACCCGGACGATACGGGTTGTATCCGTTTCTCTTGCGTATAGCCCTTTCGTTCACACGAGGCCGTAACAAAACGATAGAAACGGACCCCGCAAACGATAACGGGTCCCCAGGTGGATAGCAAACAGAACGCTCTGGGGGTCAAACGGCTCCGTCTGTACGCCTCTATACGATTATGTCCTGATAACGATGCAATAGGGCCGTCTCCCTCTCCCCACGTCTCCCTCTCCCCACGTCTCCTGCTCAGAGATCAGCTGCTGGGCTCTCAGAAGAGGGGGAGGAAAAGAGAGGCTCCGTTTTTTATTCTTATATTATTATATAGAGTCGTTATCAATTTGTTTTAAAGCTCAATAAATAACAAAGAAGACCTCTGACCGGCACTTTTCAAATTTTTTTCTGAAGATTTCAACTTGAATGGACATGTTGACCGGCGGAAAAAATTGTTAAAGGAAACTCTGGCGCACGGCCCCCTCGTCCCTTGGAAGAGGCGGAGAGGTGGGTGTTTGTCATCTGCTGGTGGACTACCGGCAGGGGCGGCGCCAGGGGGTAGCTTGGAGTTGCTATAGTAACTCCAACAATTGGCCTCGCAACGGCTTAGCAACCCCATTGTTTTGTTATGAAAATGTATCTATATTTATACACATTCTCCCGAGATCTATCACGAGTCGTTGTTCGCTCTAGTGATGGCAAAATGAAGCTTTGAATGAAGCGTCGAACCACTTGGACAATTGTGTCGGAAATAGGTTCATTTCTCGAAGCTTCAGTTACAGCGACCTCTCCTGGCGAAGTGCAAGGCTGCAGTGGGTTTAACGTGTCTTTGCCTTGCACACACACACTAAGACTGAATATCATGTTCTATTTGCAATTAAAGATTGATAATTGTGTGTATTGGGTTATTGAGAAGAGACTAGAGAGTGCTAGACATGTTTTTGGGCGGAGAGGGCCTTTTATCAGTTATTAAAGTATTAAAGTTGAAAAGCAATGATTAAAAGTGTAACTATTCTGGGCTTTGAACCAGCTGCGCACCGCACCCTGGCCGCCAGCTCTATCCACTGGGCTATCTATTCCTTAAACTATTGAAGTGTTTTTATAGTAATTATTGCCTTTTTGTTCACAGCTTCTCCACATTTCAAAGTGTTTCCCGAGCCAGAACGACCTCTTTCGTCCTGGCTTGCTCTATAATGATCCAATTCAAATGCAATGCCAACAACAACTCATCAGCAACAATGCAAACTACGACAACAACCCACACATTGCGCATTGTTTAGAGCGGTTATAAAGTGTTGAAGCGCTCAAATTTGAAACTGTTTCAACCTGTCACTTGCTAACTGTTAAGCTAACGGCTAACGGCTGATCTTTTCTGGTTGAACGTCAGTGGCAGGCTGAGATCCTCACCACCGCTGTGTGTGTGTGTGTGTGTGTGTGTGTGTGTGTGTGTGTGTGTGTGTGTGTGTGTGTGTGTGTGTGTGTGTGTGTGTGTGTGTGTGTGTGTGTGTGTGTGTGTGTGTGTGTGTGTGTGTGTGTGTGTGTGTGTGTGTGTGTGTGTGTGATGATGAGGTTAAATGCCACAGCATGCCAGTTGAAACAGTGAACGGTCGCTATTGTGTACTTGTACGCTCAGGGTGTAATGGTATTATACAAAAATATTGTAGGAGCACAGAAACAGTGTTCACATTCTGCTTTTACAAACTTATGTTGGTTGCTTACCTTGCAAAGTAATGTTATAAGTGTCAAAGGAATGTTTTTAATGTAAATATTAAGGATAATATTGTAGCGTGTCCAAGTAGTTATTTCAGTTATCAGATGTGCACAGTTTTAGTACATGTGTAAAGTTATTTAGGCAATGTTGTTGGTGGGAGTTAGGGAGAGACCGCCCCTTCCAGGTGTGTGTGTGTGTGTGTGTGTGTGTGTGTGTGTGTGTGTGTGTGTGTGTGTGTGTGTGTGTGTGTGTGTGTGTGTGTATGTGTGTGTATATGTGTGTGTGTGTGTGCATTTCCGGTGTGTGTGGAGGGAGTACGAGACGGTAGGAGTTGTGTTCGAGTGTGGGGAAAAGTCATGAGTGTTATACTATTGATATTGATTGGTTCTGTAAGGCGTGGCTGTGGCGTCAATACCAGAAAATAATAGAACGTTTTGGACTTTGAAGGCTCGAGTGATCTGTGATCTTGAATATCGCTGAACGCTACAATATGAACAGGCTCGTGCTCGGCCCACTGGTATTGTTTGTTTATTTTGAAAATTAACTAGCAACGCCATGCTGTCATAGCAACTGCTAAGCTACTGCAGCTAACAAATCCTGGCGCCGCCCATGACCACCGGAGAGATTTACAGCAGGAGCACACACGGTCTTCTTCGCTGCTTTTGGTGTATTGTGTGGCAGCAGCGCCACTTACAGGCCCGGCATATGTACTACAGCTAAACGCAAACGTTCCCGTGTAAATGGGGTCTTCGTAGCATTAAAAGAAAAATGCTCAAGTACAAGTACACCTAAAATCTGCACTTAATTACAATACTTGATGTACTTAGTAACTCCATCACTGATTTGTAGGATCAGTGTATTGAAGGCTGAGCTTGAAGATTCATCCTGATCTGACAAATCAACTTTTCATGTATTTTACTTTGCAGTTCTGCAGCATTAGCATAACGCGATGCAGCTCTCATTAGCCACATCCAGCTCTTCCTCTGTCTTTCTGCAGTGTCTCTGTCCTGGGACCGGTCCCTCACTGTTCAGCACTTTGTCCCCAGGTATCGCTACTGTGTTTCCTTTTGCTTACTCCGGATGCTCCCATAAATAAAGTCCTCTCTTCCTGGCATACTACGTCTTAATTCCCAGCTTTCCACCAGGCATGCTAGGCCCTTTTCGCTGCAGTAAGCTTCCTGAGCCGGACGCGGAAAATGCAAACGTTTCAGCCTTTCACTTGCTTTCAATTGAACATTAATGATGTTGTTCTGCATCGAGGCGTGAAGATGAAAGATGCGTGGAAAGCAGTCGTTAATGAGTGTGTTCATTTTAAATATTTCAGAAAAGGCAATAACAGAAGTCTCTTTTAATATTATTGATAATCCCAGTTTTATGATATGTGATAAACAGAGTAATGGTTATAAATGCTACAACAGCTCATTTGCATATAAGGTTAGAAACCTCCGGAGACAGGAAGTCATTTATTAGCTTCTGGAAACAAAACACCGTAATCCCAGAAGTCAGCTGGACCTCTTTCGATTATATATTTACTTCATCCACAATCAAGCCATCCTCTCGTGTAATCCTTCACGTTTGATTCTTGCAGCACACACTGCCGTGATAATGAAGGATAATACATGTCTCTCACATCTCATTAGGATCATCTGCTCTGCACTAAAACTCATGAAGAGGAAGCTGTTGCTCACGTCCTCCTCTGGCGACGCTTTGTCATTGTTTTTGTATTATTCCAAGTCCTGGGGGCATTTTATGGAGATAAAAAAGAACGTTACTTCATTATTTAGAACCATTGATTCCTGAATTTGAATTCATGTTATTGCATATTCTGCTGCGATAATGATATAAATATAAAACAACACGTCGTGATTTGCATTCGACTGCATTTCAGACACAGGAATGGGATGAAGTTAATTATCAGAATCGCCATTTCTCTTGGTTTATTATCTGAAAATACATGACTATAGGTCACAGTGCATGTTCTGCATCAATGTCCTGGACACCTCACTAATTTAAATGTTTTTGATTGAAGGCACTAAAGGGCAAAGAAAATGCATACACTGGGACATCATGACACATTAGGTCTCTACATTTGGTTAAAATAAAGAGACTTTTGGAAAAGTTAGGGGCAAAAATGTTACTTTAGAACATTTTTAGGGCCAAAATAAAAAAAATGGGTACTAGTGGAGGGCCGGACTGATTCAATGTTTATTGCAGAACTTATTGAAATGAACTTATTGCATATATTAAACCTGGAACTAACAAAGCTTCAATTATTGCCTATAAAAACAACATTAAACAATCAGTTGCATTCATTTCTTACGGCTCTATCTGCAGCTTCTCCAGAGTCATTTCTTATGAGTACATTTTCCCACAGGCCAACAACAGCTTCAACAAAACTATTCCCCTCAAAGAGAAAGAGAAACCTCTGTGATGCTAGCTCAGATACTTGGCTTCTCATCTCGGGTGCAAGGTCATCAATGTTTGGGCTCAGGCTCTGAGCGGAGGAGACCCTCAGGATGGAGTGAAGGTGTGCGTGCAATATACCGGCGGGCCAGATCTAATAGTAATTAGAAATGATCCTGCGGGCCGAAATTAAATCCACCAAGGGCCTGATTTGGCCCCCGGGCCTTGAGTTTGACACATGTGCTTTAGAGATTGCTCATTTCAAGTGCTTCACGTGTGGGCATCATTAAAGTGAGAAACTACAGACTAAAAGAACATGTGTTTGCACAGGTCAAATTAAAGAATGTGTGCTTCTTTACATATAACTTGTCTTCCTTTAGAGTAGTAGAGAGAAAGGATCTAAAATCCACATACAGGTGTTTATTTGACTAACTTTGTGTCTGCAAATTTCTCCTAATTTGAGCAGAATTTAAATGATAGTCCCTCATTTGCATATTTAAACATTCAATTTCAGAAAACATGCAATACAAAACGTAATTGTCTTAAGTGATTAACATGGGAAGTGTCACTGTGATATATATTAGTTCACCCTGCATGACATGTCCCCTTACCGTCTGAAATTAATATCCTAACACTTCTTGCCGTGCAGAGGTATTTATTAAATGCGAGAAAACAAGGTGTCTGTAAAGATGTGCATGCCAGTTACATCTGTACGTGGGTGCAAAATATATTATGAGGTGTAGAAAGAGAGACATTGTGAAGGAGACAGATGACGTTGATGCCAGACGAGAGGCTGCCCTTGAAAAGTATCTCTGATGCAACAGATGTGTCAAAAACCATTTCAAATCCGCAGCTCTGCAAATATGTGTAATAACGCAGTCCTCTGCTGTCCTCCATTTATTAAGTTTGGCTTTTCTTTCCCTCCTTTGTTGTTTCACGTCGTTTAGCTTCCTTTAAAAATCATGCCGTTCTCAGCTTTTTCTTTTAGTCGGGGGGTTTAGTTCCTCCAAAAACAGATTTTTCTGGCACTACCCTAATGAGCGCCTCTCACCGTTTCCATGGAGACAGTCACAAAACTGTCAAGTTCGGGCTCTTTCAGAGATCTTGTGGGGGGGGGGGGCTGCGACTGTCAGAGGCACTTTCAAACGGAGCATCGCTGCCTTCAAAGGTGAACCCTTTATTTCTGGTGAGTTCAGCCGGTTTGCGAGTTCCTTTCATGAAAACACACACAGCCGCTCTGCGTCGAAGAATGCCGACATTGTTGAATAAGTGAAAACACAGAAGAAGCTGAGCTGTTGTTATCGGGTCGCTATGTGAGTGAATAAACAACAACAACAACTATTGTAACACGCAGTAAATCCTCTCCTTTATGGATTCAATTACAACAAACATCATTCTCACTTATCGTTGATGCAGCAGAGCTTCTCCCACGTGCCCCAAAGAGGACTGTTCTGTTAAAAGAGAGCTGCAGCGATATTCCCCGACATCAGAAGGGCGCGCAGAGCTTTGATTTGTGTCCTGGTTTAAGAGAGCGACCAAAGAGGACACTGAAGGATTGCATCAAAGCTGTGTCTGTAGAGAGAAGACGAGGATCTGTGTGAACAGTGTGACCTCCGGGGGTTAAAGGGTCCTGTATAGAGACCAAGACCTGCAGGTGACACATTACATTACATCACTTGTTAGACACTTTTATCCAAAGCGACTTCATACTCAATACTATGGACGATCCCCACAGGAGCACTTTGGGGTGAAGTGTCTCAAGGACACAACGACATGCAGTGGGGTTTGAACACCAACGCACAACCCACTGCACCACACGCCTCCCGTCTGACACCTGTGGACTTCCTGTCACTTCCTGCAGGCCTCATGATTGGTTGATCTGGATCTGGGCAGGGTAACGCCCATTTGTGGACGTATAACCCCTTAACATTTGCAGGAAGCACAAACTGCTGTTTCTGACCTCAAGACTCGTTGATGGTTCGCGGAAAGAACAAGTGTTTGAAAATGTCGCTGTATGTAAGTGAATATTTGCGCTGTGAGTTTTACCTTATACATGTAGGTTGCAGTTGCACTTCAGAACTCCAATCAAGTAATTACCACATCAATGTCCCCCAAATTGTTCTCTGGGATTATCAAACCATTCGGTCCACAATCTTAGAAGCCTGTAGTTTCCAGAGAAGACACCTTTAGATGAGTTTTTACTTCACGGGTTGCACTTGGGGTTAGGGTTAAGGCTCTTCGTACATCCAGGCCTAAACAGCTGAGATGGTATAGACAATGTCGAAGAGGAGGACCGTCCTAGTCCTTTCTTAATTTCACCTAATTCAACTGTTGGAGCGTCTCCGTGAAACATCTGTAATCTCCAAAAATATGAATCTTGCTCGTCTTCTTTGCACTGATTCAAAAGCATCACTGTTTACGCTCAGGAACACACACACACACGCTCTGTTAGACAAACACACACACACACGCTCTGTTAGACAAACACACAACACACACAGGGGACCAGCTTAAAACACATATCATATTTTTATCAGTATTTCTTCTTCCTCTTCTTCACAGTTTCTCCCTCCATGTCCTCATTTCTGTTCACACATATTTTGGCGCAGTGAACCGTGTGAGAGATGCCCCCCCTCCTCATGTCAATCAAACGGCACATGGCGTTCCTCCCCTGAGTGACAGGTGATGCAGATGCACATTTTCAGAGAGACGCAGCACTGCTGGCAAAACAATGCGGACAGGAAGAGAGACAGGATGCACGTGGCATTTATCAGACGAGACGGGGACATGTTTAACATCCTGAAAACACCGAGACAACCCCAAACATTTCATTTCAGGTCTGTGCAGAGTCAGAGGGAGCAGTCCTGCCTCATTAAAGGGGGCATCAATCTGAGCATTTGATAAAGCAAGGGGTACAAAATATCGTCTCAAGTCGTTGGCGTGTTAGTTTAGAGAGAGGTTTGGATGCCCTGATTGAACATCTAGAGATTTCTGCTGAGAGAGGAGGACAAACTTCTGCCTTTAAAGAAATGTTTTGGCAAATACATACATGTTGTACTAAAAGCAAACTACCATGAAACGTCCCTTCTTCATTACTGACATTAAAACATTATATATTTTGTATTACAAGACACTTTAAATATGCTAATGAGGCATTAAGTAAAGCTGACTTCAGATTTTAGGAGAAATCTACATCCGAAAATAGACAAATATCGTGCAATAAATACCTTTATGTTGTTTTAAATGCTTTTTTTCCACTTCTCATAAAAGTAAGAGGACATGTCATGAAACGCAATCTATTTTCCCGCCAAAATGAGCTGTTTTTAGTGTCAAGTTTTACCCTAACAGTTATTAAATCTGATTAAATGTCTCCTATAAAAGTGAAATAACAGGTTTTATGATGGTAGTGGTGTGTGAGGTGAGCAGTCAGGGAGGAAGAGGAGGAGGAGGAGGAAGGAGTCTGCAGGCGGGGGCCATGGGGCAGGTGAGAGGTGAGAGGCATTGAAGCGAGAGGAAAAAGGGAGTGACTCAAAAAGCCAAAGGCATCCCCCCCCCCTTATCCACATCCCCCTTTTGCAAACACACACATACTGTAAACACTCAGAACACAAAACAATACGACGCAATCATTCGGATAAATAACAGAAAGTACCGGATGTGCTTTTCCCAGCCATCAACTAGCTATAAATATATGTGGCACGTCAACGTGAATTCAAATGTTTGCTTCCCCTCAAAATATTTCTATTTCTGTGTCCTCTCTCTCCTCCCGTCTGTCTTCAGTTCACTGCATAATCTTCTGGCATTTGAGCAGGAGTGAAATGTCAAGGTCGCGGGACTTTGTCTTGTAGGATTACTGATCTCATCTCTCCCCGCTGCCTCGTCTTTTTACATTTCTTCTTTAATCATAAAAGGAGAGATTAATGAGATAATCCAGATGAATGTGCACGTATTGTTCCCCGACAGAAAGAGCAGCGTCATGTCTGGCTGCTGCGTACATTCGGGCTTTGTTTGGGATTTGTAAATGCTGGTGGGATGCCAGTAATGGGACCTGGAGGAACGTGACCCAGTATCAGTCCTCCTAATCTGCATACATCAGAAAGGACGGGCCTCATCATCTACCCACAGGTTTAATATGTGATGGATATGTGTGAGCACCCTCATTTCTTACACCTCGGGAAGAAGACGAATAATATCAGCTCAGACTTTTTAACAGCGCTTATTTTTTTTTACTTCAATCTTTCAGTTTGTTTCTCTTGGAATAAAACCACATTTATATAATCTGTTCAATATTTAATATTCCATCCGTCATATATTTATATATTTTTTAATACCTTGTTAAATGACTTTCTTGTTTATTTCTTGTCTTGAATATGTATTGTGCAATGCCACATTTGGATCAAGAAAGTACTTCTTATCTTATCTTACAGACAGAGAGATCGAAATACGGTTTCCCACAATCCCGAATAAAGAAAATCACAAATATATATAAAAATATGCAGTGGCGAGCCGTGACTTTTATACCTAGGCCCTAAGAGTTATTACGTCACAGCGTATGAATATCCAAACAGCGGTCCGGGATGCAAAACGCATCAATGGCAGCGACCCTCTACCACACAGAGCAACACCATATAAACACCGATCATGACAGGGCACCCACAGCCAATGAATGAAGTCGGCACGGCGGCCCACATTGAGAATGACTTACGGCCCGTCTACACTACAGGCATAAAAACATCTTGAAGCTGGGCGTGTCTGAAGCTTGGTGATTTTTTGCGACCAACAACCAATCACATGAATCTCCCGCCCGCGACATACAAAGCAATAGCAATGTTACAACGAAGTAAACTGGATGTAAACTCCCCAAACAGGCGAAAACCTACCAGTTCCACCCCCTGTCTCTGCCTCCTCCCTCCATGCCTCCTGCCTCCTGTCTCTGCCTCCTCCCTCCATGCCTCCTGCCTCCTGTCTCTGCCACCTCCCTCCATGCCTCCTGCCTCCTGTCTCTGCCTCCTCCCTCCATGCCTCCTGCCTCCTGTATCTGCCTCCTCCCTCCATGCCTCCTGCCTCCTGTCTCTGCCACCTCCCTCCATGCCTGGTTCCTCCGATTTGTATTCGGTGTCTGATCAAATTCTAAATACTTCTGTCACTTGTTTGCTTCCATACCGTTGCTTTCTGTCGAGGGAATCCGAGCGCAGCTTACTTCCGGGTTTTAGGACGCGTCACTGCACCTCTTGCATAAGAGGCTTCTCAATTCTTAAATTTCCTCTCCTCGAGACTACAGATGCGGACACACACACACAAATATATTTATATAAATATATACAATTTAACGTAACACAATCAGAGACTGGATATACCCCCCCCTCTCTGGTCGCTGAAATGGGGAATTGAAATTACGGGCCAAAAGTTGTATTTACAAATATTACAAGTAGGCAGAGGACACCAAACCAACTGAGACCCGTCTGTCTGCCGCATCTACGCACTGTACAACACACACCTACACACTGTACCACACACCTACACACTGTACCACACACACACTCATACACACACACCTACAGCTCCTAAAGCATAATCAGTCTACAGCCGTTGTGTATTTTATTTTGTGAAGCACTAAATGGTCTTAGAAAAATATCGGCTCTTTGTTTGTAGATATCTACTAAACTAAAGCAAAGAGAGTCGGCCTGTTATACTGAGTGATATATATTATACACACTGCTCTGCTTTCTGCACGGACCTCACAGCTGTTCTCACTGTAAACATCGCAACGCGATGAAAGCAGTTTCTAAAATAATATATAGAGGATGCATGCAGAGCTGTCATTGGCTGAGATAAGTCCGGCCGTGCGTCACGCCTCCACCGTTCCCGGAAATGCATCCGCGGAGGAGCCGTGGAGGAACCATCAGTGTCTCCTCGGTTAGAGCTCCTCCAGAGAGCCTGCTCGACGCTCGATCCTCGGTCCTCTGTGTGCATTTAGAGAAATGAAATGTCCTTCAAAATGGCGCGCTGAAATTCATTTCCGGGTCACTACCGGAGGACCGAGGAGTCGAGGAGGGGAAATTTGAGTATTGAGAAGCCTCTATAGACCTCACAGCGGGCGGAACTTGTCATAAAGCCCGCCCATTTAGAGGGAAGATATGATTGGTCAATTGTACTGTCATTTGACATTACTCTCTGTGAATGTAGAGAGGGACCAACAAGCTCTCCAGTCTTCACAGTAACTCGCAGAGACGGCATTTAACCCTTCACATTCCAACAGAGACTGAACAGACAGATTAGAAGGATTTATTTATTTGTAAATGTTATTTTAAATACAATTAAATCAAGTTATTTTGGTAAAACTAATGAAAAATGTAACAAAAAAAATATATAAAAAATCAAATATTATTTTTTAGAATATCTTAGGCCCTCGCAGGACCCTCTGTGAGGGCCCCTCACAGAAGGCCTAGAGGGCCCTGACGGCTCGCCACTGAAAATATGTATAAAAATATGTATATATACACAATCAACAGACACATGTACACATATGCACACATTAAGACATAAATAACAGCACAACAATGGATATAAACTAAATGTAGCCTTGTTTTTCAGGGTTAATGTTCTTATTACGTCATTTTTTTAAATATGCAAGTTCCATAAACATGCCATAAACAGTCCTCCCCCCCAGCTGCCCTCTGGGACTGCAGAGGAATATTTACCTGAACCTCAGCCCTCTAAGTGCCCCGATCATTCCCCGTGTCACAAGCAATCCACCAAGGCCACCGTGTGTTTAATTAAAAAGACAAGGTTTACCCCGGAATATATCCCCGCAGCCGGCCACATACATTTCAATGAGGTGCATATTATCTCTGCTGCAGAAAGGAGAGTGATGGAATTTCAAATGGCAGCATAATTATGGGGCTTCTCCTGCTGACAGAAAATCAGTAGCCGGTCCTCCAGGTGGAGAAAGAGCTGATTAGAGATAATCAGGGGAGAGTACACCGCTAACACTGATGCTGTATTAGCATACAGCTAAGCTATAGGACATGTGTGTATGGGGGTGGGTGTGTATGTGCATGTGTGTGTGTGTGTGTGTGTGTGTGTGTGTGTGTGTGTGTGTGTGTGTGTGGGTGTGTGGCCTAGCATTACCATCCTTGTGGGGACCTAAATCTATTTACACAGTCACGTGTGGGGACTCGCCTCCCTTATGGGGACATAATGGAGGTCCCCATGAGGGGAATCATTCATTTTAGGGTGAAGACTTGGTTAGGGTTAGGCATGTGTTGGTTATGGTTAAGGTTAGGATAAGTCTCCAGGAAATGCATGTAAGGCAATGTAATGTCCCCTGAAGTGATGTATACATGGTATGTGTGTGTGTGTGTGTGTGTGTGTGTGTGTGTGTGTGTGTGCCTGCGCGAGTGCGTGCCTGTGTGTGTGTGTGTGTGTGTGTGTGTGTGTGTGTAAACAGTTTAACAATCAATTAAACACCAACAGGAACACATTGTAAACTCTTGTTGCTTTTATATCACAGATGTTATTAATACCTTGACACTCCTCATTATGAATTACAAACAGATTCCAGAGGAAACTTAACTCTGCACGTTAAAAAACATTCAAATCAAATCAAGTTTTATTTATATGACACATTTATAAACGATGTTTGGTGGAGCCAAAGTGCTGTACATATAATAAAAATAGCCTACAGTAGAGACACTTTACAGCAAATACAACAGAACAGATTGTTCAGAATATCAGTATGAGAAAAACGACACCCTCTATCCTTAGACCCTCTGTCCTTAGACCCTCTGTCCTCAGACCCTCTGTCCTTTGACCCTCTATCCTCAGACCCTCTGTCCTTAGACCCTCTGTCCTTAGACCCTCTGTCCTTAGACCCTCACATCGTACAAGGAAACACTTCCAGAGAAAACCCACAGTTTAAAGGGAACATGGGAGAAACCTCAGGGAGAGCAACAGAGGAGGGATCCCTCTCCCAGGACGGACAGACGTGCAATAGATGCCGTGTGTAAATCCAAGAGATAATACACTTTACAGCATATAGACCGAATGTTAGGAAGTGCATGTGTCTGTAATGAGAAGATGAATCCACGAGGATGTCTACAATCCTGAGGAAGCCATCAGGGAAGCAGCATGACGAGACCCAAGGCAGGACCGCAGAGACAGGTTCAGCCACGACCCGAAGTCCACGACTTAATCCAGAACTCAGGATAGAGGACACTGGACCACAGCAAGAGGATCAGCCTCGACTTCGGATCCCGGCGTAGATATAGATACAAAACAAGAAAACATGTGGCATTTGACATTAAGCAGCTTTAACAGTAAACACATGTTATTTAATCTAGTGAACTACAGTAGTACATCATTTGTTACTTCTGAGTTATTCTGATGTAAAACTGAGTCACCTGACACAATTGAGATAATAAGTCCTGTTTCTCGCTTGAGGCCAGGAAAAGGCTCTGTGACCTTTTGACCTGTGCTGGACTATGGTGAGTTGTTATATATGAATGCACCTGCCAATTACCTGAGCAAGTTAGATGCTGCGTATCACAGTGCACTGAGACACATTGTAAAGCACTTAGGCATCACTGTACCCTGTATACCAAGGCGGTTATGCCATCACTTCCTGTACGGAGGCTCAGTCACTGGTACTTTTTCATTTACAAAGCCATGTTGGATAAACTACCATCTGATATCTGCTCCCTGATCTCTCTGCGAATTGAAAGTACTTATTTCCTGAGATCGCATGCTGTGGTTTTATTAAATGAGCCAAGTGCTAGGACTGTCTGAGGGAAGAAAGCTTTTAGATGTGCAGCTCCACTAACTTGGAACAGTCTGCAAAAAGAATGGAAAATTACCAAGCTAGTACCACTACATGTTTTTAAAGCTCGGTTGGATGCTACTCAATCAGATGCTGTTGGTACCTGTACATGTGGTTAGATATGTAAATTGTAATCCCTGTACATTTTGCTGTATGATGTCCTTTTGTTGTTCTGTTGTTTATGTTTTGATGTCTTCTTGTGGAACCTACTGCTGCAGGTCTCCCTTGAAAAAGAGATCATTGATCTCAACGGGATTTTACCTGATAAATAAAGGTATTGAATAATTATTTAATAAACAAGTAAGCGCGTTTCAAGTCGTATCCCTAGTGTGTCTAATCATCAAAGCTTCTCTGTACTGCTAGTAGCTTTATTTAGACTATGATCAATATTAATCAATGTTGGATAAGGTAATCCAATGCCATTAAATATGACTTGATGACAACAATTTAAATGAATAAAAAGGGGGCTTTAAAAGCTGCAACTAGTAAAAACAGCCACATAAAGTAAAAAGGGATAAAACACAATTGAGGCCAAATCTTACCTAAAGTTGATCATATATCAGAAATTAGAAATCCTTTACTTTGAACATTTAAGGGAGTATTTACATTTAGTACAATACATGAAACATTGAAATCCTTACTTGTTTAACTTTACAGTGGATATGTAGACGTGTACTTCAGGGTGTGTTGGTACATCCTGACATCACTACCGGGTGTTTAAAATACTGCTGCACACACACTTTCCGCTCGCAGCATCATGCATTTGAAACCATATCACCCCAAACACGGCCTTGGCTCCTGGAACACACACGCGGCTCCGCTGAGGTTTTTATCGTCCACGTTGTTGTCGTTTTCCTCCCGCACAAGGACAAACAGCGTCTTCTGTCTCCATCACTGACACAATGCAGGCAATCACTCCACTGCACTTGACTCTGATGGGCTGGCTGTGACTAGACAGCGCCCCACACATCAAACCCAAGTGCTTTGATTACTAGTTACTCCGCCAGACAAGTGGGGCCTATGGAGCTACGATTTGAGAGAGAAAAGCACAGTTTAGGAGCGTTGTTGATGCAATAATCAGAAGTTCTCTGCTGACGACATGAGACGATAAGAAAGATTCAAATGTATAATCAGCCATGTAAAACACGCCTTGTGTGTCCCACCGTGTTCTCAAATGACCTTGTGTCACTCTCAGGGTAATTTACATCTTCAGAAATCTGATCATTTGATAAAGGGTTCAAAAACATTGTCTCAATGTGTTGGCATGATAGTTTTAGAGAGGTTTGGACGCCGCTTTGTATCACTCAGAAAACACTGTCAACAGCCATAGAAAATCAATTCCCGCCATGTTTTTGGAATAAAAGCGCTTTAAATCAGACTAAAAATGATATATGAACAAAGCCCTGATTGGAGGGATTTCTGCTGAGAGAGGAGGACACACTTCTGCCTTTAATCCTTCTATTGTCTTCGTTGTCCCCCCTTACTTTGGTGTTCACGGTCCTGTTTTAACTGCTATTACATTAACACAAAAACCATCACCAAATTTCATTTATCACGCTTTCAAACTGTTCATACTGTATCAGTGTCACGGTTGTCATGTCAGGTCATGGGTCTATGTCTAGGTTTGGGTGTTTTCACTGTTCTCTATGCCATGTTTTCCTCCTGGGTTATTGTCTGGTCCTTTTCCCTGTGTTTTTCCTCCTGTCGTTAGTTTCCTCACCTGTGTCTCGTTAGCTGATTGTGTTCACCTGTGGCCCTTGTGTTTCTCCTCCCCTGCCCGGCTGTTTCTTGTCTTGTAATTATCCCTCCCTGTATTTAGTCTTGTCTCGTGCTGTGTTCAGTGTTGGTGCTTCTTTTGTTTGTGACCTGGTTCACCGTAGAGTGTTTTGTTTGTTGAAAGTTTATGTATTAGATAAGAGACCTTGAAATAAAGGTATTATCAAGTGTTATCTGCGTTTGGGTCCTACCTGCTTCACTCTGCGCTATCAGAAAGCACCAACCAGAAATGGGCCCAGCAGATCCGTTCGAGTGGGAATTATTGAATTTTTCCTTTTTTTTGGCTAACTGCTCGGATCGATGGAAGAGAGCACCCGGATTTCAGCAGCGAGAGGCTGTGTTGTCGGAGGCGCGCCAAATGGCTAGAGAGAAACCAGGTTGGTGAAGTTCTTACCTGGCTGGATTTCAAAGATCCTCACGGTGCGTGATTCCCGGCCTGCTAGCCCCAGGCATGCTAGCTCCCTGCCTCCCGATTCCCAACCTGGCACCATACGCCTTGGTGGGTTCCGTCTGGAGTCAGCCTCGGCTTCTTCCCCATTTCCTGCTCCTGTCCAGGATCCGTTCTCGGGTACTCGTCTGGCTTATGGAGGTCCACGGAGTATTCAGGCGGCTGCTAAAAGGAGTCGCAAGGCCAAGCTAGCAGCCCGAGCCCCAAGAGCCATGGCTCCAGCCCCAGTTCCGGCCCCAGCAGCCATGGTTCTGGCCCCAGCAGCCATGGTTCTGGCTCCAGTACCGGCTCCAGTACCCCTGGTCCCGACTCCAGTTTCGGCTCCAGGACTGGCTTACCGGCCAACGCCAGCTCCCCGTGTCCTGTCGGCATACCGGCCGACGCCAGCTCCCCGTGTCCTGTCGGCATACCGGCCGACGCCAGCTCCCCGTGTCCTGTCGGCGTACCGGCCGACCCCAGCACCTCGTCTCTTGTTGGCTCCCCAGCCAACACCAGCTCCCCGTGTCCTGTCGGCATACCGGCCGACGCCAGTTCCCCGTGTCTTGTTGGCTCCTCAGCCAACACCAGCTCCCCGTGTCCTGTCGGCGTACCGGCCGACTCCAGCACCTCGTCTCTTGTTGGCTCCCCAGCCTACACCAGCTCCTCGTGTCCTGTCGGCGTACCGGCCGACTCCAGCACCCCGTGTTCTGTTGGCGAACCAACTCTCTCAAGTTTCCCCTCCAGACACTTCTCAAGTCCCCTCTCAGGTCCCCTCTCCAGTTTCCTCTCGAGTTCCCTCTCAAGCCCTCTCTCGAGTCCCTTCTCAAGTCCCCTCCCGAGTCACCTCTCGAGTTCCCTCTCAGGTCCCCTCTCGAGTCTTTTCTCGTGTCCCCTCTCAAGTCAACTCTCCAGTGTCCTCTCGAGTCACCTCTCAAGTTTCCCCTCAGGTCTCCTCTCGAGTTCCCTCTCAAGTCCCCTCTCAGGTCCCCTCTCGAGTTACCTCTCGAGTCACCTCTCGAGTTCCTTCTCGAGTCCCCTCTCAGGTCTCCTCTCGAGTTACCTCTCGAGTCTCCTCTCGAGTTCCCTCTCAAGTCCCTTCTCAGGTCCCCTCTCGAGTTATCTCTCGAGTCAACTCTCCAGTGTCCTCTCGAGTCACCTCCCAAGTCAACTCTCCAGTGTCCTCTCGAGTCACCTCTCAAGTTTCCCCTCAGGTCTCCTCTCGAGTTCCCTCTCAAGTCCCCTCTCAGGTCCCCTCTCGAGTTACCTCTCGAGTCACCTCTCGAGTTCCTTCTCAAGTCAACTCTCCAGTGTCCTCTCGAGTCACCTCTCAAGTCAACTCTCCAGTGTCCTCTCGAGTCACCTCTCAAGTCAACTCTCCAGTGTCCTCTCGAGTCACCTCCCAAGTCAACTCTCCAGTGTCCTCTCGAGTCACCTCTCAAGTTTCCCCTCAGGTCTCCTCTCGAGTTCCCTCTCAAGTCCCCTCTCAGGTCCCCTCTCGAGTCACCTCTCGAGTTTCCTTCTCGAGTCCACTCTCCAGTTTCCTCTCAAGTTCCCTCTCAAGCCCTCTCTCGAGTCCCCACTCAAGCCCCTACTCATGTCCAGTTGGAGGTCCCGCAGACTAGTCTTCTGCCGGGGGTCCTGCCAACCCCATGTCCTGTACCGTTGGAGGTTCTGCTGGGGGTCCTGCCAACCCCATGTCCTGTCCAGTTGGAGGTCCCGCAGACTAGTCTTCTGCCGGGGGTCCTGCCAACCCCATGTCTTGTCCAGTTGGAGGTCCCGCAGACTAGTCTTCTGCCGGGGGTCCTGCCAACCCCATGTCCTGTACCGTTGGAGGTTCCGCTGGGGGTCCTGCCAACCTCATGTCCTGTCCAGTTGGAGGTCCCGCAGACTAGTCTTTCTGCCGGGGGTCCTGCCAACCCCATGTCCTGTCCAGTTGGAGGTCCCGCAGACTAGCCCTCTGCCGGGGGTCCTGCCAACCCCATGTCTTGTCCAGTTGGAGGTCCCGCAGACTAGCCCTCTGCCGGGGGTCCTGCCAACCCCATGTCCTGTCCAGTTGGAGGTCCCGCAGACTAGCCCTCTGTCGGGGGTCCTGCCAACCCCATGTCTTGTCCAGTTGGAGGTCCCGCAGACTAGCCCTCTGCCGGGGGTCCTGCCAACCCCATGTCCTGTCCAGTTGGAGGTCCCGCAGACTAGCCCTCTGTCGGGGGTCCTGCCAACCCCATGTCTTGTCCAGTTGGAGGTCCCGCAGACTAGCCCTTTGCCGGGGGTCCTGCCAACCCCATGTCTTGTCCAGTTGGAGGTCCCGCAGACTAGTCTCCTGCCGGGGGTCCTGCCAACCCTTTGTCCTGTCCCGTTGGAGGTCCCGCCGACTACGCTCCTGCCGGGGGTCCTGCCAACCCTATGTCCTGTGCCGTTGGGGGTCCCGCCGTCTACTCTCCTGCCGGGGGTCCTGCCAATCCTATGTCCTGTGCTGTTGGAGGCCCCGCCGACTACTCTCCTGCCAGGGGTCCTGCCAACCCTGTGTCCTGTCCCGTTGGAGGCCCCGCCGACTACTCTCCTGCCGGGGGTCCTGCCAACCCTTTGTCCTGTCTCGTTGGAGGTCCCGTCGTCTACTCTCCTGCCGGGGGTCCTGCCAACCCTTTGTCCTGTCCCGTTGGAGGCCCCGCCGACTACTCTCCTGCCGGGGGTCCTGCCAACCCTTTGTCCTGTCTCGTTGGAGGTCCCGTCGTCTACTCTCCTGCCGGGGGGTCCTGCCAACCCTTTGTCCTGTCTCGTTGGAGGTCCCGTCGTCCACCCTCCTGCTGGGGGTCCTGCCAACTCCTGGTCCTCTTCCGTGGGGGATCCTGCCGAAGCCTGTCCCGCCGGCTCCGGTTCCTGTCCGGCCGACACCGGGTCCTGCCCGGCCTCCGGAGCTGTCTGGTCTTCGCCTTCATGCTCGGCCCCCTGAGTTCGCCCGCTGTGGCCTTCGCCCCACCATGGACTCTGCCTTGCCCCCGGGCCGTCCGCCCGAGACCCCCACCTTGGACTCTGCCTTGCCCCCGGGCCGTCCGCCCGAGTCCCCCTTCTCGGCTTCTGCCGTGCCCCCGGGCCGTCCGCCCGAGATCCCTTCCTGTTCCCCTACTGGGCTCCTGGGCGGTCAGCTTAGTCCCGTCCTCCGGACCCCCTCCACCCACCCTGGTGGCCAAGGGATACGTGTGTGTGTGTGTGTGTGTGTGTGTGTGTGTGTGTATGTGTGTGTGTGTGTGTGCCAAGTGTGATTCACATGGGGGGAGGGGCACATAAGAGCGGGAAATGTATCAAATTGTGCTGTGTGTGTGTGTGTGTGGCCTAGCATTACTATACTTGTGGGGACCTACATCTGTTTACACAGTCATGTGTGGGGACTCACCTCCCTTATGGGGACAAATTGGAGGTCCCCATAAGGGGGATCATTAATTTTAGGGTGAAGACTTAATAAGGGGGGAACACATCTAGTGTGTGTGTGTGTGTGTGTGTGCGCGCGTGTGTGTGTGTGTGTGTGTGTGTGTGTGTGTGTGTGTGCGCGCGCGTGTGTATGTGTGTGTGTGTGTGTGTGTGTTTGTGTGTGTTTTATCTGATCCGGATGGTTACTAATTCCTTTTCTTTATGGCGGTCATGGGTGTTACAAAGTTGACTAAATCATCCAAAACTCAATGAAAGTGGTGATCAGAATGTCAGATATGTTCAAATGTCTCCTGTGAAGGACATCATGAAGCCTGAATGCCATCGAATGTAAAACAAAAAAGTTCTGATTGATGAAAGTAGTAAATCGGTCAGATTTGACCCGAAGACAACACGAGGGTTAAGAGATATGTTTTGTCAAATTCATACATTTTGAGCAAAAAGCGAATAGGTTAAAAATATGTTACTACCATGAAACTTCCCCACTGCATAACTGATATTAAAACATTATATATATGTTGTATTACAAGATACTTTAAACATGCAAATGAGGCCTTATGAAATGGCTGATTTTAGATTTTAAATATCTGAAAATAGACACATTTAGTGAAATAATGTTGTTTTAAATGCTTTTTTCCACTTCTCATAAAAAATAGAGTCATGATAGAAAACTCTTAAAATTGCACAATGCATGAAAAGTGATCCCTTTCCTCCTTGCTGATTTTAGTGTCAGTCTTTCCCTGTAAAACACGCCTTGTGTGTCCCACCATAATGTTCTCAAATGACCTTGTGTCACTCTCAGGATAATGTACATCTGTCTTATGGACCTGGAGTGGGGGGGTTGTCACATGTGTGCAAAGTGGTTTTAAATAAGTGTTTCTTGTCAGTACTTAGGGGGCTCGTCACCCTCTTGCGATGCTGTTGAGCAATCAGCGGAAATGTCAGTCGACTCAGCAAGTGATGAGATTTGACATATGGCATCAAAGCATCATTAGAAATGCACCTGCTGCAGATGCAGGGGGGGGGGGGGGGGGGCAGCACCGAGGGGGGGGGGGGGGGGGGGCATTCAGATGACCGGTAATACTCAACCATTGTGTGTGAGAATTATCATCCATCTCAATGTTTCAAAGATCTCCACAAGGCCAACGAGCAGACGGTCATTGTGTGTTTCATTAATTTCATGATTCATGTGCTTCACCAGCTGCAAATATAAAATAACTACGATCCTGTAGTTTAATAAACATCTTTTTAATTGGGCTTTTTTGCTGAATATGGACTAAGTATGATCTCCCAAACTAACTATTATCTCTCCTCAGCTGTTGCTTATTTACGCGAATTAGTAACTTGATATAAAAAGCCAAAAATACAACTTAAAGTCACATTCTTCCAGTTGGACTTTTATTCTTATATAAATAATTTAGGCTGATCAGCTTTATAGTTCAGGGTAAACAAATAAGGTCAAAATGCAAGACCTTTACTTTGAAGGTGTCGGATCAGCAAGTTAGCTCCCAAATTATAACAACACTGCCTTTTGAACATTAACACAAAGCATTTCAGATTGCAACATTAACAGCGTTTAAAATGGAAACCATGTGTCTGTGCGTGAGTAGTTGGGAACAGTGGCGGACTGGCCATCGGACGAATCCCGATGGGCCGGGACTGAAGTGGGCCGGTCGGACGATGTGGGGCGGTCGGATAAGTCACTAGCACCCTACCACCCCCCCTTATCGACAATTTACTAGCGGTATTTACTTGCGGTGGGCCGGTGGAGAGTCCCGGGCTGATTTTTAGTCCCAGTACGCCCCTGGTTGGGAATGAGATCTAATGGGAATAAAATAAAGTGAAAAGCTTAAACATAGAACTGACAAGAAATACCCTTGAAAGTTGTCGTGACCCGGTTCATGAGCCAGGGCAAAACATAACATGCTCAAAACTTAAAGGTATGAAGTGTGTGACTCAATGTCATCTGAATGTCAGTCAAAGTCATCAATGGAGGGACTTAGAAGTCAAGACAAAGTGTTGATCCAAACAGGAGACTGAAACTGAAACAGACAGGTCTTAAATATCACACAGACTCACAGGTGCTCCATGTGGATTAAAGCCACGCCCACCAGGAGCTGAGAGGAAGGTCCCCTATTATGCAAAATCCTCTTCTCCATGTCTCTTCTACATCAACATGTGTCCCCTCTTCTTCATGTCTCTTCTACATCAACATGTGTCCCCTCTTCTTCATGTCTCTTCTACATCAACATGTGTCCCCTCTTCTTCATGTCTCTTCTACATCAACATGTGTCCCCTCTTCTTCATGTGTCTTCTACATCAACATGTGTCCCCTCTTCTTCATGTGTCTTCTACATCAACATGTGTCCCCTCTTCTTCATGTCTCTTCTACATCAACATGTGTCCCCTCTTCTTCATGTCTCTTCTACATCAACATGTGTCCCCTCTTCTTCATGTCTCTTCTACATCAACATGTGTCCCCTCTTCTTCATGTCTCTTCTACATCAACATGTGTCCCCTCTTCTTCATGTCTCTTCTACATCAACATGTGTCCCCTCTTCTTCATGTGTCTTCTACATCAACATGTGTCCCCTCTTCTTCATGTCTCTTCTACATCAACATGTGTCCCCTCTTCTTCATGTCTCTTCTACATCAACATGTGTCCCCTCTTCTTCATGTCTCTTCTACATCAACATGTGTCCCCTCTTCTTCATGTCTCTTCTACATCAACATGTGTCCCCTCTGTGGAAAGAGACTCTGAAAGTTTCAGGAACAAAGATTCTCTCTCTTTTTGATCCATTTCTTTTTGATCAGATTGTGGCCCCGTTATGATGTCATAACGATGTGTTGTCTTGTGTAACCATTAGCCAATCAGCAACCAAGGTAACCCCCCCCCCCCTTATCACCTGAGTCTCCTCCTAGAGCTCCATTGAGTTCTTTGTAACCAAATGTCTCTCAGAGGGGCGTGGGGAGGGGCTCCTTATTTTCATCTAAAGTAACAGACAGAGAATCAGCACTTTGGAAACAGGGCTGAAACAGAGGGGGTTATGGCTAATGCTGCAATGATCTGTTTGGTGTTTCAGCCAATCAGAGACAGGCTCTGTATATATCTGAGACCTGTGATATATTGATGAGTATAATAGGGGACCTTTAAGCGTGAGTTACAAAGGCTAACTTTTAAACATGTTTGGAGTTCCTGTGGGACCATAATGTGTCAGAGCAAAACAGCCACAGTGAAAAACAATGAACTGGTGCTTTTTCTGCTGCAGAAGAGCAGGGCATCTTCTTGAGAATTGTGTTCTCCACAGATGCCTCGTGGTAGATGTGTTTACTGCTCATCAACACAAATATCAAGGGCTGGGGTTGGAACACGTAGCGGCTGAGAAAGAGGAGGCCAAATATACTTTCTCTGTCAGGGAGAAAATGTTTCATACCGCAGCTTCAATGAAGATGTATTGATTTCCACTGCGACCTCTCGATCTAAATCTATCAACTTTCTTTAGTTGTCAGACGGTGGCACAACTTTCTAAACGCACATGAAAATGAAGATTTAAAGATAGGATCTTTTGACAGCTCTCCGTCCTCCATGGCGTCTCCTCTTCACACGTTCCTCAGGCGCCACACCGCGTGTTTGCACGAGGGTCTGACAGTAATAGCTTCACGGTGCAAAGTCTCTCGTGGTGTGTGTGGACGGAGTCGTTTAGCCACACCATGATCATTTTATCACCGGGACAATTACACGGTAATGAGAAGCTACATCATAGATAACCACCGCCAGAAATCAGATAACACGGGAGGAAGGGAACACACACACACACACACACACACACACACACACATACCATGTATACATCACTTCAGGGGACATTACATTGACTTACATGCATTTCCTGGAGACTTATCCTAACCTTAACCATAACCAACACATGCCTAACCCTTAACCTTACCCTTACCCTTACCCTTACCCTAACCCTAACCCTAAACCTAACCAAGTCTTCACTCTAAAATTAATGATCCCCCTCATGGGGACCTCCAGTTTGTCCCCATAAGGGAGGCGAGTCCCCACACGTGACTGTGTAAACAGATTTAGGTCCCCACAAGTATAGTAATGCTAGGCCACACACACACACACACACACACACACACACACACACACACACACACACACACACACACACACACACACTGAAGCATGGACATTACCATGGCGTGATAAATGACTATTTCCCTCTTCCTCAGCATTGCAATATGTTTTAATGCAGTCTCACTCTGCACCTTTTCTCAGGCTTATGAGGAATCTCTTTCTCTTTATTAAAAACCATTAATTATACTCGGCACATCTAATGGGAATGAATGATTTGTGAGGGAAACATTGCAATCGCACCCTTATTAATAATTATTGAAAAAGAGGAATAGGGTGTCGGCTAATCTATCATGGAAAAAAACAAATTATTCTTTTAAATGGGCTTTAGTGGATTGTTTCACCCTGGCAGACACGGGTTTAAGCTTTATGTCTGAATTATAAAACTCACAGTATCCACAGAGGATGTTAAAAATCCCAGAGTGTATTTAACTGCTCCGTTTTACCCTGAAAGTAATATGAAGATGCATCAAATCTGTAAAAAGACAGGACAGTTTGTACCTTAAGCTCAAATATTGGGAGGAACGTAAAACGCTTACAGTGTTAGAAATTAGTAAAGTGATAATTCACTTACTTAGTCACATGTTTACACTGATGCTCTCAGTCAACAGAGGACCATGTGTGGACATATGAGAGAAAGTAAACAATCCAAAGTCATACATCAGCAGATGAACTAAATGAAATGAATGATGATCCCTGAGGATTTAGAGATATGCAATAAGCCTAAATCCTGTCACGATAGAGGTAAAATCTCGTGTGAAGTGATTCATTGTGTTTTGGTTTTATTAGATTTACAATGTCTGATTACTGTAGACTCAAACTGATAGTCATCGTGTTGAAATATGGGCGAGGGCTGCCACCAAGTGAACTTCTCCGTGTTGAAATGTGTTTTTGTGTTGAGTGATTGTGTCTGAGGAAGAAAGAACAGTAGGGAACATTATGTATTTCTGAAATTAATTTGAACTAGTAGTTTTCCTGTCGGATGATGCTGTAGAGTCTTCATTAAATCCATGCAGATGGAAAAGGCAATTCCGTCTTTGGGCGGGTTTCTTCTAATTTGTGTGAGGCCGATGGCGTTTGTTTTATTTAATAACACAGTGAAAGAAACTCCAGCAGAGTGAAGGCTGTGAGGCGATGGAAGATTAGAAATGTGAGGCTGTATAGACGCGGTGGTGCTTTGGGCTAAATGCTAATGAAAGCATGCTAACATGTGCAAAATATCAATGTTATAATGCTGATGTTGAGCACGTTGGAGCGTTAACGCCACATGTAGAAGTGAGAAGAGATAGTTGGGAAAACTTTTGAAGAAGCTGCAGGTCGATAAGCAGGAGAAGAGAAGTGCACACCCTAACACACACACACACACACACACACACACACACACACACACACACATACCATGTATACATCACTTCAGGGGACATTACATTGACTTACATGCATTTCCTGGAGACTTACCCTAACCTTAACCATAACCAACACATGCCTAACCCTAACCCTTACCCTAAATATTCACCCTAAAATTAATGATCCCCCTTATGGGGACCTCCAATTTGTCCCCATAAGGGAAGCCAGTCCCCACACGTGACTGTGTAAACAGATGTAGGTCCCCACAAGGATAGTAATGCTAGGTCACTCACACACACACACACACACTAACTTAACAAGCTTTTGACATGTACACACTTTGATTGATAATGTTATCAAATGAAATGTATAGGGCTGAATTGAATAATTTAGCAGAATCAAAAACTGTTCTGATCCAAAGATGTGGTAAACACAAGATTAAGTTATTTGTCAACACCATCATATGAGGTTTAGAAAGCAAATATGCGACCAAAGACTTGAGTAAATACTTAGAAAACATAATCCTTTTAACCAATTAAACAAGCTTGTTATACCGGTACACCTTGACTGATAACGTAATGAAGAAAGGTGCCTTTGCTTGATCTATTTGAAGAGAAACTGCTTTACAGAAAGACAGTAAGGAAGTTAAACTGAGCATTAAGTCGAAAGATCTCTTAGGATTTCGAGGCGTAGTCGTGGGGGGGGGGTCTGCAGTTCGGTGGACTAAGGATTGCACCACTGCTTTTTGCAGATGATGTGGTTCTGATGGCTTCATCGGTCTGCGACCTTCAGCACTCACTCGGTTCACACCCGAGTGTGAAGCGGCTGGGATGAGGATCAGCACCTCCAAATCTGAGGCCATGGTTCTCAGCAGGAAACCGATGGACTGTCCACTCCAAGTAGGGAATGAGTCCTTACCCCAAGTGAAGGAGTTCAAGTATCTCGGGGTCTTGTTCTCGAGTGAGGGAACAATGGAGCGTGAGATGGGCCGGAGAATCGGAGCAGCGGGAGCGGTACTGCAGTCGCTTTACCGCACCGTGTGACGAAAAGGGAGCTGAGTGTCAAGGGGTGAACTTAGTGGCATGAACTCAAATGCACAACTCAGACTCAGGTGGTATTCAAAAATAAAGACTTTACTGGTTTTAGCACAGTAACAAAACAAGAAAACACAAATCACTCTTTCAGCAGACATCAGGAGCATGAGAACACGGGATATGACCATGGAGCAGGCGAGAGCGTAGTCATGAACGAGGAAACAAACTGGCACTGGACAGGTGGGGACAAACACAATATATACACAAGGTGAGGGGAACAGGTGGGAACAATCAGGGCGGGGAAACCAATCACAAACACAGGAGACACATGAGTTGAACCGCTCCTCCTTCGCGTCAAAAGGAGCCAGTTGAGGTGGTTCGGGCACCTAGTAAGGATGCCACCTGGTAAGGATGCCACCTGGGCGCCTCCCTAGGTTGGTGTTCCAGGCACGTCCAGCTGGGAGGAGACCGAGGGGTAGACCTAGGACCAGGTGGAGGGATTATATCTCTTCGCTGGCCTGGGAGCGCCTTGGGACCCCCCAGTCAGAGCTGGTTGATGAGGGGAAAGGAAGGTTTGGGGCTCTCTGCTGGAACTGATACCTTTGAGACCCGACCACGGATAAGCGGAAGAAGATGGATGGATGGATTGGTCTCTTAGGAATTAGCAAAGTAAAGACAAGCAAAACAGCATAAGACACAAACAATCTAGAAAGAAAATCAAACTTTGTACCGATTAATATCGTTGTTGTCACTTATTTTGCAAATGATAATCATGTTATGAAAATCTTATTTAGTGACATGACATCATTTGCCAATATAGGCGATTAATAGAAAAATTAAAAAGTGAAAAACAGCGGATCTAGGAACTGACTGAAGTCAATATGATTTTGCAGAACGAACATAAGATGCTTAATCAGCTCGTTGTAGAAATATTTTAGTATTTAACATTTAGGAAACAATTAAGAAGGAAGTGGAGAAGTAAGGAAGTGGAGAAGTAAAAATGTGGTAGTGTCCAAAACCATCCTGAACCCACACACACAAACACACACACACACACACACACACACACACACACACACACACACACACACACACACACACACACACACACACACACACAGCTCCTTATCAATGCACTCCAGAGGATTTGATGGCTCCGATCCCGCCCCCCTTATTATGGCCGTCTTCAGAGCACATTCACTGAGGGACGATTGAAGAGAGAGAATCTGCTTCCAGCATCATTCAGAAAATTCATAGAGGCCCTCAACAGGGAAATGAGATGGATAACCCCCCCCCCCCCCCCCCCCCCCCCCCACCACCACCACATTTTAATGTATCCTTGGGACTCTTCACAGTAATGTGCTCTCACTCTATTTTACCTTCTCAACTCAGACACTATGGCCCTGTCTTTCCGTTTGGGAAGCTGGCATCCGGAGATACAGACGCTGCAAACTGAGGATGATTCTGAGGGACTGACTCTGGATCAGCTGTTCTGACCTTTGTCTCCTGATGACGTCCATTACACTGAGATTACAAGCTCTCTTTAACTCGGCAGTTAAAAGTGGGGTAGGTCATTTTGGAGAAGTGTGATAAGAGCCAGGTGATCACAGACTATTATTGTGATGACGTTTCAAATGTCCTTCTTTCTTCTCCTATTTCGATCCAGACAGGAATAATATGTTTAAGTATATTCGTACTCTTATTACCCGACAGATTAGAGTTGTATCTGTCTGTTGTTTGCACACAAACTAGAGGAGGAGGTTGTGACATCTGGCCAATCACGTGCAGACGCTCCACACCTCCATGATGTGGAGGTGAATTCTCTGAAACACATTATTTTCCGTTTTGATTAAAGCCAAAGCCACGTGTTATTTTTTTCTTCTTTGAACTCCTTTCATTCATTGTTGGAGAAAGTCATTATTATCCGTGGCAATTGCATTCAGCCCGTTCCCCGTGGCAAGGGCAGCGGCAGATGAAGTGCTCCGATTATCCGAGGTCTCTCAACTCTTAGAGGATTCAGCCTCTGTTTTTAAAATACAAAATAATGTTTTTTATTTTATTTTTATGTGGTCTGAAATCTTTTATTTCCAAAGCCTCATCTTTTATCAAACCTTATGACATTTCCAAGGTTTCCAAATGTCGTTGCAAAGTTTTGATAAAGCGTACATTTTGCACATTACCTTCAATGCCACCGAAAATCCTGTGAAAAACACGCAAAAGGACAAGACGGCAAGCCCCATATGTGAACACACACACACACACACACACTGCAGACTGTGATGAAGGAGAGGGAGAGAACTGGAAGCCAAGTCCGCCCTCGAGGCACAATAACTCACCGGTAAGCTGCCACAGAAAGTCCTGAGATTAGGTCTGAATCATATTTTTCCTGCCCTACCATCATCTTTCCCCTGCCATGATTAGCATGATGTTGGAGCGCTGAAACCGACTGCAGCCGTGTACTTATCCCCTTTCTCGCTGTCAATGTGAAAGACGTGAGGGAGAAAGCGCCGGAGAGAAAGGAAGAAAGGCAGTGAGAGTCTAAAGCAAATGAATGAAGCAGTTCCTAATAATAAGAGCACTCTCTGAGACTGAAGGCAGGAAGGAACAACTGATTGTAAACCACAGCATGAGCCACTGGAAGAAGCCACTTCCCATGTGCCAATCAAAGTCAGGCCTTTGTGTTTGAAGTGGACGGCTGCACTTGTTGAAGACTTAAAGTTGTCACATTCTTAAACAACAAATGGATAAATTAGATAAACAAAGCATTTATACTTTAAGTATACTAGGGTTAGCACAGGGGTCGGCAACCTGCGGCCCTATTTAAGCCCTCTACTCGACCATTTTCTTAATGTCTTTCGTTTTTGTAAAGCATTTGAATTGCCTTGTGTTGAAAGGTGCTATATAAATAAACTTGCCTTGCCTTACTCTGGCTCCCTTGAGCTTAGACAAAAAATAAAGGTATTTGTAGGACTATTTATATCTGAAAATGTTTCGTATCTTGTATGTTGAGGTGATACCGTGACACATACATTTAAAAAACAAAACGGTTTGAATTAAGTAAGCTAAAATATATGTCATATCCTGCTACGGTCCCGCACCAGCGCCTTTTCTTACAGGCCAATAACCTGACCCCCGGCTCGATGAGCGAACTATGGATACATCAAAGAAAATAAAAGTACGGGAGACACACAGGGGGTTTAATTCTGCGTGGTTGGAGTCATCTGCTTTCACAGCAAAGGATGCTGGCTTACCGGTGTGTTTGATATGTGGAGAGAAGTTGTCAAAGGTGCTGCAGCCTCGTTGTAGAAATATTTTAGTATTTAACATTTAGGAAACAATTAAGAAGGAAGTTGAGAAGTAAAAATGTGGTAGTGTCCAAAACCATCCTGAACCCACACACACACACACACACACACACACACACACACACACACACACACACACACACACACACACACACACACACACACACACACACACACACACACACACACACACACACAGCTCCTTAAGACACGGGAGAGGAAGACAGCTGACGATCTTCAGTCATCATTCAATCAGTTAACTCTTGTTAGGGTGCAGCTATATTTCAAAGTGGGCCCATTTTAATTGTATTCATTTTCTTTAAATGTGCAGAGGACTCCCCAATTGCCGTGTTGATTTATTTTAAAGTGTATTTTTGCCTATGATGTAACAATATATACAACTTTATAAGCTATCAAGCTATCAAATATGTTTTGTGGCTCCACACGAAAGAAATTGGTGGAAAAAATGTCTCTTTGGGTCAACAAGGTCGCAGACCCCTGGGTTAGTAGCTTATTTCGATACACTTTATTTTAGACCTTAAAAAATAACCTGAACCTTTAAGCCGGTAGCAATGTGGCTGGTTATTACAGATTCAACTTAGCATTAATATACGGGTATAAAAAGTAATTACAGAAAGCTTAGAGTCAACAAAACAATTATCCAAAACAAAATCCCTCCAATCTGAGCTTTAACATTTCATTTCATTTCAAACCTTTATTTATCCAGGTGTATCCCATTGAGATCATTGACCTCTTTTTCAAGGGAGACCTGCTCAAGTAGTTCCACATAAAAACAGAACAACAAAAGGACATCATACAGCATCATTTACATAACTATCCACATAAACAGGTACCAATAGCTTCCGATCGTAGCATCCAACCGAGCTTTAAAACATTTAGTGGCACCAGATTGCTCAGTTTCCAGACTGTTCCAAGACAGAGGAGCTGCATCTAAAAGCTGTCTTCCCTAAGACAATCCTAGCAGTTGGCACATTTAATAAAACCACAGCATGCGATCTCAGGCAGTAGCCACTTACAATTCTCTGTGAGATCAGGGAGCAGATATAAGATGGAAGTTTCCCTAACATGGCTTTGTATATAGAAATGTACCAGTGACTGAGCCTCCGTACAGTTAGTGAAGCAAACCAGCCCTTGTATACAGGGTACAGTGATGGGTTAGTGCTTTACAGTTAGTCACACATCTCAGAGCGCTGTGATACGCAGCATCTAACTTGCTCAGGTAATGGGCAGGTGCATTCATATACATCAGATCACCATAGTCCAGCACAGGTCAAAAGGTCACAGAGTCCTGGCCTCAAGCGAGAAACAGGACTTACCTAGCCTAACCCTCAGCTTTTTAAGCAGGTTATTTATATGACGTTTAAAAGTGAGACAATCATCAAGCCAGATACCAAGGTATTTGTAACTTTGAGTTTTATTCCTTGCGTAGTTACACTATCTAAAACAGGCTCTGGTGTCTTTTTAGCTTTAGAAAAGAGCATTACCTTGGTTTTCTCATTTAAAAGAAGCTTTAGTTCAGAGAGCTGAGTCTGAATAATGTAATTGTTTGCTTCCTGGGTATAGTGACGTATTTCGGGTATAGTGACGTAACGTAACGACCGTGACGTTACGTCCGCGGAGCCGTTACGTTTGGACCAATCCGCAGACTTCCTCACACACACACACTCGGCGGGACGTTGCGAGGCTCGTTGCTGCGAGGAGCGGGACACTGTGAGCTCCCACCAGCCGAGGGAGGTCTCAAAAAGCTCGCCTGAAGTCAGACAGCTCGGAGTCGGCTTCTTCTTCTTCTTCTTCTTCTCTCGGTTTTTTGGCGGATTAGAAACAACTTTAATGTGCATACCTCCAGAGTCGGCTTGACTCGGTTTGCATTTATAAAGAATGCACACATGTGTTTAATCTTTAATGTCAGATATGTACTAAGTAAAGCTCAAGATTAGATTCAACTTTATTGTTATTGCACATATTACAGGTACTAAGACAACGAAATGCAGTTTAGCTTCTAACCAGGTGCAACAAGCAGTGAAGTGAAAATGTCTGTAGTCTTTTTAGCTTTAGAAAAGAGCATTACCTTGACAACATTTAAAAGAAGCTTTAGTTCAGAGAGCTGAGTCTGAATAATGTTAAAAACAGCCTGTAGTTTAACACCAGCCTCCTGAATGGAGGGACCTGCACAGACATCACGGTATCATCCGCATAGAAATGTAAAGTAGCTTCATCCACATTCTCACCTAAACTGTTGATATGGAGAATAAAAGTGGACCTAAAACAGAACAACAATCTTCATACAAGTCATATATGAGAAAGAAAACTGTATCCAGGTTAGTTTTCATATAGATTTGCGATGTTTAAATGTATTTACTTCAATTTATTTAGTTTGTAACTGTCACTCACCACAGAGGCATGCCAGAAGAGCTTTCATCAAGATTAAAAGGTACTGAGAGGGAGTCATTGATATACAAATGTCTATTTGTGGGGGGTTGTAGGGTTTATCTACACCTTAAAATACTTATAATTGAGCCAACACAGGTTTAAAGTGGACCTATCATGCTATATTGGAAACATCTATTGTAGGGCCATACCTATACAAAACATGTCTGTGAAGTTTGTTGTTCAAAATACCAAACAGATCACCCATTGTAGCCTCATACGGCTCAAACCCGTCTTTTGAAGCCCTGTTAGAGAAACGCGGAGCTTGGGTCCTTAGCTTTAAAAAAAGATAAAGAGGAGGCGGAGCTAATGCCTGATCAGAATTCTACTGGAGATAAAGTTAAATTCTGCTGGGATAAAACGCCATCCTGTTCTAAACCACATCAAGGATTATTTCTGAAATAGTCTGGAGCTTAAATGCTTTCTCTCTAGCGGGTTTATCACAAGGTGAGTTCCTTTTTATTTCCTGCTTTTTAAACACATGTGCTCTCTGGCACAGGTTAGCTCTGAGTGTTAGCGAGGCTAATGTAAACAAAGACGAGATTACGTCCAAAACACGTCAGGTATTTCTGATAGCAACTTTCTGTGGGTCCGCTGACGTCACAGCGGATGGAAATCTGTATCCGCTCGTTGTTCACCCGTTTTTAAAAGATTTGGGTACGGAGGAAGAGAGAGAGGGTTTTATTTCCTGACGCACCGGGGACACATATTTATGTATAAAAGACATCACAAAGTGCATTTTGCATGAGAGGTCCCCTTTAAGTTGTGCAGAATACAACGTTTACACATAATAAGACTTTTCAAGAGGTTGTTATTTCTGAACATCAGCAAGATATCATAAAACTAAAAATATACCCATCTTTTATTTTGTATGGAAGCAGAATTTAAATGTCATTGTGCAGCATCGTTCACTTGTCAACACACCGGAGTGTATTGATCAGAGTGTTCTGATCCAAGAGCTTTTATTAAACTCTTATTCAGCAAGAAACAAACAGAAAAGTGAACTCAGGGTTTTCTATGAATCTATGTGTCTCTGCTGCCGCATGCGTTTCCTCCTTAATGTATTCAGTATGTAATGTTTGCCATTGAAATAAGCGATGTACTCATTATGACCCCATGACCAAACTGAGTGAGCTGGAACGAGAAAAGTAGATTCCACTGCTGAATTATTTGTGTGTGCTCCTCTCAGCACTAATGAGTTTCAACAACAGTGTGTGTGTGTGTGCTGGGAGGCGGGCGACACACACACTGTTTCTTAAGAGAGCAGATGGACCACAGTAACACACTCACTCGTCAGACACAATGCGACTTCTGCCTTTTAAACTTGTGGCATCAAAGTCTGAACCACTCTGTGAACACAAAGGTCCCGTCGCATGCGTGTGACCCGGAGAGCGAGGAACTTCTCTAAAAGGCCGGAAGAGAGTTTATATACCCAACCTAGAATAGATTTCAAAATACTGCTGCTGGTTTATAAAGCACTGAATGGTTTAGGCCCAAAATACATTTGTGACCTCCTGCTAAATGATGAAGCATCCAGATCTCTCAGGTCTTCAGGGACTGGTCAGCTTTCTGTCCCCAGAGTCAGAACTAAACATGGAGAAGCAGCGTTCAGTTATTATGCTCCATCTGGAACCAACTCCCAGAAACCTGCAGGTCTGCTGCAACTCTGACTACTTTCAAATCCAGCAAGAAGACTTTGCTTTTTGTCGCTGCTTTTAATTGAACTATTAATATCTTAGACTGCACTGTAACTTTTATCCATGTATTTTTTCTTCTAATGTCTATTTTATTAGCTTTTCTTAAATGCCATTTTCTTAATGTCTTTCATTTTTTGTAAAGCACTTTGAATTGCCTTGTGTTGAAAAGTGCGATATAAATAAACTTGCCTTGCCTTGCCTTGCCTTGCCTTGCCTTGCCTTGCCTTGCCTTGCCTTGCCTTGCCTTGCCTTGCCTTGCCTTGCCTTGCCTTGCCTTGCCTGTCAAGCCCTTTTAAGAAAGTGAATTTACAAATTAATGTGTCGCCTAGAAAACTCTGACAATCGTGTTATCTCGATTTTAATGAACCCTGTGAAGAGTTCTACCCGGTTCTCTTCCATGATTTGGAGACGTTGGCGCAACAGCCTATACACACAGTGAGCATGTGTGGCTAGCTGTGATTGGACTGATTTTATGTTATTTATTGAAGTGTATCTTGTCATTTTGTATGTGATATGGACCTTGAGTCTGAAATAAAGATTGAATTGAATATATGATGTCAGACCATATGGCTTCAAGGCAGGAAGTTTGGTCCTCTAACAAACATTTGATAGGGATAGTTTGACATTTGGGGGCGAGATATTTATGGTTTTTGAACGGGGCAATGTATATTAATCAGGATCAGACTGTAGAGATGTAGCAGGGTTAGCTTAAGCCAAAGTCAGCTTTATTGTCCAAATGTCTACATGTGTTACATACATACAGACATCTCGCAGTCCCACAGTGTGACATATATACATAAAACTAAAAAGGGCCTAGATAAACGGGGTATACAATTAAGTCATAGTTGTAATAAGTACTGGTTAATAATATATTTAAAAACACAGTCCACAGAACATGAATTAACATTAATGCAAGTATTCTTTGTGCAAAATAGAAAAATGTTCAAAGTACAGTTTCAGTGCAGTAGCAGCGGAGATGGGTAGAAAAGTGTGTGTGTGTGTGTGTGTGTGTGTGTGTGTGTGTGTGTGTGTGTGTGTGTGTGTGTGTGTGTGTGTGTGTGTGTGTGGGGGGGGGGGGGGGAAAGGTGGGAGGCAGGGTGGGGAGGTCAGGGGAGAGATGTCAGAGAGGGGGAGGGAGGGGAGAGAGTTCAGCATCCTGACCGCCTGGTGGAGGAAGCTGTTCCTCGGCCTGGTGGAGCTCGAGCGGAGGCTGCGTAACCTTCTCCCTGAAGGCAGCAGGCTGAAGAGGCTACTTGTCAGTCTTTATCCTGTTACAATTAAGCATCACAGATCAATAGGAATAGAAAATATACTACATTGTGGAAAAAGACAACAGTTAGTTGCCGTCTATAGTTTTCAGCTATTTTTGGTGACTTTAAAGATCCGAAACTTAAAGAGGACATACTATGCACATGTTCAGGTTGATACGTCTATTCTGTGCCTCTGGGACATGTCTCCATGCTTTCATGTTCAAAAAGCCCGTTATTTCTCTCATACTGCCTGTGCTGCAGCACCTCTTTTCACCCTCTGTCTGAAACCAGAGCCCAGTCTGCTCTGATTGGTTGGCTGTGACTAGGACTAGTTATTTTTCTTCTCAAAGCACAGAGTTTACGAGACCTTTTCCCAGCGTCCGTCTCTTCATGATACTTCCACGTTCTGTAAAACACCCTTTATTAAAAGAAAAATGTAGTTAGAAGTAGATTTCGGTGCTCGCTGTGCTTCGTATTGACCTCACAGCTTTAAGAGCGGTATCAATGCTTTCATTTGACTTCCGTTATCCCCTTAAAATCTAGTCTTTTCAAATGAATATCACACGGACATCGGAAGCTGAGCCTTTTCTCACAGCTAGGCTTTGATTAATGACACTAAAAAGGTGTCGCTTACATATTTCCTGTGCAGACCAATCGGGAGTGTCGCTCTGCAAACAACCTTCAGTTATTACTAACCCTGCCAGTGTGTGACTTTGGCAACTCTTTTACTTCCTGCTTTGTTCCCAGGTTAACAGACAGCCGATAGTAAAGGCTCTCCAGAGCGCTAAAAGCCTTGTCTCTACATTACAATAAAATATTAAAAATAATTCATTAATTCATTTTAATAAAAATTCAAGTTAGTATTAAAGGCAGAAAAAGACAGAAATGTATAATTCTTTCTATAGAAATGTTTCTTCTGCCGTAAAGTGTCCAAACCGGGCTTTTCTGGATAAGCGCATGTTTAAAGCAGTCATTGTCCATGCCGGTTCCAGTTGGATTATTCGTCAGTTGCTCCGATCAGATCGGTCTCCTCCATTTTGTAGATTATTTACGACTTTTGAATCCACATAAACACATCGGCAAAATCCGGCTTACTTTGAGCGTGTGTTTCAAACAGTTTAATCGTTTGAATTCTTTCCACTTGCGCGGTCCTTTAGTTTCTCCATACAGCGGGAATCCAGATGAATTAATCCTGAGTCCAAGAACCATCAAAGTCTCTCCATAGAGCTCCTTGATTACGCTTTCACACAATACTTCACATTCATCTAGTTTGTGACACTAGTTGTAGCATGTTGAGACTTTTACATTTTAATTACCCCACACACACACACACACACACACACACACACACACACAAGGGGAGGGGGGGTAATTAAAATGTAAAAGTCTCAAAACGCTACAACTACTGTCACAAACTAGATGAATGTGAAGTATTGTGTTAAAGGAGGATGAAAGCGTAATCAAGGAGCACTATGGAGAGACTTTGATGGTTATTGGACTCAGGATTAATTGGGGGCGCAACTTCCAACAGGTGTCATGTGGGAGGGCTCTTGGGAAAGGTGGGAACCCCTGCTCCAGAGTGCAATGTAATGCTTGTAGTCTGTCCACCTTCACCAGGGGGTGTTTTATAGCCCCTCCAAGTGAACTACCTTAATGAATGCAGTGGGAACTATGGGGATGTTCAATAATGCAAAGCGCTCAAGCTGCAACACGGTCTGCTTTCTGACCTTGGATATGATATTCCCCGAGTTGCTGTTGAGCAAGACGTTTGTTTCCTTTACTTCTGCTGAGTTTGACCGATGTTCCCGTGTTTGTGTGTCAGTCACGGCCTCCCGCCCCTCTCAGACACCGGAAGAAGTGTGTACTGTAATGAGATCATTATCCTCTGTTATTCCGTCCGACTTGCTCTCTGGTTCTCTGCCAAGAGAAATTAGAAGAGGGAAAAAGGCCTGGTGAATATCTCGCACATTTAATCTAATTGGTGTCACTTCTCTCCCTCCATTAGGGTGCTTTAATAGCCCGATCTGTCTCCATGTGGCTTTGCGGTGTTTAGGGTCAGCGGTCAGGGCCCAATCTCTCTGCTCAGATCACATTAACACGCCTCAGATAAACAGAAGCTCTGACAACAAGGGCATCAGCAATTTGCATCGTTAAAAAGTAGCATTCGGTTTGTTATTCTTGACTTTTAGTTTGCAGACAAGCTCAAACCGGCTTTCTTTGTTAGAGCTGAAGAGGAACGCTTGACGTTTGCTCGCAGAGAGGGAACTCTGGGAGATCTGAGCAGTGAGAAACTGTGGCGGTCTCTGAAATCCCTTACAGAGTTTCAGTGCTTTTTTGCGACTGAACTTCCAGACATGCCACTGAAAGGAAGCCCGGCTGTGTGGCACTAGCCTCCCCTCAGCAAAAGGAGAACTTAGCATTATGTCTCTGGCAGCCTCTGGTGAGGAACAGGCCCCAGGCACGGTTTGAATTGGGGCTACATCAGTGCTCTGAAATCTATCATGCACTCCTAACCCCTGCTACCTCCAGCACAAACACACGTCTTTCAGTCGATACCGTCCCAAACCAGCATTTAGACTCCCTCTGTGTGGATGGAGGACTCCCACCATCTTTTCTCTGTGTCGTGTAATCCAGGATCATCAGTCGGCTGCGAGGAGACCAGGAGGATCACTGTGAAAGGATTTGCATTCTCCGAGGTGCCAAAGGAAGTGTGGAGGCAAATAGTATGGATCACAAAGGAAGACGTCAGCGTTCGTCAAAACTCACGCATTTACAAAGTGAGGATGAGAGGCCTCTTTCATTTTCCTTTGTCGAGAAGAGAGAAAGAAATATCAGTGTGCTCCAATCGAATAAACAAAGGCACAGATATACATATTTAATGGCATGCATAATTGATCCATTTCGCTCGCAGGGAGTCCTTTGCAGTATGCGCTGAGCACTGAAGACGTAAAAATAAAACATGAAGTGGGAAAGTCATTAAAAGTGTTTTGGAGAAGTGGTGGTAGTGACTCTCACTTGAGTTGCTCTCCTCCTCAGTGTTGGCACAGGTGCCACCGGCTAATTGGCCAGTGATTAATCACATCCACTGTGAACCGCAGGACCAATTAAGGCAGCCGGGGCCACTCGGCTGCGTAAGTGGGAGTGGGTTCACTTCCAGGGTCCGTCAGCGAAATGTCTCCGAGGTGGAAGTCTGTCGGGCTGCGGCTCGCTCTGTGGTGAGGAGAGAGCTCTCTAAGGGGTTCACTCAGTGTAAATACCTCATTATGGCAAACCAATACACAGCCATTTAGAGCGAGAGCCGAATGATAAGCCAATAAACTGGATATGAATAATAGAAAACAGTTCCTAAAAGCTCACTTACAATTCAGTTTGTGTTTATCACAACCGGGATCTTGCTTTGTGTGGTTATGGCCGTCATCCAGTTGTAATAACACTTTGCTTTCTGGTGACGTCTTAGTCTATTACTGTTAGCTGGAAGAACAAAAAGGTATTTGTCAAATTGTGACATGTATGTAGTAACGTGTGTCGCCTCTATCTACTTGTCTTTCGTCCTTTTTCTTTTATAACTAAAGCTGATGTGTTTTAAAAAGGTGTCTTTTATCATCTGGACAACAGCTGGAAATTAGCAATGTTGGCTAAAGCTGCGCCATTTACCGTTGGGGACTATAACTCAACTAACCCCTCGCAGAGGTGGACGGGATGAAGGTGTGTTTTCCCCTTTATCTAAATTGTATTCCAGGAGCCAGGAGGCTGCAGATTGAGCTGCGTGATGGGGGGGGTCTACGACCAGTTAAAGCAAGGTGGAGGTGATCCATCAAGGGCTCCTTGGGGCCATCTGTGGAACAGACTGACGAATGTCTCCCTCTTTTGTCATAAAGACAAACGCCGCACAAAGCCGGCGATTAAAGCCCCGTTTTCAACACGTTTATTTGGTATTTATCCCTGCTGAGTCCTGCACTGCGTTTCCATCGGCAGCTCTCCTTGGAGGCAGTCCTGCTGAATTCTGATGCCTCCACCCCCCCCCCCCGCCCCTCCTGTACAGATGGAGATGAAAAAGACTTCATTCACATTCATGCATATAACAAAAGCGAGGAAGGGGAGGAGGAGGAAAGAGAAAACGGTGTTATATCGCGTGTGATGAAATCTGAGCAAAGTGCTGATGGTGCCCTCGCCCTGACGAAAGAGAGGCGGTGATGAAATCCTTCTTGTTCGCCCCGGTTGTAATCGGATAAGCTGACACACCCTTGCAGATCTGATGGCTTTGTGTATCCGTCTCTGAGCCACTGGTGATTGCTCCATTTGGTAAATATGACGGAGGTGCCATTAGACGAGGTCAGGGCCACTCATCACGCAGGGGGAGTGTTTTCACCAGGCCCTGGCCCCTTCACCCGCTAAAGGAACGATAACCATCCGTTCTCAAGAGGGACTCGCTCCTAAGAAGGTGTCTTAATCATCACACCCTCAAACTGAGAAACACATTTTGACTGAACCAACAGTCCCTTTTTCAGGCTGTTTATTTGTCTTTGTCTTTAATATAACAGTGTAATACTTCTGCAAATGTCACCGTGGCAGTTTTGATATCATTACCGTTTAGCCTCCGTCTGCAAAACAGACCTGGCACTGTTCAGATGCACAAAGGCAAGTACCTGTGTGAGTGTGCAACAAAGAGAGAGACAGGGGTACAGATAGAAAAGAAAGTGACCCTCAGAAGGACGGAGACATGATGAGGTGAGTGAGACTCGCCCTCTGCATGTGCACACACCAATACAGTCACTTATTGGTAATGAGGGAGTCAAATCAGAATCAATTATGAATGCTCCATCAGAAGCTCGGGGGAGCCAGGTATCAGACGGTAATGTGAAGTGGAACACGAGAAGTATGTGGCCCTGCAGGCTCTCGTGTCTGCAGGCTGCATGTGATTCGCTGGTTTAAATACATTTGCATTCATTCAACTCGCAAGAAGACCATCTTTTATTAAAGTGGAACGGCTTCCTTCATGTGCCTCTAACAATCAGACGGATATGGACTGGAACAAATGCACCACACGTTGGCTACGACTCGAGTGTGTGAGTGTGTGTGTGTGTGTGGCCTAGCATTACTATACTTGTGGGGACCTAAATCTGTTTACACAGTCACATGTGGGGACTCGCCTCCCTTATGGGGACAAATTGGAGGTCCCCATGAGGGGGATCATTAATTTTAGGGTAAAGACTTGGTTAGGTTTAAGATTAGGGTTAGGGTAAGGGTAAGGGTTAGGGTTAGGGATGTGTTGGTTATGGTTAGGGTTAGGAAAAGTCTCCAGGAAATGTATGTAAGTCAATGTAATGTCCCCTGAAGTGATGTATACATGGTGTGTGTGTGTGTGTGTGTGTGTGTGTGTGTGTGTGTGTGTGTGTGTGTGTGTGTGTGTGTGTGTGTGTGTGTGTGTGTGTGTGTGTGTGTGCGCGTGCGCGTGCGTGCGTTAGGGCTGCTCGATTATGGCAAAAATCATGATCTCGATTATTTGGGTCAATAATTGTAATTGCGATTATTCATTTACTTTGAAAACATCCATTTATTGGAGTAATAGTGAACAGTATATTTTTAACAGCTGATTACCTTGAACTTAAAGTTTAATTCAACTGAAGAAAAAGTAATAATAATAAAAAAATAATCGTTTTATTTCGATTATTTCGTAATCGTTGCAAGCCATAATCGTAATCACGATTAAAACACGATTAATTGAGCAGCCCTAGTGTGCGTGCGTACGTGCGTGCGTGCGTGGGTGGGTGCGTGCGTGGGTGGGTGCGTGCGTGCGTGCGTGCGTGCATGCGTGGGTCCTTGCATCTCTGATCCAGTCCACAGTCCAGTTGAGCCTCGTTTGCTCCTGATGATTGATTCTTGTTCGGGGCCATGCCTATGGGCCTTATTAAATCAAAACGTAAACTCACTTCTGTAACAAATTGCAGAGAAAATGCCGTTAGCCTGCTCCCCCTCGGGGGTGGGGGGGGGGGGGTTAACTCTGACAAGTTAAAACCCAACTAGCTCTGCACACGGCCCTCACCTGCTCACTCAATGTTTCCTTTTTAATCCTAGAGAAATATAGGATTGCTACATTCCTCTTTCTCTGTTATTATTAATTATACTGCGTAATGGATCATTACATCAAAAATAAAAAAACAAATCATAAACTAGGAAGATGTGAAGTTTGGGTTGGATTATAGTCGTTGTTTTTAACTTATAAAACTCAAATACATACACTACTAGGACATACAAATAAGACAATATAAGGTCATTACTTTTGAGACATTGGCAAACAAGGCAGTGATATTATTTGAATTTCTTCATGTGTGCCTGAATAAACCTTAAAAATAATAGTTCACACTAACTTGACGGTTAGCTTAGCTTAGCATAAAGACTTGAAACGAATGGTAACTGCTAGCCTAGCTATATTTATTAGAGTATCATTCTTATTCGTAATCTTTTAAATTGTGAGGTGACGCGGCATTGCATTATCCCACTCTAGATTAAGATGATCCAGTTACATGTTGAACATATGCAAACATACACACACACACACACACACACACACACACACACACACACCCTGAGCGTACAGAGAGGATCTGAAAGGGCATCTCGGCCGGCCATCTGGTGAGATTTCAGCAGAGGTTATTGTGTCGACATCATCATTACTGAACATGAATCTGTTTAGCAAAGGTTAGACAGGGTCTGCAGCAACACGTGCACTGTGCAACACGTGCACTGTGAGAAAGCATCACAATGTCGTGACCAAAATGGTGATATTCACAATACCCAGTGGTGTAGTTAGTTAGATTACATGCATATTGTATTCAGTTGTAACAGATGCATTATCATTTCCTGTCAATGACGTATCGATGAACCATCCATAGTGTTTAAGTGCATCGAACAAAGACACCACCACATTCAAATAGCTTCTTCCAAAGGGCATCACTTCATTGACATTATGCTGCTAACTTAAATTGCATTTGCTTTATCGCACCAAACTGTGGACACACACACAGATTTAAATGGGCTGTGTTGAGACGCCTGATTAATGATGATGAATGGAAGATGCTCGATACACTGTACTAGCGAAGGGGAACCCTTTTTATCTCAAATCTAATTTCATTTCTCCAACACAAGCGCGGAATAATCGTTTAGTTGCTGCTCTCATTTTCAGACTGTCAAAACAACCGCAAACATGTTGTAGCTAATCACGACATTTACATGATGAGTGCCGAAGCTGTTACACACACACACACACACACACACACACACACACACAAACCTGTTAGGCGTGTGTGTGCAAAAACAAGAGTGTAGAATGGCCTTAACTGTGCGAAAACCACGCTACAACCACCCAAAAGGTTACACACACACACACACACACACATACATACACACACACACACACACACACACATACACACACACACACACACATACACACACACACACACATACATACACATACACACACACACACACACACAACACACACACACACACACACACACACACACACACACACACACACACACACTTATCAGTTCAAACATGCAGCAGGCTCCTGAATGTCTTCTCACTGTACCTCCATCAGAAATGAGAAGCTCCAGGCTGAATGGAGGTGATGAGGAGAAGATGAAGAAGACGAGGAGAGATTCTTTGAGTGGAGGTTTTGATATTCACACTCGCAGCCAGTCAGAGATAAATGTGATTCCTCATTAGACCGCGGCAGCCTCGCTCTTTCCAGGTACAGCCTCACTGTGGAGCCACTTAGCACCTGATTAAAACGTGGAAAGAGTCCCTGTGGTGTTGAGGGATCTGTGATAAAGCGACTCCCTCTCCCATAACAGCATTAACCATGTTGAACGGGAAAGTAAAACGTCTTTGTTTTGTTTCCTTAATTATTTTATATGAACCATGCGGGGATTATTTGCCTTCAATTTAATTTCAGTATTGCTGTAATTACAACTCATAGAGCTTGTGTTTTCTGAGTGCACTGTGAAGCAATATGTCGACTGTATTTTAGTGCACCTGAACCCGTGTTTCCTATATCTTTACCTCACATGAAAAGTCCAAGGTCTCCCCACCGAGCAGAAGCACCTGCATGCGTGAACATCCAAAGCTTAAAGGCACTATTCCTCCAACATGTCAATCAGTCATGTGCTCATTAGAGACTCAGTCATTAGCACTGAAACAGGTCACTCCTCTAAAGCAGCGGCTCTCAACCTGTGGGCCGTGGCCCTCTAGTGGCCCATCAATGCATTGCAAGTGGGATGCCAAATAATACAAATTATTATTTTATATGTTATTATTATTTTGTACAGGCAAAAGACACAAACATGGACATAACAATAGCATATAGGAGATGATATTCCTATCTCAGACAAACACAGAAGAAATAAAGATACAGTCAGTGTTAAAGAATATTTTACTCCTGTCTGTTCCCATGTATCGAATTGGGAACTTATCTGCGAACTTCTGTTTCTAATTAAAGTGTTGTTCCCTCAATCTGTGAAATACGATCGTGCCATCCTCAGGGTCAGATCAGAGGTCAGATGCCTTGCTCTGTGGAGAAAGGGGGGCATCCTGTCCTGGCTAAGTCTTTGTCCAGTTTGTGGCATCTGTTAATAATTAGCAGAGAAAGGGCGCGTAAGTTTGGGATCCGCCCTTGGTCAATATATTGTGTGATTATTCTATGTATCCTTCAGAGTGCCACTCGGTGGAGGACTGTTCATGTGTGAAACTGAGTGTGCCCTCTCCGGCCGATACTTCAATAAATCTCCGTGTTTGATGAAAGTTCTCCGTCTCCATTCTTCAACATTGGCTCTGCATTGAATCCCAGAAGATTATTCTTCACAGTCAGTAGGATCACTTCAACATTTCACAAACAAAAATAGGTTGACAACCAAAAACACAACATGGAAAGCATATGGATTGTTCCTTTAATCCCACTCTTCGTTAGAGCTCATTATTTCCCATGTCATGGCGTGTTGAGCCGCTCTTTCTACTCTGCAAACACTCCAAATGACTCCTTACTCCTTGTGAAGAATAATCTTCTGGGATTCAATGCAGAGCCAATGTTGAAGAATGGAGACTTAGAACTCTTATCAAACACGGAGATTTATTGAAGTATCGGCCGGAGAGGGCACACTCAGTTTCACACATGAACAGTCTTCCACCGAACGGCACTCTGAAGGTTCATAGAATAATCACACAATATATCGAACAAAGGCGGATCCCAGACTTACGCGCCCTTTCTCTGCTAATTATTAACAGATGTACCAAAACTGCACAAAGACTCAGAGGACAGGATGGCCCCCCTTTCTCCACAAAGCCAGGCATCTGACCTCTGAGTTGACCCTAAGAATGGCATGATCATATTTCACAGATTGAGGGAACAACACTTTAATTAGAAACAGAAGTTTTGCAGATAAGTTCCCAATTCCATATAAACAAACAGACAGGATTAAAATATTCTCTAACACTCCTTGATTGACTTTTAAAAATATGTATTTTAGCCAGAAGAATAGTTGTATTAATTAATTGTGTGCGGTCTTCAGCTAAAAGCCCAAATGAAATATTAAAGGGTGTAAATGTAAACTCAATATTTGTCGCCAAATAATTTCAAAACATGATTTATGTGGAAACATTTTCATTTTTACTTGAACCTCCTTGCGTTTCTCTTTCTCGATCCTCCTTAGCAACCAGTCCTACAGCGGTCTGTACTACTGGATTAACAACGTGTCACATGTTCTGACATGACCAATCAGAACTTTATTTAGCCTCCGTATTGTTTATGGTTGAATGTGGGCCACGACATTGTTTTTGATTCATAAGTGGGCCCTGAGATGAAACAGGAACCGCTGCTCTAAAGTCTTTCTGGTCTTTTCTGTCATAACGACACTCGGGAAAATTGAAAAGTGTTCAGACAGCAATGTGTCACTTCATCTTTCTCTGTATCTCTGTATTGTTCTATTATTGACATTGTCATAGATCCAAACCTTAGACCAGTGATTCTCAAATGGGGGTACGCGGACCCCTAGGGGTACGTTGGGGTACTGCAGGGGGTACGTGAGATTTAAAAAAAAGAAAGGTTAATTAAAAAAATAATCTTAGTAAAATAAGTTAAATAGAAAACACAATTGTATATAAAACATTCCTAGAACCACCAAGGGGGTCCTCATATAAACATGTCAAATGTGTGTATTACATTACATTGCATTTAGCTGACGCTTTTATCCAAAGCGACTTACAATAAGTGCGTTCGACCAACAAAATACAAACTTGAAGAAAACAGAATCATAAAGTACATCAGGTTTCATAGAGCCAAACATTTCAAGTGCTACTCAGCTGGCTTTAGAGGAGCCAGTCCTATATTAGTATATAAGTGCTTTGTTAGCAATTCTATGGCTCGAAGTGGAGTCGAAAGAGATGAGTTTTCAGTCTGGAAGGTGTGTAAGCTTTCTGCTGTCCTGATGTCAATGGGGAGCTCATTCCACCATCTTGGAGCCAGGATAGCAAACCCACGTGTTTCTGCTGATGGGAACTTGGGTCCCCCTCGCAGCGAGGGTGCAGCGAGTCGTTTGGCTGATGCAGAGCGGAGTGCACGTGCTGGGGTGTACAGTTTAACCATGTCCTGGATGTAGGAAGTGCCAGATCCATTCGCAGCATGGTATGCAAGTACCAGTGTCTTGAAGTGGATTCTAGCAGTTACCGGAAGCCAGTGGAGGGAGCGGAGGAGCGGAGTGGTGTAATAACATATTACTTAAATTGAAAAACACCTTGGAAAAATCTGTTTTATAAAAGGGTTATGTTATTTTTTTTCATGCATAAAATGAAAATATCCTTAGTCTGTTTAATGCATACCACAAAGGAGTTAATACATCACACACTGAGGGAACATCACTATATTGTAATTATTTATATATATATGTGGGGTCGGTCAGGGGGTACTTGGCTGAGAAAATGTTTCAAAGGGGGAACACTACTGAACAAAGTTTGACAAGCACTGCCTTAGACACTCAAGACATGACCAAATAGAAACACAGACACACTGCTGATTGAAGGAATTGTTATATTGTTGTACAACAGCATAAGAGCACATGTGGAACCAGATGAACCAGATGAACAGAATCTCACAGGTTTTATCCACTTCTTTTTAGTTTACACAGCATTTGTTAGAATGCCCGAGCGGCCATGGAGGAAAAATAGGAGAAACAGGCAGGTTGATGTTTTTCCACAGTTGTATGTGTCCGTCCACTGTGACCACATGGCTGTCCTCCATCTACCACAAAGTACACAGCACCCTTCTCAACAACACTGACTGCTTTTTATAGGAGGCCTCAGATCTTCATTGGCTGGCACATACCATTATCTTTATCTAAGCAAACGATTTACTACAACTATATACACACATGCAAAAATGTCGAACTCCCCCCTGGAGACTACTACTTGCCGTTTCCCTCCCGGAACTATATTTAGAGGTGTGCGGGCCCGGGGGAACTCTTTTGCCCGAACACCCTGGGAGAGAGAACAGACAGAGGTTAGTTTAATGAAGCTCAGTGCAAGTTCAATCAGGAAGACCAATATCCTCTGGCTGTGACACGTCATTTCAATACTCTCTCATCTCTCAATAAGTGATCGGGGGCATTACTCCCCAGCTAGCCAATCATTTCCCACCATCTCTCACAAGCCTATCATCGCACCCGCTAACCCCTTAAAATCTGCTCTCTCCTCTCTGTCAGCGGTCATTTCAGGTGTCAACGCACAACCCTCCTCCACCCCTTCGCCTCTTGTCTCCTAATACAGGGCCAAGCTAAAACCTTCTCCCTTCAGACAGACCGAACCACTTATCACCACCACCTGTGTCTAGACCCCGGGGGTTCATCGGAGCGGTTTTCCCCTCCTGAATGATCATCCTGCAAACCGGGGCCTAATCGCCAAACATCATTTCATTCACTCGTTATTATCTGTCAATCACTATTCCCTCATATCAGGCGTCCCGGTAATAAACATGTATTTCATACATCACGTCTCTCCTGATTGAAATGGAGATGTTACAAGATCTTATGCTCCATAACACACTGATAACATACATGTGCACATTCATGGTCTCTCTCTGAAACTCACGAGCATGACTTACAACACATGATCAAATAACATCGATTATTTCAACAACATGTGCTGCTTCTCTGTGAGACAGTTTAATAATTGGGTTGGACGCACAGTGGCGAGCCGTCAGGGCGCTCTAGGCTCTCTGCGAGGGCCTAAGATATTCTAAGAAATAATATTTGAAAAAAAATTTTGTTACATTTTTCATTAGTTTTACCAAAATAACTTGATTTAATTGTATTTAAAATAATATTTCCAAAGAAATAAATCCTTCGAATCTGCCTGTGCAGTTTCTGTTGGAGTGTGAAGGGTTAAATGCATCTCTGTGAGTTATGTGAAGACGGGAGAGCTTGTTGGTCCCTCTCTGCATTCACAGAGGGCCCGCTATAGTAACTCAATGAGAGAGTAATGTCAAATTGACAGTACAATTGACCAATCATATCTTCCCTCTAAATGGGCGGGCTTTATTTTCGCGGACTTTATGACAAGTTCCGCCCGCTGTGAGGTCTCTGCAAGAGGTGCAGTGACGCGTCCTAAAACCCGGAAGTGAGCTGCTGGTTCCCTCGACAGAAAGCAACGGGATTTCTCCAGAGGGTTTTGGAAAATAGCTGGAAATAAGGTCTGTGGAAAACGAACCTGTTAGATACATGCACGTTTTGTTCAGACGGATAATATCCACATGTCTACCCTACTTTTATTATTTTCGAATCATAAATCTAATCGATAGATTTATGATGGATCGATGTATGATTAGCATAAGTTCGTTCATGATGGCTCACTTCAGTGATAGTGATGACATCGTTGCAAAATTATTAGTCATTTTCAAGATTGAGTTCCAATGATGAACTGGAGAGGCAAAGGATCAGCTGAATGACCCGCAAGTGCTTCATCCAGAAGGACAGGAGGATGGACTTTGTGTTTCAGTGATTTGATCATCAAAGGTAGGCCTAAGTCATTTTCAATGTGGGCCGCCGTGCCGACTTCATTCATTTGTAATTGTTACTTGGCTGTGGGTGCCCTGTCATGATGGGTGTTTATATAAATGGTGTTGCTCTGTGTGGTAGAGGGTCTCTGTCATTGATGCGTTTTGCACCCGGGCCGCTGTTTTGATATTCCGCTGAAGTATACGCTGTGACGTAATATCTCTTCGAGGGAAGGGGGGTCAGAGGGCCTAGGTATAAAAGTCACGGCTCGCCACTGCATTTGGGCCTCTTTTGGAGCATATTTTATATCCGGTTCCCCTTTGCTTTCTGGATTTGACTCACACTGGCATCGGCACACAGCATGTGTTTCAAGACTTCTCAGAAAACATGCTTGCATTGACAGAAAAAATATGATTACCTGTAAACTGCTGATGTTCTGTTGAAATCCAATCCAACTTCCTGTCTCTATGGGTGATTTCAAAAGCCAACATTCAGTCTGTTTTCATCAGAGGTGAGAGTGCAGGAAAGCAGGGAGTGAACCAAAACACAGAATGTGCAGGAATAGGTTGAGAAGTGTTAAAACAAGTGGGAGATAAACAACTTAAATTAAAGTATCTTTATTGCAGGTGAAAGTATTCAGTCAAGCTGCAGAAAGAGGACAACACCTCAGTCATATGTATAACCATTTTGCCAATTCAGGTCTCGAGTGTTTAAAATGAGCTCATTTCGGCACTAAACATGACGATAGTGTCTTGGAAAGTATTTTGAACGTGCCGGCCAAATTCTGTGCCATTTGGACCGAATAAGAAACTGTTTGCAACATTTACAAAAGTATTTCTATATTTAAAATCCTCTATAAGCGCCAACACTGTAGCCGCCAATCACTGGAATATATTTATCAGAGCTATAAATGCCCCTCGCAGCCTTAAACCCTATTTTGGCTGCTTGGTGCTAAATTCAATAAATGCGTTCACTCCCAACACTCCCAGTGGATAAAAGGGTTGCATCAGCAATTTGTATCTAATAGGTTTCTTTTAGTGATCACTGCCCCACTTCCTCCCTGGCATACTATTACTAAGTCAAATCTGTGACAGTCAGTGCCTCATTAGGATTTAGAGAAGTCCTACTTTAACCAAAATACTTTTCTCTTTGATCACTACACACAATAATACGATGGACCTTTAAGCAAAATGTTATCTCTTGTCAAACAAAGAGTGTTCCCCACAAAGTCAAGGATTTCCTGTGACATGTATGTACAAGTTAGCTGGGTCTCAAATGGCAGACCTTCGTACCTGCACTGTGTGTATTTTGATTGTGTTTTCATAACAATGAAAAAGTGAGGAACGCTGGTCACTTTTCACCATAGCAGAAGTGGAAGGTCCACCGAACTTGTGAACTAGCATTTGAAGAAGCCACAGTGGTTGATGTTGCTCCGAATAACAGTGAATAATGATTAATACCATTGTCAAGTGAGCAAACAAGCTAAATGTATTCTGTTCGGCAACAAAAAAAGGTGAAATGTTGGCGGTAATGCTCTGTCTGGTTGCAATTGGCCTTTAAACAGAAGACGAAAAAGTTGCAGAAACTTTTGCAGAGACATTTTGTGAAAATTCACAAAAGCTGTGTTTTCAATTTGAGACAACACTACCTTGTCGATATTCACGCAACACTCAAGTAAGTACACTTTGTTCACAGTCTGCTGCATGGATGTGTACTGAGATAACTCTCCAAATACAAAGCCACTGATACACTTTCATATCAATAGACCAACATGTGAGTGACAAAGGCAGGTGAAAGCAATTAAACGTGTTCTGGTGCAGCCAAACTGCAGGGGGTTCTGTTCTTTCCACACCTTGGTACCCTGCATCCTCAGAGGTTGGTAATGATGTGCCTCCAACCTCCGACTGCCCACGTCAAGACATAAACAAGAACAAGGTATATTTCCACCTGTGTTTGTGGAGAGAGCCGTCAGCAGGAGGCTTCTTACAGAGGAGGAAAAGAGAACGTCTCAGGCCTCCAAACACTGCATGTCTCCTGCATACATTTCAGGATTGATCTCTGACTCGTCTTCTCCTTCCATTGCTCGAGGTGAATATCAATGTGTGGAACAGTAAATATTATCCGAGTGTAAATGCAGATATCTTTTAGTAAATAACATGTTTTTCAGGCTCAGTTGTTGCACGTGTTCTAATTAATTACACAGATTCTAACTCAAACCCTGACCTTATCCATTTCTTTCTGCTTGTTTATCTGATGGCTGAGCCGTGCAGTTCCTCCGGTGCATCGAGAGGGAAATAACCACACAACCGTTTTATAGTTTGACAATATCAAACGCTTTTCTAGAAAAACTGCAGCCTATAGTAGTAAGTGGGTCAATTGGTTTAATGCAAGTGGACGGAGGGGAAGTCTCTCTCACCAGACGCTCGTGTAAATCACCAACACTTGAAGGTCCTGTTTGTCATTATGAGTAATAAGGTTGTTCTGCAAAACAGTTTTGGTTAGTTCTCACACCAGATTTCTGTAGTTTTTGCTCTGTGTTTATCTCTGGTCTGACGTGGGTGGAACTGAGATGAAAATGGGGATGTCATGCACTGTACAAAAATGAAGAAAAAGGGTCAAAATCATTGCATAGGGTCATAGATATTTCATTAAATGTCATGCCTTTTTCTTGCTAGTCAAATCCAGGAGCCTACATTACCCACAATGCAACCTCTGTGGAAAGAGACTCTGAAAGTTTCAGGAACAAAGATTCTCTCTCTTTTTGATCCATTTCTATGAAAACCTGTCTGAAAATGAGCTGATCAGATCTTGACCACTTCATGATGTCATAACGATGTGTTGTCTTGTGTAGCCATTAGCCAATCAGCAACAAGGTAACCCCCCCCCCCTTATCACCTGAATCTCCTCCTAGAGCACCATTGAGTTCTTTGTAACCAAATGTCTCTCAGAGGGGCGTGGGGAGGGGCTCCTTATTTTCATCTAAAGTAACAGACAGAGAATCAGCACTTTGGAAACAGGGCTGAAACAGAGGAGGTTATGGGTAATGCTGCAATGATCTGTTTGGTGTTTCAGCCAATCAGAGACAGGCTCTGGATATATCTAAGACCTTTTAAGAGTAGGTTTGAGTTGTGTAACAGATCTCGGATGTGAGCGGTAAGTGATTTCCAAAGTTTGGGTTTAGCGTGGGCGAAGACCCCGTTGTGTGGAAGTTGACGGCTGGAGGTCCTGCTGCTGCAGACCACAGGGAGCGGGGGGGGCGTGTTGGGCTGAAGGAGGTCTAGATAAGCAGGGTGGAGATTATGTAGAGCTTTAAATGTTAATAATAATACCATAAAGTTAATCCGTCGTGACACAGGGACCGGTGTAATTGAATCAGCAGGGTGTGACCTGGGGATAATTTCACCTCCGGACTTTCACTCTGGGCCTGGGTCCATGAGGGTTAATTACATACAGTATATATACAACTGTCAGTTACATGTGTATTTAATGCAAATGTTTATCAAATTTGTGTCATGTTTTCACATCAAATAATAGGGTCAAGAGAATGGTAAAGATGGCCTTTAACCTTTAACTTGCCTTGTGATTTGTACATAACTTTACATTGATTGATGTCGGCAATGCTTTTGGTTTCATTTGGGATTACAAACTCTGGTTTCCTGTGTTTCTTTGTACTTTCCTTTACTCTTGTTTTCCACCCAATCTCATGCTACCTGGTTCTTTAATTAATATTCCAATAAGATGTTCATAGTTAAAAGTTGTCCATCAATCAATTTAGCAAAAATGTCCGGATGTAACCGTGTCACAAACACTGAAGATGTAACAGCAACCAAACATCAAACACAAAATAAATCCAGTGGCGTAACTATCGACGGTGCAGCCGTTGCAAAACACAAGAGCGGCGCTCAAAAGAGAAAGGACAAGGAGATGTAAAGGCTAAACTGACAAAATTAGACAGTTTTTGTTGTCATACATCGTCCTCGAAATCGAACACTAACGTTGGTAATGTTGACGTGCAGCGGCAGCCGGAGCCGGAGGCTAACGATAGCTCACCTGCCTCACCATCGTCTAGCTCCACAAGTGAAGCTGTATCCGTGGCTGTGCGACCTTCTTCTCCAGCCATGAGCCAGGAGGAGAGGATGGATTTGGCTGTACCCGGCGGTGGTCCTACAGTTCCCGCAAGGGCCCCGCCCCCAACCGATAGGGGACTCTATGGCGCTATTGAGACCCCCGACGACAAGATCAAAGGCTATATTATAGCAACCGGTCCATGTAGGCCTATCGGCCCATTCCCCAGAGACACACATCAAGTAACGTAACAACCTTGTTACGCCACTGAATACATTTCATGTCTGACCCACATCTGTAGTTTGGGCAGTGTGTTATTCTGCATGTTCTGTTCCAGAAGGACTTATGTCAGTCAGTGAAGTTGAGAAAAAGTTATCTTCCTTGTCCTTTAATTAGAGATTGGTGCGGTGCTGAAAAATTTGATTCAAATTCAACTTCCTGTCTTTTATAGGAACACAAAGAAAGTTGGAACACGAGGCAGATGGAAGTGGCTTATGTCTCCTCGGTAGCACACTGAGACAGAGCCAGGATGGCAGCCAACAACAAACACACACACACACACACACACACACACACACACACACACACACACACATACAGGATATACTCGCACACACACAAACAAAGTCGATATTTCACCCCTTGCATCTGCCAATTACCAACTAGATTCGTTTGTGGAGAAAACATACACAAGTCTAAACTTAGCAGTGCGCCATACACACACTGTGAGTCAGTAGTGCAAAACACAACAGCAGAGGACCCCCCAGGTGAAATCCCAGAATATCAACTGCATGATTCAACTCTTTAAAGTCGTTAGGCTTCCTCTTTTTTCCCGTCTCTTTTGTAAACCGCCGGTGAAAACCCGTCACTCAGAAATCCTCCCTTTCTCAGTAGAAATAATCCCCTATGGCGGTATTCATGGAGCGTGGATGATCGAGTCGCAGGGTCCGTTGAGAATCCTGATTCTCATCCGGCAAACAGCTTGAGGGTGGCGTGGCCTCGAGGCGTTCCTCTGTCCCTCTGTCCGGGGTTGGAGACAATCTTTTGATCTGCGGGGGAAGGCTACCACATGCTAAGAGAAACTCACGCTACGCTACGTTCCTTCATGCTGGACCAGAGGGACATTTGATAAGCACAGAATTGTGAGTCTCCTCCGACCCTGATGTGCTCGCTATCCATGTCAGGAAGTTCCCTGAGCCTTGTTTTTCTCCACCTTTAAGAATGCATTAGATAAAAGACCTTGTGGGCAGGACACACTCTGCTCTGCTACCTTTGTTCTTCCCCATCTGCAGAGAAACAGCTTCAAACTTTGCTCAATTCTTATTGATATTACAGACCGCAATATCTTACCCCAGTCTGAAAATACATTTACAGGAACTAATCCGATCACGTTGGTACGTTTTATTGTTGTTTCCGTGAATGCAGAACCCATTAATTTCATTGTTTCTCCCACCAAGAGGATGTGTGGCTTTATTAAAAGGATTTTATGAAACTCAGCTGGGGAAGAGGGGCAATGCTGAAGCCGCTTATGAATGTCGCTGTGATCTTACCACCGGTAGATGATCTGCTGAGGAGAGACGCTGACAGTGAATGCATCGTGCTGCAGAGAGAGAATAATGAGGAGCTAAAGGAGTGAGGAGGAAGAGGAGGGGGGCGCAGACAAACAGCTTTCATTAATTCCATTTGTTTCTGTAAAAGGGTGATCGTCTGACCTTTGCAGGATCCAACCCAGCTCCATCATTTTTACTCATTATGCAACAGCCGATAAGATCCGGGCTGGCACCTGTCTCCTCGGGGGAACATTAAACAATAAATGAATGCTCTGAAACTTTGTAAACTAACTCTCTGTGTGTCCGTTTGTGAGGAGAGAAACACGAGGGAAAAGACGGAGAAGCTAACAAGACTTGAGGGCATTTCAGGAATCCATAACAACTGCCATTAGCCTTAATACCTCGTCTGAGTTTCAATTAAGGCGGAAAACAACCCTGTTTGACAAGAAGAAAGATTCTGTTTAGCATGTACCTAAGCAACAATCCTGCTGCTTAAGAAAATAAAGAAAGTCAGAATTGTAGTAGTAGTAGTAGTAGTAGTAGTGGAGGAAACTTCTGTGTAGCAATGCAGAGTCAGCGACTCATGAAGGAGACACGGGACGAGCAGGAGTTCTGATGTCAAACACTGATATTTAATAAAAGCATCGGACGGAGAAATTCACATCACAAGTCACACAGTCAAAGGTTCTGACTCCACGGGTGGTTTGCCATGTCAAATCTCATCAGCCTCACATCTTGGTAGACCTTTTAACTAGTTTACAGAGAGTCAAATCCACATATTGGGGATGGGCGTAAAACATCTGCAGACACAGGAGATGTCTCTCACATCTGTGGAGCTTAGAAAGCTAGCATTCTCACACTCGCAAAACCCCCCTGTGCCCGGCAGGTCAAGCCAGAAAACCTAGTATCAACATACGACTGCATTAACACATTCCTTACGGGAGATTAGAAGCAGGGATGGTCGTAAATGTCAACACACAAAATAAGGTTAAATATCTAGGAGTAAAGACAAAATTAATCCCTAACAGTAGTAGTAGTAGTGGCAGTGGCAGTAGCAGTAGCAGTGGTAGTAGTAGTAGTAGTAGTAGTAGTGGTAGCGGCAGCGGTAGTAGTAGTAGTAGTAGTAGTAGTAGTAGTAGTAGTAGTAGTAGTAGTAGTAGTAGTAGTAGTAGTAGTAGTAGTAGTAGTAATAGTAGTAGTAGTAGGTCTATTGTTTTTATTATATGGCTGTTTTTTATTTTGTTATTGTTACGTTTATTCTGGTTTGTTTTGTGTTTGTATCTTTTATTTTAAATGTATTTTATGTTTTGTGAGCTGAGCTGTGTGATTTTATATGTTATATATCTCTCTGTACAGCACTTTTGTCTGGAGGTTTTAAAGTGCTATATAAATAAAGTTGGATTGGAATGTATTTAGAGATGGATTCATGCATTGACAGGACACATATCTCTCCATAAAGAGTTACCGTACATCCCTTTCAGGTCTGAATGCTGCAATGTCTCTTTAAAGATATTTCTTTCCAGCTCACTTCATTAATTCAAGCATGACAGTTAATTAGGCAATAGATTTTTTTATTAGAGACTTTCGTGCTGCTGCAGCATGATGCACAAATATTCTGCTATCACTGGTGAATTTTAATAAGGCGCCATGCAGATGTTTTTATACAATTGGCAAACTGTAAGCTATGCAATATTTACATATCCTTCATGTGACTGATTAAATTATATCAGAGCATTCCCAGTAAAGTGTCATTGAGGCTAAAGGGTTAACACACCAATGAACAATAACATGCAAGTCAATGTGTTAGACTGAAAGAGAGACTTTAATAATTCAGTAGTACAGTACAGATACAGTAGTCTTTCATTATTCTGTTTATTTCTCTACGTAGTTCATGATGTTGGGAACATTTGCTTATAAGGTTTTAAGCATAAGGGTGGAAAACGCTAACTAATAAGCCACTTTGTAAGTCTAGTTTCATTTAATTTTTGTTAGTTAATTACTTTATTTGATCGGGACACTGCGTATGTTAAAGACATATTCCACAAAGTGCAAGAGAAGACCTCCACAGGCAATAATTAAAGGCATTACATTAAGAATCAAAGCATGATACACCTGCACTACAGAGACAGATCGACTAACACAAAATCTACATATCGCCTCATATGTTGTAATCCGCCACAACAACAATAAACCCACAGTTGTTGTTTCAAAATGTTTTTTTTTGGACGGATTATAAAAAGATATACAAGGTATTAATCAGTGAGATTAAGAGATGCTGGAAGGCAGATTATTTCACCTCTGGACGGACAAACGCTACCTCTTTCCACTGCTTCAGTGTTCATGCTAACCACCTGTTTTCATCTCTAATAGAAAGTGAATTCTCCCGAAACGTTCGTATCTCCAGCTCCGTTTCAGAATACTTAACCCCAGTGTGTTTCCTGTGACCTTGGCTATTATCTCTCTGTTGCTCTGAATTAAAAATGTAGGAGAGAAAGATGAGGCAGCAGCACGTTAAACAACATGGAATCCCCCAACAACACAATGACAAGCTGAATGCGTTGCACTGACAATTTAATTTTTCAGACAGATTGTAAGAAACTATTCAAGGTGTACATTAGTGAGAATAAAGGAGGATGCTGGAAGGCAAATTATTTCACAGAGCCGTGCAACCTCTGCTTCCAGCTTTCATGCTAAGCTAGGCTAACCACCTGTTTTCATCTCACTCTCAATGAGAAAGTAAAAAGGTGTGTGCTTCAAGCTACACAGTTCTTTACTCCAGTCTGTTTCCGGTGACCTTGCCTCTCTTCGCTGATGCTCTGAATTAAACCTGAGAATAGGAAGTGGTGTTCGTTACAAACATCTCTGGGTCTCCCTCCCTGAGAGGAGTTCGGGCCACAAAACTCCTGCAGGCGGCGGCTTAAAATACATTCACTTTCACATTAGAGCCTAATAAGGGAGAGCAGCAGCGGCTTCTGCCCCCTGCCAGTATCTTTCATGTGCCCAATTACTGATAGATCCCCAAAATCTATTCACCTTTTCCCACCTCTAATTAGTTCTTTATCACAACTGCTTTCTCTGGCTGTCGACTGCGGGCCCGATATAGTCCTGTCAGCACGCTGCGAGACGACTGCATTAATCAGAAGCTCATATCCCCGAAGATTCATGAGCATTTATGATCTGTCGCTCGCTGGATTACAGGGTTTCTGTTGATATCTACACAATACAGCTTTATTTATCAAGCACTTCACAGCTCACACACCGTAACACAAGTACAAGTAACAACAATAGACAATTTAAAAGCAACAAGCTAAGAGGTGTCAATACGCTAAGAGGTGGGTTTTAATCTACACTCGGCGTCACAGAGAGAGAAGGAATAAAACCACAGAGAATAAAACAGAGTATTATTTCTGCACGGTGTTCGATTGACTCAATATCTACAGGACAGGTGATTAATAAAACCCCTTTTGAATAGTTTATCGTAACGTCTCTGCAGTGCACGTTTATTAGCGTGCATCCTGACAGCAGATATGGATTCAAAGGGAACCTCAACATGATTTTAATTCTACATTAACGTCTTCCCGCTTGCCATTAGACATCGATCGTGCAGCGGCGCAGAGTCTCGTAGGAAAATGAGTTCTCTCTCCTTTTTGTCTGTCGGCTAATTATTGAAAACAAGATTTGCTTCTGATTACGGGAGCAGATCGTTGGCGCTCTGCAGACACATTGACATGCACACAACACCTGAGGTGGGAGGATACGGTTGGGACAAGGTCTTTCCTCCTTAAGCCTATTAAAGAAACAGATGCCACATTTTACAAGGTTTGCTTTAACAGGACGGATTAAATGGCACCATATGTCTGGATTACTTCTCTCCCGATTTATATTTAGGCAGCGTAATGGCTGTGTTCGTATTTCTACCTCCAACCCACAGAAAAGAGGTTATTTTTGTGCTTTCTGGGCTAATTCTGGCGACAGTGGCATAGAGACGGCACTTTGAGTGGATTTTCTTTCCTTCTCTTGCATCAAACTCACCATCATTCCTTTCACATGTAATTTAAATGTCAATCCTCTCCATCAAATACTCCTACCTGAGTTAAACTGGTGACCTTTCCCAGCTCTTACCCGTAATCACCTGTGGAGAGTGGCAACATAAGAGGAGGGGTAAAAAGAAACAAGAGAGGAGGAAGATCCAACCAGAAATGAAGCCAATGATTAAAATCTGATTGTATAGAAGTCTATGAGAAAATGAACCGACATCTCACTTGATTTATTACCTCAAAAAACACTTAACTAATGACTGTATGTCCTCAATCTCTAGATTCTAGTCTTCTCCGTACAGTTTGATGAATACTTAGGAAATGATGGTTCCATTTGGAGTCAAATTGATGATAAATTAAGGTTAGGGGTTTGGGGCTCACTTTCACGTTTGTTTAAGGCAGGGGTGTCAAACTCAAGGCCCGGGGGCCAAATCCGGCCCGTGACTTCATTTTATGCGGCCCCACAAGAGCACCGTGCTCCCCCCCCCCCCCCCCACCCCCCGCTCTAATATTGTATTTTCATCTTATCACAAAGTAGAGGTAAGAATATATCCATCCTCTCTCTGCAGCTTCATGTCTTCTATTATTATAACTTTCATCATTGAGACAGAGGAAATCAGTCATGTTATTTAACATCACCAGCAGTAACACAAATATCAGCAACAGCGTGTTTATGGAGTTGTTTAAGCAGCTGTTTGGGGAATCAGACAGACTCAAGCTATAATCGTTAGATATCTATTAAAAGAAAGGACACATCCAAAATCATATTCTGAAAGTAAGACACAAGTCTGTAGGACGGCAGTAAGCAGAGGTCTGGGTGGAGGATGCTCCTGATCGCCGTGTTGCTTTCTCCAGCACCTCGGGGGGTCCAGCTGGATGCAGCTCTATCCTGATGATCCGCTGGGGTTAGGAGTCCTTCTCCAGCACCTCGGGGGGTCCAGATGGATGGCAGCTCTGTCCTGATGATCCGCTGGGGTTAGGAGTCCTTCTCCAGCACCTCGGGGGGTCCAGGTGGATGGAGCTCTGTCCTGATGATCCGCTGGGGTCCTTCTCCAGCACCTCGGGGGGTCCAAGTGGATGCAGCTCTATCCTGATGATCCGATGTGCACTTTTCAGATTAGGGGTCCTTCTCCAGCAGGTCCATTTCTCCAGAATTTTCCTAATTACAGAGAAAAACAAGAGAAAAAGGTAATTAATCATATTAAACACAGCGTTGCAAAAGTATTATTGCAAAATGTAACTAAGCATTTCAGACAAATAATCCTTAAGGGATCATTTAAAATGATGTTCTGGTTTTTAAAAACTAAAGAGATGAAGTGACTGTCACACCTGCATCCCTTTGACAGCACAAACTAACATCAAGCAAAACGCTGCTGTCTATTTGTGATTGTTTTATTATTATGGGTTTAGGATAAAATAAATAAACTTTAACCTAAATAAAAGATGATCAAATCTGGTGGAAATAAAGTGTAAACAACAGTGCAGTACGTCCAGCAAGCTAGTTAGCGTCACATATTTATCCATATTATTTAACGAAAATGTACGTTGTAATGCCGCTTGGGTTTGACGTGTGTGACGTTAGTTAATTTAAAGTACGTTAAAACCCAATACTCACATTTATTAGTTATTCCTCCGCTTGCGGCTGCTTTTAAATCCACTCTGCAGGGGGGACCGGAAGCCATTTCATTTGAAAAAAACTCCCTCTTCCCTGCGCGCATTGCACCCTGGGATATGGTAGGCCGCGGAGTGTACATCAGATGTATCCTTCAAATTGGGGAAAAGTAGGCTGCATCCGTGGGCCGCATTCGGAGGACTCTCGTCTTTTTTTAAAATTGGGACAGCCTTCTTTCGTGCTTAATAAGCACCGTAACTTTCATGATATAATTTCTCGGTCATAATCGGTTGTTTCCGTGAACGGCCGACTGTTGAGTGACGGCAAATGCTGCGGCTGCAAGGCATTGTGGGGCAGCATTTTCTCCTCTCCTCTCGGTTAGGGAGGTCCAGTGGTTCCTAAGCTAAAGGAGGCTATAAAGGAAGTTTGAAACCTCCTTTCCTTTCATGTAGAGAATTGGAACAGCACTTATCATGGCTGCCACTGAGGGACTTCCGGGTCATTTCACTCGGTTAGGAAGGTTCCTAAGCTAAATGGACTGTTGGAACGCCCCCCCCCCCCACTTTCCTCAAGTACTCCCCCGTTGATAGAAATCAACACGTAATGAATTAAGACCCCGCGGTTTGATGATTGATAGGTGTGGGCTGTCTTTCATTTTGACACACAGATATTTTTTATAATTCATAATATGTTAAATGGATATATCCGCCTTCTTTCATTTATCTTTCCATTCCACCAACAACATACATAAAGAAATGGCATATTTTGGACATAGTTCGAATGGTGATTCATCTGATTAATTAATTTTTAAACTGTGATTAATCTGATAAAAAAATGTAATCGTTTGACAGCCCTAAACATAATACATTATTTTATATTAAATATTTCTATATGTATTTTTTATACAACTGGCCCTTTGAGTTCAACCATGATGCTAATGTCGCCTGAGATGAAATTGAGTTTAAGGTTTGCTAAGTTGTAAAGTATTTTTTCTGGTCTCCTATCTCCTGTGTGTGTGTGTGTGTGTGTGTGTGTGTGTGTGTGTGTGTGTGTGTGTGTGTGTGTGTGTGTGTGTGTGTGTGTGTGTGTGTGTGTGTGTGTGTGTGTGTGTGTGTGTGTGTGTGTGTGTGTGTGTGTGTGTGTGTGTGTGTGTGTGTGAGTGAGAGAGAGAGAGAGAAACACTCGAGGCAGATTGACAGGTGTGTGATTGACAGGTTGCTATCATAGTGTTGTCTCTTTCACCTTGTGTTTTCAGTTCAAGTTAATTTAACAAACGAGTCGCCCAGAAGTCTTCTGCAGCATTCGGTTGTCTTTGCTCCGCCCTCTCCCGTCATTTTTATTGCAATAAGCAAGCTGTTGTTTGCCTAAATGCCAAATGTGAGGTGTCAAAGTCAAAAGGATTACTCCGCTTCACCCGTCGTCCTTTAGAAAAAGATGGATTAAAGATCTTTCGACATCAGGGTTCAAGGATGTTTAAGGTTCATCACCAGGAAACAGTTGCTGGATGAAGAACATTAGCTCGATACGACTCGTCTGTGAAGTCTTATGGATGCTTATAGCTGTGTCTAAAGGTCCCCCGTCTCACATGAGGCTGTATGATGGATCAGTAATGGAGGGATTTGAAGCTGGTTTCGCCTGCAGAGCTCGTCTTCCCCTTTGACCCGACACCATAAACGTCCCCCGTCCCAGGAGCAGGAAAGTAATTGCTCATTTTGAAGATACAACACCTTGTGACCAAGTCTCTACTTAATTATTTACATGTCTTCCTGGTGGGCCTCTCCCATGAATTGCACGGCGACATTGAAATATGACGGAGCGGCTGAAAAAAGTCCCCCTTGAGATGCCTTTGAAAACGCTCTGAATTGTTTTTCTTTTCCATTTCTTTTAAGACAATAAGAGCGAGTGTCTGACTTGAATGTATATTATTCCTGCATGGTGTGGCGAGGGGGGGGGGGGGTGATTTGCTGTGATGTAGCAGGTATAATGCCAGAATGCACAATGTGGAGCGGTGGAATAACTGATCTGCGTGGCTGTCTGTTCTCCGTTTCAGACCAATAAAACTGCTGTCCGAACCTTTGATCAACATGCTGAATCATTACATGTGATTCTCCAGCTGAGTCATAACTCACATTAGGATGGAAGATGCTCTTTCGTCTCACTACAGCACATCTTTCACCACAATTCACCATTGTCATTTCTCCCTCATTGTTATTCAAGTGCATCCTTTTTAAAAAGAAAACACATCGGCAGCCTAACACCGGCTCTTCCCTCACCGCACATAACTTATTTTGGAAGCGGAAAAAATAGATTCCGGGTACAATATAGTTGCAGACACCGAACCCAGAGAAAATCAATAAAACTGATAAGAAATTGTGTAGGCGTGCTTTGTCTCTGTATGCATGAGGCATTCGGCAGAGCTACCGCACTCTTAGATGGCTTTGTGGGGAAATGAATCTACATTCGCCCTCATCCCACAGTATGTTCGGGGCATTAAGAGATGGTGAGGAATGGGATGATTTGAGAAGGACTGCATGAAAACGCTGCACATCTGTTCTCCCTATCAGGCCATTTGGTTCTTCTGCTGGCACTAATTCAATCTGTGTGAAGGTGGGGATGATCTCAAATATAAGCAAATGTTCTTATGCGGTGCCATTCAGGCAGCTAACGAGTGAGAGAGGAGGTGAGTGAGAGACAACCCGCTCAGTGTTTATCAAAGTGGTCTAATCAGGTCAGTTACTCATCTCTGACGTCAGCTAATCTCACACTTGTGCGTCCCTACCGCAGACTGATGACACTTTATGAGCCATTCCTCACTGATAATACTCACCCAGGTGCATTGTTAAACGCATTATGTCATCCGGTAATATTAAATCACATACGGCTCCATCATAAACTACGTTTGTACCGTAACGTCAGGGGAGATGGAACTCAGAGACAAAGTGTAAATTGCCGGGTGAATGTGTGTGTGCATGAATGCGATGGGACAGATAAAGAAGCCGACGATAAGCCAGATGTTTTATTCCTGCGTGTGTTTGACGCTACGTTTTCCACTGGTTGCTGAGCTAAGCTGTTTGAGCAAAGCATCGTGGGAACTGTCATCTCATGAAATCAGGGGGTCTACACGCATAAAGGAGGGGAAACAGAACCCTGAGGAATATACAGGATCACATTTGGGTTTTGCTGCTCTGTTTTAGAAATGCAATAACATGAAAAATACATAAAACATTTTTATTAGAAAGTGTGAATCTGAGGCGTTAAAATAAAAAAAATTGCACATTATTCTGATATATACCAATATATAGTGTAAGGGAAACTTCTGCAGCAATGGAGAGTCAGGACTCAGAGAGACACGAGGAGAGTTGGAGCTTTGATGTCAAACACTGGTAGTTTATTACAAGTATCGGCCGGAGAATTCATATCACAAGTCACAGCAGGAAAAGGTTCTGACTGCACGGGTGGGTTGTCATGTCAATTCTGATCAGCCTCGCATCTTGGTAGACCCTTTAACTAGTTTACAGAGAGTCGACCCACATATTGGGGGAGGCGTAAACATCTGTGGAGCTAGAGGAGATATCCCCCAACTTGAAATACTCAATCACTTGTCAGTGGTGTTTAGAAGCCAGCATTCTCACAGTCGTAAACCCTCCCTGTGTCCTGTAGGTCAAGCTGTAAAACCTAGTATCAACATACGACTGCATTATCACAATCCTTACGGAAGATAAGGAGCAGGGCTGATCGTAAATGTAAACACACAGTAAATGTTAAATATCTTAGGAGTAAGGAAGAATTATTATTTGACACTTAGGAAGAGAGAAGAAATATTCTCTAACTTATAGGGATGAAAATGAAAAGGCATTAAAGGTGAATAGGGTCTATTTGAGAAATGAAAAATATAAAAATTAGGGATCACCTTTTTTTGCTCCCGATCCGATTCCGATCATTTGATTTTGACAATCTGCCGATACCGATTTTCCCTGATCCGATCTTTATTCAATGCATTAAGAGAAAAAGGTAACTCATCCAACGCGATGAGTTCAGCTATCTTGGCTGCTATGTTTGTGGCCTTTTCACTGTTCTGGGGCAGTTTCTCTTTCCTTTTAAAAGTCTCTGAAAGTGTCGGTTGTTCCGTTACCTGAGTGGCCGCTGTGTACTCGTCGTGTTGTTGTTGGTGTTTGTTTCTCAGGTGGTGTAGATTGGTCGTGTTGAACGTAGCGCTGTTCTTTCCACCACGCGGAACCTCCTCCTTGCAAACATTGCATCTGGCTGTTACACTGCCTTCGCTTTCAATTTCATAATACTTCCAAACTGCTGACATGTTCTCTGTCCCGACTCCCGAGTCACCAGCTGGACGTAGCCTCTCGTTAGCTTGCTGCTACTATTAGACACTGCGTCCTCTGTTGCCAGCTTGGAGAGGAATAAGCAACCAGGTCTAAACAAGCCCAACAGAAGCAACACATACACGATGTTGAGTCATTTTAAAACTAAGGCCTCAGGATGACTTTAAGACGTGAGCATGGTCATTTTTGTTTTGTAACATTAAATAAAATAATAAAAATATTTTATTTAAAAAAAATTCTCCATCCCCGATTTTTTTCTCCCGATTCCGATCTTTTGAAAATCGCGTGATCGGCTCCGATCCCCGATCACGTGATTGGATCGGGACATCGCTAATAGAAATACAATTATTCATAGTAACAAAAGAAGGTTAATTAAAATATAATAATAATAATAATAGATTTAATTTGTTAGCGCTTTTCCAGGTGCTCAAAGACGCTTTACAGATATAGTGAAGAGAAAAGAAAGGAACAACAAATAAATATATAGTTAAAGTTAAAGTCACATAATACAAAAAGAATCACACATTAAAAGCCAGATTGAAGAGGTGAGTGTTTTGAAGGTGGTGAGGTCAGTGCAGTCTCTGATGGGTTGGGGGAGTGAGTTCCAGAGGGAGGGGGCAGCGACGGAGAAGGCTCAGTCCCCCCAGGTCCGGTGATTGATGCGGGTGGGGATGGAGAGGAGGTTGGCTTCTGATGAGCGGAGGCAGCGGGAAGGGGCGTGGTGGTGCAGCAGGTCTGTGAGGTAGGGGGAAGGGGCGTGGTGGTGCAGCAGGTCTGTGAGGCAGCGGGAAGGGGTGTGGTGGTGCAGCAGGTCTGTGAGGCAGCGGGAAGGGGCGTGGTGGTGCAGCAGGTCTGTGAGGTAGGGAAGGGGTGTGGTGGTGCAGCAGGTCTGTGAGGTAGGGGGAAGGGGTGTGGTGGTGCAGCAGGTATGTGAGGTAGGGGGAAGGGGTGTGGTGGAGCAGCAGGTCTGTGAGGTAGGGGGAAGGGGCGTGGTGGTGCAGCAGGTCTGTGAGGCAGGGGGAAGTGGTGTGGTGGTGCAGCAGGTCTGTGAGGTAGGGGGAAGGGGTGTGGTGGTGCAGCAGGTCTGTGAGGTAGGGGGAAGGGGTGTGGTGTTGTAGCAGGTCTGTGAGGTAGGGGGAAGGGGTGTGGTGGTGCAGCAGGTCTGTGAGGTAGGGGGAAGGGGTGTGGTGGTGCAGCAGGTCTGTGAGGTAGGGGGAAGGGGTGTGGTGGTGCAGCAGGTCTGTGAGGTGGGGGGAAGGGGTGTGGTGGTGCAGCAGGTCTGTGAGGTGGGGGGAAGGGGCGTGGTGGTGCAGCAGGTCTGTGAGGTACGGGGGGGCCTGATTGTTGAGGGCTTTGTGAGTAATGAGGAGGACTTTGAAGTTGATTCTTTGACGGACGGGGAGCCAGCGGAGGTTCTGGAGGACGGGAGTGATGTGGTCTCGGGTGTGGGTGAGGATGAAATTATTGATTAAATAAAGACTTTCATACAAACAAGTGGAAGTAAAATGCCCATTAAGATGTTACATTTAATTAAAAAATATGTATATAGATTTGCCTTAAAGGTGAGACACTAGTGTTAGGGAAAGGTAAGGTAATAAGAACAAAATATGTACATTAAGAAGATGAAAAATGGACAAAACTTGGTGACAGTAAAGTCAGTCAAATACAACAAATGATTGCTTAATGTTGTCTTTCCTCTCGTCTGAAAGAACACACTAATATAACTCCCATGATATTCAGTGCATGAAAAGATGTTGTGTCTTTAAAACTTTTGTTCTCTGAAACAAAACCGCCTTGAATAATGTCGTGCACTAAAGGCTTCATTTTGTAGTGAAATTAAGACAGTATGTTTTTTCCCCTCCTTCACCTTTTTTGTTTTGTGCAGCCTTCGCAGAATTTCTCCAAACTTAATTATGTAGCAATTTGCTGCGTCTTTGATGTGATAAATGTGAAGCCCTGCTAAAATGCACACAGACTGGAGGGGTCTGTGAAGCAACCATCAATGTTTCTCCTGCAAACAGCGCGAGGGCTTCTTTTCCATAAAAGTGCTTCGTTCAGAGTCCGGGGGCTTCCTGGTCGGGCCGATTGTACCTCTGTGGTTTCAAAAATGATGACTATTCAGGAGTGGAGGGAAGGATGCTGACTGGTAGTTACCTCCGGAAAAGGACAGTGAAGTGAAGCTGCTGTGAAGGGAGGGTCAGATTCATTATAATGAGGCTGAAATTAAGCACATTTATCTGGGGTGACGCTTCCTCTGTGTGCTCAGACGCTACAAATCTGTTTCTGAGACGATTGCAACGTTGGGTCTGAAAGAGAAATGCATGAGGTTTGAAGGATCAATAGCGTTGCTCCATTGGTGAGTTCCTTGGTATGGGGGACACAGCTTCTCAGTTATTTGGAATTAAATTAGAGGGCTTGGGGAGGGGGGCGGAGATGATGAAGAGTATCAATCATCCTGTCTCTCGTGTGAAGTTATTTGTGGCTCGACAGAATCGGCAATAATGAAAGTTCACTTGTTCACCACTGAGGGATTGTGGGTTACATTTTACGTCCCCCATGACAGCAGACCTGGAACAAAGGAAGCCATGTCCACACACCGGGAGTGATTCTTCTCCAGAGTTTGTTATGACACTCGCCTGAGGGCTTTCACACCGCCAGTCCAAACACAGATTGCTATGTCTGTTCGGTTTTATCGCCCCTATTAACAGAATCATAGCTGCTGTTATGAGCTTTTACTGACGTGTGACACTGTACCTACTGTATCGCTTCGTCCATGATTGCTTTCACCATCCAAACACTCAAATAAAAAGCACAATTACCTTTTCCTCTCCCTCCCCCCCTTCACTTCCCCTCCGTTCTGCAGGAGAGTGATCGCCCCGTCCCTACAGAAGAGATTTGATGACATTACTGTGGAGCGGCCTTCTCTGCTGCCTCGGCATTAGAGAGCGCGCTGGCGACGGAGAATAGTTTAAGTGAGATTGATTGAAGCCAGCTGCTCTAGATTCCTAGTGTGTCGGAGTCATTTATGCAGCGATTGGCTCATAACCTGTCAATCAGATGGATGGACGGACAGGTTGGTGCAGTGGAGGGTGGGACTGGGAGAGAGGGAGAAGTAGACTGAGATGACTGAGGGTTTAGAGACTGCTGCAGAGTCTATGTCTCCTACTGTTTAACAAGTCCGTCACCAAACACTGACGAATACATGGAGCTGGCTCATTTAGGGCGACCTGCACCTGTAATGCATTTAAAGGTTACATTTGTCTCAGTGGACAGTTTGTACAGAATATCAGTATGACAATACGACACCCTCTGTCCTTAGACCCTCTGTCCTTAGACCCTCTGTCCTCAGACCCTCTGTCCTTAGACCCTCTGTCCTTAGACCCTCTGTCCTTAGACCCTCTGTCCTCAGACCCTCTGTCCTTAGACCCTCACATCGTACAAGGAAACACTTCCAGAGAAAACCCACAGTTTAAAGGGAACATGGGAGAAACCTCAGGGAGAGCAACAGAGGAGGGATCCCTCTCCCAGGACGGACAGACGTGCAATAGATGCCGTGTGTAAATTGAAAAGATAATACATTTGCAACATAGGTAGTCCAAATGTTTGGAAATGCATGTTTGTATAATAGGAAGATGAATCCACGAGGATATCCATCCAGGACCTATGATCCAGGACCACAGCCACGACTCAAGATCCAGGGCTCGCGATGCAGGACACAGGACCGCAGGATCATCCATGACTCCAGATCCCGGCGTATATAGACACCAGAAAGAAAGACATTCGGGGAAGCTGGGTTAATCGGAACATGAGAGTACACAGGTACAGACAGAGAGAAGGAAGAAGTAAGATGTCCCCCGACAAACTAAGACACATGCAGGACACAGGACCGCAGGATCATCCATGACTCCGGATCCCGGCGTATATAGACACCAGAAAGAAAGAGATTCGGGGAAGCTGGGTTATGGTAATGTTTTTCTGGACATTCAAAGGAAAAAGCACAACTTGACGAGCTCACTTTGAAGAAGCATCGGACAAGAGATCATGAGACACAAACTCGGCTTATCAAAAGAGAGGAAACATTCAGTGTGAATTTCTATCTGGTATAATTCAGAACGAGGTTGATTTTCACAGCATATCAACACGTATTATAATGTAATTGCAGAGGCTCCTCACCTACATCACAGGTAACTCTCTTTACATAAGAGGTTAGGATAATGACTCTGTGCTTCCTCTGAACTGAAACATTAGCATACTGATGGAGGACTACATGCTAACATCTCTATCATAACAAGCTCTATTTCAATATCAAGAGAATACCGGGAGGCGGGGGGGCAGCAATTATATTATCCAACACCCTTTGTTTTGTGTTCTCCTCTTGCATTCAAATCACACTATCAAAAGGGAAGAGCATTAACATGTCTTTACTGTGGAAATCTGAATACTGCCACGGGTGGCAAGGTCACAAAGTCTAATTATCTGTAACAAAAGTAACCTTATCTAAGTATCACAAGTTATGGATTACTTCTGTAACATCACTGTGTAACACTTGTGCTTCTGTTGGCTAGCGCTCCAACACAGGCTACGCAATAGGCTAAGGGGGCGGGACATCTTTAAGCGGTTGACCAATCACAACAGAGCCGGCCAGCTAACCAATCAGAGCAGACTGGGCTCTGGTTTCAGACAGAGGGTGAAAAGAGGATTTTTATGAGAAGAATAAAGAGCTTTTTGATCGATGTAACCGAAGGAAAGTTTAAAAATGTGTCCTCAGCTTTTCTATAATCAAATTCATGCAGTGATGTATACACCAGTATATGGAAGTGCACAAGACACGAGCACAACGTAACATATCTACCATTATGTGAAATGTATCGTAACATTGTAATCCTGCTATAAATCCCCATTTCTATTAATAAGCTATCTAATCTGTGTATCCTGATATGATCCTGATACATAATAATCCCATTATCTGTAATCTGTTGAACCACAACGCAAAATTGTGTGCGCCTTGAAACATATCAATCTTATCAGAAAACCTATTTTTGTATCCTGATAACAACAAAGCCTGCTGCTAAAAATAATTCAAATGGATGTTCAAATATCTGTTTGTTTATTTGGAAGCAGAGAAAGAAATGTGTGTTAACTTTCCTGCAGATTGTGTAAATTGTGTCTGCTGACGAAGTATCCTGGTGTTTGAAGCCTGTTGCTGAGGCTCTGCAGAGAATGTGTGTGTGTGTGTGTGTGTGTGTGTGTGTGTGTGTGTGTGTGTGTGTGTGTGTGTGTGTGTGTGTGTGTGTGTGTGTGTGTGTGTGTGTGTGTGTGTGTGTGTGTGTGTGTGTGTGTGTGTGAGCTGATAAATGAGGTGTCTGACTGTCCGGGTGTTATCTCGCTGCTTCTCTGCTGTGTGGGCGGAGGAGGCAGGTGACAAGGAGAGAGGGAGGGAGGTAAGGAAGAAGGGGGGAGAGAGGGAAGCGACAGCATGACATACAGAGGGAGGAGAAGACACCAGAATAACGGGGGGTAGAGGTGGAGGCCTATGGCTGATGTGTGATTTCAGTGAGGAGGATATTGGGTCTGAGGAGGTGGCACCCCCCTGTCAGAGGAGAACAGCTGGGTGTGATTTAATTAGGTGAACTTTGCTCCTCGCCTCAGTGAAGTGAAGGTATGTCTGCGTGCACGGGTCTGACTTTAGGATGGCTGCACAGACAAAGGTATGGTTTGAAATAGAAAAGAGTGAAAATAAATATACCTTGAGTTATTGCAGACACATCTACGGTGTTAAATTGAAGCTTTTTCCTTTGCAAGATCACTTACTCTCCACCTCCATTTTGCAGGATTTTAATAAAGCAGGTTTGGAAATATTCTGGCAGACTCGCAGCATCTTGTGTGGCTGTCAAATAGATTATAATTCATGAGCAACAAGATGTGCAACACTTTCCTTCCCCTTGCTTATCACACAACAGAGGAATAAGAGGAATGAAATGTGCAGGTTTCTTGTGAATGAGCATGGGTTCAATTATTTCAATGTGTGACTGGGTGTCAATCATTCAGTGTGTCTGCAACAGGGAAATGTGTTCAAAGCCTTGACTTGTAAGAGTGTCAGGGTGGGGAACATAGGACCCAAGTGCAGTTAACAAATACAAAGAGGTTTGTTAACAAAAAGCTAGCTTTAATATAAAATAAACCGAAGACATTAAACACAAGAAACTAATTAACAAAAACAAAACCGGAAAGCTCGGCAGACAGGAACACACTTACAGATGGGAACAGGCAGGAGACAGAGACGAGGCAGGGGACATGGACACGAAGAGCCGACAGGTAGCAGGGACATGGAGCACAGGGGAAGACTAAATACACAGAAGGGTAATCACAGGAGACACTAGTGATGTTACGTATTGCGCCGAGGCTTCGGAGCGTGTGTCGAGTAATCCCCGAAGCTTTTTGTGAAGCTCGTATCGAGGCTTGTATCGTTTTGGGCCAGTGACGTCATCGATGACAAACGAAGCCTCGCTGCCTGTCGATACCACGTGACTGCTTCAGGAAGCGATGCAGATCGGTTGAACCACAACGCTCATAATACCCATGGATGTATAATAAGAATATTACCCCTCCTGTACCCGGGCCCGGTGCTGACACGATGGAATCAAGAGAGCTCAGACCCTCACTCTTATAGAGGTCGGAACATGTCATAAGTAGAAATAAAAGCATAAATAAATGTAGGAATACAAAAATAAATAAATGAATAAATACAGGACTAAATATATGTCAGTGTTTTCAGGGAGCTGTAGTGTGTGTGCTGCGGCTCAGCCTGAAAGCAGTTGACTCTCAACCGCAGGGTCCCTGGTTCAACGACTGGTCAATACGTCTTGTTTATAAAAGCTACAGCTAAATGAGATAATGTAGTTAATAAAAGTATTCTTTGATATGGTTTAGCCAAGGTTACAACATGGCTAAGTTTGTGAATATTATTAAGGAATACAAATCCCTCTTTGCAATGTTTAGCAGCCTCCTTAGGCTTTTCCATCACAATCATTCAACTGGAATAAATACAATATTGTTAACATGAAAATATGATTTAATGTTCGTTGTTTAGAGTTATTCTAAGGCTTTACTCGATGGGAACTCGGTATGAGATAGAGCACACTGTCGAGATGTCTGCCTGTTGTACACACTTTCACCAACAGGGGGGGTTGTTTTCAAATGAAGCCTCATGAGATGAACCCTTTTGCGAACCAATTGACTGGAAAGCTTCATACGGCTTCATCTCGCCATCACTACAAGACACAGCTGGGCAGGGGAGGCAGAAACACAAGGGCAACAGGTGAACACATTCAGACAATCAGACACACCAGGGAAACTAACGACAGGAAGGCAAACACAGGAAGTAGGACCAGAAGGAGGAAAACATTTCAAAATAAAAGGTGGAAAATGAAAACAATCCAAAACCATGACAGAGAGAGCCTGCTTTTAAAAAGAGGGGAAGTGAAATGCTAACTTTCGGTGAATTCAGGAAAGATTTACAGCCACAAAAAGGCAGTTAGTCGAATAAACACTTTTAATGTATGATGTTTTCTGGGAGAATTAAAGGTTGACTTCCTAAAGAAGAGAGAGAGAGCGACTCCACCACGTACTGCGGTGTTAAGGAGTCGTGGTGGAGTGACAGGATGTTACCGCTATCCAAACAACACGTGCAAATCTCACATGGTGTCATTCTGTTTCTGAGTAATCTGTTGTGCGTCGGCAACTGTGTTAAATGTGTTTTGTTAGTTTAGTCCTGCCATCGTCAGCGTCTGCCCCACCCCTGATTGTTTCCCCCTGTGTCCACTTACCTTTTGTGTATAGTGTCCTGTCTCCCTTTGTCTATTGCCAGATTGTCTTTTCCCAAACTCTCCAGCGGTTTCCTATTGCATCTAGTTATTGTCACAGTCATTGTCCGCATCTATAGTTATAGTAGTTAAAGATATGTTTCTAGTATTTAGTTAGGTAAGAATTAGAGTAGATTATGTATGTATTTTGTTTTGTTACTGCTTTTCAAGTAAATACTCTCTCTGTACTTGAATCCTGTGTCTGCCTTCGTGCTTTTGCGGCCACTCCTTGAACACCTGTGACATCCTCAGATCCAGCTATTACCAATAATGAATTAGTATTTTCAGGATAGCTATAAGGTCATTTTAGAACCTCCAGACACAAATAGACATCTAAATGTGTTCTGTATACACAGTGAAATAGCTTAATGTATGAAAAATGACCAGATAAACATGTTTTTTGCTGTATGTCTCGATGCAGTGCAGATTTATTTACAAAGGGCCAGGTTTCAGTATATCAGGCGCTGGCAGCTGGTAAAGCATTAAGGGCTTTCATAAAGATATAGCACCAGTGTGTTTTATCCTCTTATCTATTCCTGGGCTACAAATCACTCAGGTTTAGAAATCCTGCGTAAACTCCTGAGAATAGAAAAAGTTATCTAAACACCGCTCACCCTGCTCGTTATGAAATGTTGTGCAGCTCCTGGGTGCTAAAAGGTTTTTGAGAGCCATTTGGATGTGTTATTCTATAGAATAGTGTGTATTATTAATAACTACAGTGCGTCGCTTTAGTACGCACAGACAGAGAAGTAGAGTGGGTAAGTGCGAGTAATAGTTTACGACTTATATATGATGTATTCTCCTTTCATTTGTCTACACTAGCTCCTATGCCAGATTACGTGCCAGATATTAGAGGTGTCAAGGGAAGGGGGGGTAGACGGATGAAAAGAAGTGAGAGAGAGCGGGGGGAAAATGGATGGCTGTTGCTAGGTAATAATGACACGCTAAAAGATGAGAAAGAGGAGAAGATGAGACAAACCCAGACTGATAGGCAGTAATATGGATAGTGGCTGGAGGAGAGGAAGGGAATGAGTCCAAAGAGGAAGAGTGTGAGGGTGCAGAAACAGGAAGCCGGATGTCACTGGAGCCAATAATCAGATACAGGTAATTGAGAGCAGAGTAAACCAGTCAGAGCTCCTCAGGAGAGCCTGTGTGTGTGTGTGTGTGTGTGTGTGTGTGTGTGTGTGTGTGTGTGTGTGTGTGTGTGTGTGTGTGTGTGTGTGTGTGTGTGTGTGTGTGTGTGTGTGTGTGTGTGTGTGTGTGTGTGAAACACTCGAGGCAGAGAGTGAGTGGAGCGATTCTGGTGCACGCCTGATCCAAGTGCAAAGCCGATGAGTGGGGTCAGCTTGCAGATGGGCTCAGTGGGGGGGCTCTCTAAAGCTCAGCTACACCTCAAAGGTGGGGGGGGTGGTTGTGCTTACTCACACACATGCAAATGAGCTTCAGTGAGCCATCCAAAAAAAGTGTGTGTGCATGTTTTGAAAGCAATAGTCCCATATTTTGGGATTTGCATCTGGTCGAGAATTAAGAAGATTGATGCCACGCCGTTACATGCTGGACAAATACTGATCAGAACCAGAAACAGGTCGGTTGACACGTACGAGGAATTTGACTTGGTGTGGTGGTGCATACAAAAATTAAAACACAGATAGAGAACTATTTAACAAAACTATAATTAAAAAAAGATATAGTAAAATATAGCAGTATTTACATAGAAATGAAATGGAATAAAATGTGCAGTAATACAAAAATTAAAAAACAGATCCTATAGTAAAGTAAAAGTAAATATACTACAGTCTAACTAACATCAGTCAATAGACACTAGGACTTACTCCACAATCAGCAGCCACACCTTTGTTAACGTGTGCAATTCAACATGTAAAGTAAACAACAAGTACCCTCTGATCTGCAATAGTAGTGTATGTGCATTCATCTCACAGTAGCATGTGTGTTTGCAGCACATGTGGAAACATCTGTGTGCCGAGGTGGAGACCGTATGCCCTGACATGGTTCTCCTCTCTGCATGCCATGCCGCCGTGTTTGCTGTAACGTAAATGACATCTGTCTGTTTGCTTTGGAGAAACACATGAAGAGCTCGGGGCAAGAGCACCATCTCTCCTGCCAGTAATAATAAGAGACAGCAAAGGTAGGCTTGGCACGATGCCTCAACTCGAGCAAAGGCTCCAGCTAATAAACGCCAACGAGGGGGGGAAGAGGAAGTCATGTGCTCATCTTTACATTGCCTATGTTGCATGTGAGCAAATCGGATGTGCCTGACCTTTCATGATGATATGCCGACCTCGTTGTTTGCACTGCTTTCTCCCGCTCTAACTCATCTGAAAGACCTGCATGTCTGCATGGGATGCCAAAGACACTTCGCATGATCGCCGCCATCACACCGAGGCAAAGCCATGAGGAAGGAGGTAAACTAATTGAAAGCCAAACACTCCACGGCCCACTGGGACCGCCCTCTCTTGTCCGTGTGTGAGACGTGCCGAATGCTCTGTATTTGAGGGGGAAATCAGATTGTACAAATGACATGGAGTCCCTTCCGCGGCGCTGGAGCCTCCTCGTGCAGCGCGGCGCGTGAAGCTGAATGCTGGAGGAACAGCTTGGCGCCTCCCTCAGGATCAGACCTGTCGATGGGCTGCAGCTGTGCGGAGAATTGTCATTTTTAAATATTCACATATTTAATCAGTTGAAGGGCTCTCGTAAACACACGTGCACACTCTCCCGCACATACAGACGTGAGGTGAGGGGGGGGGGGGGAGGGGGTTGTGCCGTAGGGTTTGTTTGCAAGAGGAAATATTTATATTGTGATTATAGTGAGCATGACCCCTGACATCCCTCTGTGTTTTGTCTTTATATTTCTGTTATAAATTCTTGTCTTTTCTATTTTGATTTTATTACATTTAGGCTCGACCAAAAATCGTTTTTAAATGTGCTTTATAAACTTGATTTGATGGTTTATTCTCTCAATACTTCATGTAAACATATGTGCATTAAGCAGCACAGTGAAGGTGTGTTTGTCAGTATTGTAAATGTGTTTTTCTAATTGATTCTGTAAAAGCAACAGCTCCATTAACAATGTTAACCCAGCAGTTAGTAGTGAATTCAATTGCTTTGAATCATTGGAGAAACAGACTGTTGGTTTAGAAAGGAAGATGCCCTTGACTGAATCAGAATCAATTCAAAAACTAATGAAGTCTGAAGGCTTGTTTTGCAGAAATGAGGTTGACAGAACAGAGAAAAAGCATCTGATTCAGACAGCTTGAACAGAACAAACATGACAATAACTGGCCTCTCTGTCATCACTCAGGGCAGGAACTAAATGAAAGTGATGCTTGACTAAAAGTATTATAACAGGAATTAATTCCATGTTACACCCAGGAGGATAAACAAGCTCGCTGACGGTGTGAAACTGTCAAATGTTCCTGATACTGTGGTGAGATTCAGCATCAATTAGCTGTGTGCATGGCTCTGACCTGTCACTGAGAAATCTGAGCACCTTTCATCACACCGTGAGAGGCATCATCTTTAATCATGTGTTGTTGCTCCGCTTCTTTTCTGGGGTAAAAATATGTCCCTACGCCATGCAGAGTCCCCAGACAGCACTGTTGTTTACTGCCGATTAACAAAGGGAAGGGAAGTCAAGAGTGTGACACCAGGTAACGGTGCCACGACGCCTCAGTGGGAGAAGAATCCCGAAAATAAAGTGTGAGAGGGAAAGGAGCAAGGCATCGAGGCGGGAAGAGAAGAAACAGAGAGAAGAAATGAACAGGGAGAGGCAGACATATCCCCATCAATCTTCATTTTGAATCCCCCCAAACAGAATACACAAAGAGGGATGTCATGCATTCCTCAATACTGTACCGAAGCAGCACAGAGAAAAGAATGGAAGATTGCCAGGAACTGCAGACAGGATTTTATTTAGATCATGTGTAGTGAATAATAGAGAAGGACAGGACACACAATGGGTCTCAAAAGCTAATATACCCTTTTCTGATAGCCTTAACTTTAACTCATCTGGTTTTGACTTACTCCAATCACTAGAAAACTGTTCATGTTTGCAGCACTTCACCTCACACACCTCTCACTTTACATTAAAGACACTAGTGCTGCCAGGAATATGAGATCAGATTGACTTTATTGATCCCGTGTTGAGAAGTGGTTTCGCCTCAGCAGCATGTAAACAAGGTATTTGCATGAGCTGAAATTCAAATTAATAGAAAATGAGTAATACATATATATGTTTTTCTCTCATGCCTGCAGGGTCTGTGAGGCTCTGCTCTGCATCGTGTTGTGCTGGATAATATATCGAAGAAACACGGAACAATTCATGTGCATGTACTCCGCAAAGTTCTCTGTTAAGCTCCAACAGGCTTTTCTTTTTTTTCACGACACTGTGCCTCAGGGCATCGTAATATTTAAGAACCTATTAATGTGTTATACCAGATTAACGGGAAGAATCTCAGCTAACTGACGATACAAACCATTTTGACCAAAACAAAACACAAGTCTCATAAGAAGCGTCTAAATGACCCCTGAGCGAAAAATGCTAACGCACTTTGGCACAGAACTCAAGATAAAGATACCCTTATTACTTATCGTAGCTGCACATACAAGATATCCGATTAAAGCTGAGGTTCCACAGATTATTTAGGTATATAGTATCATCACTGAGCGATCCGGACTCGCGACAGGGGAAGCAAACACAGACATCACAACACGTACCTTTACGTAGCTTTTACGGGAGATCGTCTCACCGTAGCTGTCAATCTGATCAAAAGACGTGTTCAATGGCATTAAAACGAGAAACAACGCGGCTGAATCGGTTAATCCATAGGTTGATAATGTTTCTGTGGAATCATTTTTTTAAATTTATAATTCATAATTCCATTTTTATGTAAAAATCGGAGAGTAAAAGTTAGCTGCTAATGGTAGCCACCAGAGTTATCACAGCTTCCGGTTTTGGCTATGCGTCAGCCTCACACACACACATGACCAAATAAGGAGTATGTGGGAGTTCCCTTCGATTCCATTGGCTCTGACGGTTAGAAAGAGATGTCAATCAGCAAAATCGAGATACAGGGTACTTATTATATGTTGTAGTTTGGATTCCTAAAGCTTTTAGTCTACCTTCCCATCATTCAAGGGTTTTCACTATAAGTCATTGTTTTTTTTGGACGGACACAATAATTTACAATGTTGTACTGTGTTCAATACTTTAAAATAAAAGCATCTATATTGATGTTGACACTTCTACATCCAACTCACAGATGTAACCTTGCTTTGAGGAAAAAGATTATTAATGTAACCCTTTTAGAAGGGATGGGAAGATATGGTCATTTGTTCTGGGAATGTCATTTTCGAGCCTGAGACCTGAAAAACAGGCTCTGGGTTTAACAGGAAGCTGCAGCCATAAAAGTAGTTTTTGCATTATTGAACGTAATTGTGAGCATTATCAAACTGAATGTAGGCCATGTTATAAAACCCAACATCTAGAGAAATCCTTGCATATGAGGGGAACAACTACTCCAGCTTGTGGCTTCTTAATAATTACCCCCCACTGAGGTGTAAGCACGAACACACGCACACCCACACTCTCCCCCCCTGACCCCAACTAAGTGTTTGACTCTGCAAACATTTTAAGGAGAAACTAATGAGAAGTGACAACGAGCAGAAGCAAGATGACACATCTCCCCAACATTACTTTGGGAAACATCACAATCTTTGTAATATCCTAAAAATACACTTAAAACAGAAGCGGGGAGCCTGCCAAAGGATCAAACCGGCACAAGTGGTGCACCAGCTGGTGCCGTGGAGAATACCTTGGATTCTGCAGAACGCCCGGGTCAGAGGAAGAGCAGTTTGTTAGTGACGAAGATGAGTAACAGGAAGCAGTGTTTGAGTGCTTCTCTTTGAGGTGCTTTCAGCTGCCTTCTTACTGTACGTCACAGCATTTTGGAACCAACCCAAAAATCAGATGAAATATAAATACCCCGACTTTATCGCAGACTTGAATGGAGGTTATTCTCCATCAAAGTGAATCAGCATTATGAAAACGAATGTTGCGTACCTGCTTGGAGGAGCTCTGTCCTAAACAGTGTTGGGCAAGTTACTTCCAAAATGTAACTGGCTAGGTATTTGAAATGCTAAAATGTAGTTTAGTGCAGCTCATTATACACCCAGTGAAGGGCGATGTGGTATAGCATCACAACTGCCCTTAAGGCTACTAACAACTTGTATTACACGGCTTAGTTGAATACAAGATTCTGATTCAAATTCTTAACATGTGACACGTTGTTAATACAGACCACTGTCAAGGACTCTAATGAAGGTTGCTACGGAGGATCAAGAAAGAGAAAGAGGGTAAAGACGGAGCGCTGGACGTCAGATAAATCACCAGGAGAAGGCAGAGAGGAAGTGAACACTAACAGGACACGGAATGGGCTCTGTAGTGTGTTTAGTATATGGCCGTGTGCAGGCCCGGGTCCAGAACAACATGACTCAGGGCGCCTCTGAAGTTACAGGGGGTGCCTCTGAGGTCACAGGGGGCGCAGCAGTAGCAGGTTTACATGAGCAATAGTGGCCGGCAACAGCAATGACAAATAGCATTGATGGTCCCCAATGAACAGATTATGGCTTTTGTTATGTTTTAAAACCAAGTGAGAACATTTCAAGTGAGTTAAAAGTGCAATCCTGAAATATCTCATATCGTCCAAAGTGGACTATGGCAAAGAAAAGCACAACAGCTTCAAAGCTACTGATAAAAGAAATGAGAACATGGTTTGAAATGGCAAACATTGAAAAGCAAAAGTATTATTAAAACCATGTACTAATCATCACCTTGGTCCCATCATGAAGGAAGAGAATATCTACTGTGCTTGAAAACAGGATCACATCATCATCATGTGAGGTTGACTTTGTGACCTGGAGAACATTTCAGCTGCAACATCAGCCTGTTGATAAGCTTATGAGATCTTTCTGTAGCCATTCGTGGTGAAGGCATCTGTGCTACATGCATTATGTGTGACCCAACATGTCTACAGGCGTGGCAGAATATGGCACAATTTCTACGTGAATATTCCATTGTCTATTTTTATACCACGAGCTGCGACGAAGAGTGCTGCTCCGGGGGCGAGGGCGGCGAGTCAGGCGGGAGTAAGCTAGGGTCCACAACGGAGGGTCACGTGATGTCCCCATCTGACCTGTTGCTACTGTCTGCAGTGTTGCTGGCGTTTAGTGATGGTTCCTTTAACCACTTTTGTATAAATTATTATCCACAGATGTGTGTCACTGCTGTGGAAGCACTTTGGAAATGATGCACAATGATGATTCGCCATAAATAGCACAGCTTTTCTATAGGGTCAAATTAATATATGTTCTAAACCGTCTCTGTGCTGTAGGTCTCACTCAAGCCCCCAGGAAGTGCACTGGACTCTGATGAGAATATTCGTTGTGGCCAAACGGCAGTACTACACCTCCGTTAGGTTGCTGGGCCCGGAAACACTTTTTCCCCATTGGATAATTTGTTTTAAACTACCCAGTATGAACGTTTGTATAGCCCTTATTAAAACATTCGGTCCTCAAGTTGTAAAATGTGCTAATAACGTTATTCTGAGAGTTATTTTCCTCAGCATTATGAACGCGCATCTAACCCACGGGACCGCGCTGCCCGGCACGTTTGTAACTAATAAAACTCCTTGTGTACTTGTACAGCCAGTCGGTGCTGCTCTGAGGTTTTGAGGTCTTCTTGAGCCATACACTGTCTTGGGATCTTATCCATTGTATCTTTGTCTTGTGATTTTTACTAAAAGGGCAAAAGGCTAGACCTCCTTTGGTTGAACTATGTGGCTGCGCCCCTGCTTTTGACAAATAGGTGTGCGATTTGCCAGATTGACTGAACATTCTAGATATTGGTCATGTTGGTATGATTGGGTAGGCGTGGTGTTACTTGTTGGTACGTGGGTTGGGGGGGGCCCATGAGCGCTCAGTGCCCAGGGGCCCCTGGAGGTACTAATCCGGCCTTGCCCAACACTGCTTCTAAATGTGTCTTTCTACAGCCACATATCAATGAGGCATGGCTGACTCATGATTCAATAAGCTTACATATATTAACAGCATGACGTGCTACACCTCCTGCTATAATTAGGTTACTGTTTCTGGAGCCCGGTGTCAGGCGGATGAATATGACTTATTATTTCTCTCTTCTCTCTACTCTCTCTGGATGTCTATCGCCACACCTGAACGAATAAGAGCAGCTCTGTGCATTCCCCTCCTGCTGGCACACAGACACATGCAGGCACACAGACACATGCAGGCACACAGACACATGCTGGCACACAGACACATGCAGGCACACAGACACATGCAGGCACACAGACACATGCTGGCACACAGACACATGCTGGCACACAGACACACGCTGGCACACAGACACACGCAGGCACACAGACACACGCAGGCACACAGACACACGCTGGCACACAGACACACGCTGGCACACAGACACACGCTGGCACACAGACACATGCAGGCACACAGACACATGCAGGCACACAGACACATGCTGGCACACAGACACATGCAGGCACACAGACACATGCAGGCACACAGACACATGCAGGCACACAGACACATGCAGGCACACAGACACACGCAGGCACACAGACACACGCTGGCACACAGACACATGCAGGCACACAGACACATGCAGGCACACAGACACACGCAGGCACACAGACACACGCTGGCACACAGACACATGCAGGCACACAGACACATGCAGGCACACAGACACACGCTGGCACACAGACACACGCAGGCACACAGACACACGCTGGCACACAGACACACGCAGGCACACAGACACACGCTGGCACACAGACACACGCAGGCACACAGACACATGCAGGCACACAGACACACCCAGGCACACAGACACACGCAGGCACACAGACACACGCAGGCACACAGACACACGCTGGCACACAGACACACGCTGGCACACAGACACATGCAGGCACACAGACACACGCAGGCACACAGACACACGCAGGCACACAGACACACGCTGGCACACAGACACACGCAGGCACACAGACACATGCAGGCACACAGACACACGCAGGCACACAGACACACGCAGGCACACAGACACACGCTGGCACACAGACACACGCTGGCACACAGACACACGCAGGCACACAGACACACGCAGGCACACAGACACACGCAGGCACACAGACACACGCTGGCACACAGACACATGCAGGCACACAGACACACGCAGGCACACAGACACACGCTGGCACACAGACACACGCAGGCACACAGACACACGCAGGCACACAGACACACGCAGGCACACAGACACACGCAGGCACACAGACACATGCAGGCACACAGACACATGCTGGCACACAGACACATGCTGGCACACAGACACATGCAGGCACACAGACACACGCTGGCACACAGACACACGCAGGCACACAGACACACGCTGGCACAACAGACACACGCAGGCACACAGACACACGCAGGCACACAGACACACGCAGGCACACAGACACACGCAGGCACACAGACACACGCTGGCACACAGACACACGCAGGCACACAGACACACGCAGGCACACAGACACACGCTGGCACACAGACACACGCAGGCACACAGACACACGCAGGCACACAGACACACGCAGGCACACAGACACACGCAGGCACACAGACACACGCTGGCACACAGACACATGCAGGCACACAGACACATGCAGGCACACAGACACACGCAGGCACACAGACACACGCAGGCACACAGACACACGCAGGCACACAGACACACGCAGGCACACAGACACACGCTGGCACACAGACACATGCTGGCACACAGACACATGCAGGCACACAGACACACGCTGGCACACAGACACACGCAGGCACACAGACACACGCTGGCACACAGACACACGCTGGCACACAGACACACGCAGGCACACAGACACACGCTGGCACACAGACACACGCAGGCACACAGACACACGCTGGCACACAGACACACGCAGGCACACAGACACACGCTGGCACACAGACACATGCTGTAACTAGAGACATATAAAAACACATATATCAAAATGTTATGCTCACCTAGTATAAAGCCAGTGCAAAGAAGTGAGTCTTTAGCTGAGATTTAAAAAGTTCAATAGTTTCAAGTACATTTAGACATTAAAGACGTGGCAGCCCTTCATTCTTTGACACTTGTTGTCGTTTCCCTAGTTCCCCACGTGATTCAGGGGGCCCTTCTCACTTCTCTTATTTTTCATTTCCTTGCATCTCTCCATGCTTCCTTGGTGGGAGGGACTAAACGCAGGGAAACGACGCAAGTGAGGGAAGCAAGGAATCCATTTAACCGACCTGAGAAGGACCCAGAGTCTCTGTACCCTGAGTTGATTGCAGGTTATTCAGATCACCTGTTGGCTCCTGATTAAGAGTTGAGATCAGCTGCTTTTCCTCCTCTCATCCAATCAGATGTAGCAACGCCCTTAGGTCAGGGCTTAAGAGAGGTGGAGAGCGCTTGTTTTTATCACTGATCTCTTCTTTTCAGCAGGTAACGTCTGACAGAAACTCTCTGACTCGTTAGCGCTCTTAGCTTTTGTGGTTAAGGGACCTTTCTGAAACTATAGAGTAAATATGTGGAAAGAAAAACATCCACTAACTGTGCAGATAAAGTGCTATTTGTGCAAGATGTTACGCTTGCCTACAACCTTGCACATATGTTTATTTATTATGTATCCTAAACATATAGTCATTCAGCTAGCAGCTATGAACCCTCACATCTCTACAGTATATAATAAAGTTGTGTTCATTGTCTCAAAAATAATCAATAGTACATTTGAGTTACACTTGATAACAATATATTTTACTCACACGTTAGCATGAGCAGGGTGTAGCATGGTAGCTAATGATAATAGACCAGTGGTTCCCAACCTTTGTCATCTTAAAGGTCCCATGTCATGGCCGTTTCTACTGATCATAATTCCATTGTTGAGGTCGACTAGAATAGATTTACATTGTTCAATGTTCCAAACTCACATTGGTTTCTCACAGCGTCTCTGTGTAGTGTGTGTATTCACTCTCTGTCCTACACGGCTTGTTGGAGCTCCTGCCCCGCCTCCCTGTGAGCCCAGTGTGCTCTGATTGGTCGGGACGTTGCGAGGCTCGCTGCTCAGTGAGCTGGCTTACTGGTGTGGTTTCCGGGTCGGCGATACAGCGAGAACAAGCGAAACTCATCCTGAGCACACACACACTCACAGCCGAAGTAAAACCAATAAGTGTGGCTTGATATTGAGAAAGAAAAAGGTTTCTAACGCTGTGAGAATGGGTCTGCGGAGAGCATTTCTCCGCCATCCCAACTCGTCTATTACCAACCAGGGAGCTCTATGCAAGTCAATGGGACTCCCTGTTAGTTGAACATTTACGCTAAAGGTCCTGGTGTGTGAGGAGCTCCGTGGATTGGTCCATTTTGGTTCCCGGAAGAAACAAATGGAGAAAGAGAAATGTCCAACGAGGCGTTCTGGGGCAGCACAGACAGGTCTTCTCTGTGATAGAGTGTTACTTGCTACAGGGTGCACTTTGAGGGTTCGTGACTCTGCAGACCGTTTACATGCAGAAGCTACAGAACACAAGGGGACGGGTGATAACCGGAAAAGCATGACATGGGACCTTTAAGAATCTAAAAAATGTCCATGGCCCACATTCAACCATAAACAATGCGGAGGCTAAATAAAGTTCTGATTGGTCGATTCAGAACATGTGACACGTTGTAAATCCAGTAGAACAGACCGCTCTCAAGGACTGTAATGACCGTTGCTAAGGGGGATCAAGAAAGAGAAAGGAAAGGAGGTTCAAATACACAAATCATAATGTTTAGCAAATGATTTGGCGGCCCCCTTGCCATGCGTTGGGACCCGCTGTAATAGACCTATAGTTAGCATTTACAACAGGGGTTTGAACACATTTAATTGAGCAGCATTTCATGAAAGCTTGTCATTTTAATGTTTCTAATATATGAGTATCCTCTCTTTTGCAGAACTTAAACCATCTCTAGCACCTTGTTAAAATGGTGAAAGGACACATGTTGATGGGCCGGAGGACAAAGTGCTGCTGAAGAGTCCCTGAGCAGGACTTTGAGTCTCCACTCGCTGTGTTTCTGACCCTGCTCTGAGGAGGTAACCAAGAGGAGAAAGTTCCCTCTGGAGGAGAGGGGGAGCTCTCGCTGGTTCTGAATGAACAATGGTGGTGTGATTAATATTTCACACTGCTGCTTTCTTCTGAAGCTGGAAAACAAAGTCTGTGTCACACCGAGACAACAACCAGGATATAAACAAGTTCCCACTGTGAGGTAAGAAAGTAACATTTCTGAGCAGTGTGATATTTTGAGTTGAATTATTTATCTAATATCAATCAATATCTGTGAATGTTGAACTGGACCTGACTTCACGGACAGCGTGTTGCAAATAACACAAGTCTCTTCAGAGGAGGGTCAAAGTTTTTTTGGCTAATTTATTTTGTTTGTTTACAGAAAAAAGGCACTTGCACACGGGCTAAAGAAGAACCCATACATTTCCGTGGATCTGCATCACGAGAAATTATCCAGATGTAAAAATATCAACCATTGTTTAAACTTTTACACTTTAATGTAGATTAATGTAATCTACCCGCATGTGCCATCCGACCTCTGCAGCTCATCCAGAATGCAGCGGCTCGTCTGGTCTTCAACCTTCCTAAATTCTCCCACACCACTCCGCTCCTCCGCTCCCTCCACTGGCTCCCGCAGGTTCTGCAGGTTCTGGTCCAGGCTCTCGTCACCTCACGCCTAGACTACTGCAACTCCCTCCTGGCTGGTCTACCTGCATGTGCCATCCGACCTCTGCAGCTCATCCAGAATGCAGCGTCTCGTCTGGTCTTCAACCTTCCTAAATGTTCCCACACCACTCCGCTCCTCCGCTCCCTTCACTGGCTCCCGGTAACTGCTAGAATCCACTTCAAGACACTGGTACTTGCGTACCATGCTGCGAATGGATCTGGCCCTTCCTACATCCAGGACATGGTTAAACTGTACACCCCAGCACGTGCACTCCGCTCTGCATCAGCCAAACGACTCGCTGCACCCTCGCTGCGAGGGGGACCCAAGTTCCCATCAGCAGAAACACGTGGGTTTGCTATCCTGGCTCCAAGATGGTGGAATGAGCTCCCCATTGACATCAGGACAGCAGAAAGCTTACACACCTTCCAGACTGAAAACTCATCTCTTTCGACTCCACTTCGAGCGATAGAATTACTAACAAGGCACTTATATACTAATAAAAGACTGGCTTCTCTAAAGCCAGCTGAGTAGCACTTGAAATGTTTGGCTCTATGAAACCTGATATACTTTATGATTCTGTTTTCTTCAAGGTTGTGTCTTCCTGGTCGAATGTAGTTATTGTAAGTCGCTTTGGATAAAAGCGTCAGCTAAATGCAATGTAATGTAATGTGAATAAATACTTGTTCTTGCAGCATCCATGGAGTTACCACCTCCCAACGGACCGTACAATAGAAGTTTGGATAATATTTATCAATTTGAGGAAACATTGGACTCAGCTGACGCCTGACTCAGAAAAGCAACACAGAAGTCTTTTGTTCACCAGAATCAGCAACAAGTGGACATTTCAGAAAGGTAGGTGCAGCGTATTTAATTAGTTTGCTTGGCAGAATAACTAGCTTATGACACGAGGGACTCACAAGAACTCAGATGCACGATTCCGTTGACTTCAAAAAGTATCTTTTATTAATAAAAGACTAGTCAAAAACAAAGATCACTAGGTTCTACTAGTTTTGCTGAACAGATTACAAGGCTTACAGACATGGCTCGACGTGGAGACAAGACGAACCGACAAAGGACAACAGGGGGACTGGGCTATTTATACACAACACTTAATGGGGCACAGGTGAAAACAATCAAGAGCAGGTGATCCCAATCAAGCTGGCAGGTGACCACATCAACAGTAAGTGATAACACCTGAAACGAGAGGACAGATTAAACATCAACATAACATGCAAGGCCACCAAAATAAACACAAAAACAATAAGCTCACAGACTCTAACGTTGCAACCTTACAGTACCCCCCCCTCTTACGGACGGCTCCAGACGTCCCTGGAAGCTGAGACCGACCTCTATCGAAGTCTGATATAAGGGTCTTGTCTACAATAAAGCTGCCTGGGATCCAACACCTCTCCTCTAATCCATACCCTACCCAGTCGACCAGGAACTGTCTACCTCTGCCCCTCTTCCTTTCCGACAGTATTTTGTCCACCGTGTACACTTGACCCCCGTCGACAACCCGGGGAGGTGGAGGGGACGTGGAGGCAGGGACCAGTCTGCTTTCTTTGGCTGGTTTTAACTTGCTGACATGGAACGTGGGGTGGACCTTGATGGATTTTGGAAGACATAAACGGACAGCAACAGGGTTAATCACTTTGGCTATGGGAAAGGGACCAACGAACCGGGGAGCCAGCTTCCTGGAGGCGACATGGAGAGGAAGATCCTTGGTGGATAGCCACACTCGTTGTCCGGCCTGGTACTTGGGGGCTGGACGTCGTTTCCGGTCGGCCAACGCCTTCATGCGAACGGCACTCCTCTGCAACATATGGCGAACTCCCGCCCAGACCCGACGGCAGCGTCGAACCAGAGCATGGGCTGATGGTACCGTGACCTCCTTCTCGAGCTCCGGAAACAAAGGAGGTTGGTACCCATGGACACATTGAAACGGGGAGATACCGGTGGCTGATGTGGGTAAGGTGTTGTGTGCATACTCCACCCAAATCAGACTCTTACTCCAGGTGGTGGGTTTCTCGGACGCTAGGCATCTCAAACAGGTCTCCAAATCCTGATTCATCCTCTCCGCTTGTCCATTTGACTGTGGGTGGTATCCGGAGGTCAGACTAACAGTGGCTTGGATTAGGCGACAAAACTCCTTCCAAAAGCGTGACACGAACTGTGGACCTCGGTCTGAAACGACATCACTAGGAAAACCATGGATCCTGAACACATGGGACAACATGGCCTCTGCTGTTTCCTTGGCGTTAGGTAACTTGGGCAAGGCGACAAAGTGTGCCATTTTAGAAAAGCGATCAACCACAGTGAGTATGGTGGTATTACCTGCCGATGTTGGTAATCCTGTCACGAAATCCAACGCAATGTGAGACCATGGTCTGTTGGGAATGGGCAGAGGTTGGAGAAGACCTGCCGCAGCTTGCCGAGAAGTTTTGTTCCTGGCGCACACAGGACACGCTGCTACATATTCTGCAACATCCTTCCACATCCCCGGCCACCAGAATCTGTGTCTCACCATGAAAAGGGTCCTTTTGTTTCCAGGATGACAGGTAAGTACCGACGTATGGGCCCAATGAACAACTTGCCCTCGAAGTTGTTCTGGCACAAACAAGCGATTCTGAGGACACCCTTTTGGGACAGGATTCCCAACGTTAGCCTGTTTGACCTTGGCTTCAATGGGCCAGGTCACACTCCCTATCACTCGGTCTGGCCGCAGAATGGGATCAGGACTCTTGGGGACTGGCTCAGGATCATACATTCTGGAGAGTGCATCAGGCTTTCCATTCTGTGAACCAGGTCGATATGACAGAGTGAACCTAAATCTGTTGAAGAACAATGACCATCTGGCCTGCCTAGAGTTCAGACGTTTAACCTTCCTGATGTATTGCAGGTTTTTATGATCCGTCCAGACCAGGAAATCCTGCTCCGCTCCCTCCAGCCAGTGCCGCCACTCCTCCAAAGCAATCTTCACAGCCAACAGTTCCCGATTTCCCACGTCGTAATTCCTCTCAGCAGACGATAGCTTACGGGAGAGGTAGGCACACGGATGAAGCTTGTTGTCCCCTGCTGACCTCTGGGACAGTATAGCTCCAACGCCGTCGTTGGAGGCATCCACTTCCACCACAAACTGTCGGTGGCGATCAGGTACAGTCAGGATGGGAGCTGTGGTGAACCTCCTCTTCAGTTCCAGGAAAGATTTCTCTGCCTGTGGATTCCACACAAACTGAACATGGGGAGAGGTAAGGGCATGGAGAGGAGAGGCAATAGCACTGAAATTGCGTATGAACCGTCTGTAAAAGTTAGCAAACCCCAAGAATTGCTGAACTTTCTTTCTCGAGTCTGGCGTGGGCCAGTTCTCCACGTCACTGACCTTAGCTGGGTCCATTTCCACCTTGTTAGGGGAAATCACAAAGCCCAAAAATGCCACAGAGTTCACATGAAACTCGCATTTTTCAGCTTTCACAAACAAATGGTTAGCCAGGAGTCTCTGAAGAACAAGGTGAACATGGTTAACATGAGTATTCTCATCTGGAGAAAAGATGAGAATATCATCGAGATACACAAAACAGAAAACATTCAGGAAATCTCTTAACACATCGTTAATGAGGGCTTGGAAAACAGCAGGTGCATTACAAAGTCCAAAAGGCATCACCAAATATTCGTAATGTCCCGTAGGTGTATTGAAACCTGTTTTCCACTCATCCCCCTCCCGGATGCGCACAAGGTGATAAGCATTCCTTAGGTCCAGCTTGGTAAATATCTTGGCTCCCTGTAACAGTTCGAATGCCGTAGAGATGAGTGGAAGGGGATATCTGTTCTTAACAGTGATCTGATTCAGTGGACTGTAATCAATACAGGGCCTTAATGAACCGTCCTTTTTACCTACAAAAAAGAAACCTGCTGCTGCTGGGGATGATGATGGCCGAATCAAGCCAGCTTTGAGTGAAGATCCGATATACTCTTCCATGGCCTTCCTTTCAGGACCAGAAAGAGAATACAACCGTCCTTTGGGGATAGTAGAGCCCGAGAGAAGGTCTATAGGGCAATCATATGGTCTATGGGGAGGCAAGGAAGTAGCTTGTGTCTTGTTAAACACCTCCTTAATGTCAAGGTAACACTTTGGCACTTTGGATAAGTCAGGAAAGTCGGATAGTTTAGCAGACGTGACACTGTCCCTATCTGATGCCTGTTTAAAGCTCCCAGATCTGTGCGGTCTACTCGAAACTGTATGAGAGGCTAAACAAGAACGAGAGCACTCACTCCCCCACCCCTTAACCTTTCCTGTAAGCCAGTCCATGTGAGGGTTATGTTTAACAAGCCAAGGGTAACCCAAAATGAGAGACTGTTGAGCTGAGTTAAATAAATGAAAGCTAATATGTTCACGGTGCTCCTGATCTATGACCATTTCTATGGGTTCCGTGCGATGAGTAACTGTACATAAAAGGCGGCCATCCAACGCACTAGCTTCTAATGGCTGATCTAAGAGGACAATGTTTAAGTTCAACTCTTTAGCCAGCTCCCAGTCTAACAAGCTCTCATCAGCCCCCGAGTCAATTAATGCATCCTGAGTAACAGTTTTATCCTTCAGTTTTATTTGTACCTGAGTCAGTCTTCTCGAGGAGGGGTCGACAGAAGTCATTCGGCTCACCAGCGTCCCTCTTCCCACTGATGAGCCTGATCTTTTGCTGGACAGGCTGCCAGAACATGACCCTGCTGGCCGCAGTAGAAACACCTCCGCTCCCGTAGGCGGCGCTGTCGCTCCTCCGGGGTGAGTTTGGCTCTTCCGAGCTGCATCGGTTCCTCCGCGGCGCTAGGGGGCGATGGTCGCTCTGGAGACGAAGTCCGGGTATTCCTCCGCCAACCGTAGTGCTCCTTCTGTAATCCCCGTCCGAAGAGTGTAGTGGAAGCTGCTTCCTCCCCCCTCTCCCGACGTCTCTCAGCTAGACGTTGGTCCACCCGGATAGCCATGGCAATGAGTGAGTCCAACTCTACAGGCAACTCTAACGGAGCTAACTGATCCTTTATGGGATCCGCTAATCCATGCAGAAACGCATCAAAAAGAGCCGCGGAGTTCCATCCGCTCTCCGCTGCCAGGGTCCGGAATTCGATCGCGTAATCCGCCACTCTCCTCTGCCATTGTCTGATGTTTACCAGGGCTCTCGCTGACTCTCTCCCAGGTGCTGTCTGGTCAAAAATGTTCTTCATTGAGTCCATGAAAAACTTTAACGACTGGCAAACAGGCGAGTCTCGGGCCCATTCTGCTGTTGCCCAGGCTCCTGCTCTTCCCGTCAAGTGAGATATTATGAAAGCTACCTTAGCTTGATCGGTGGGAAATGCTGCGGGCTGATGTTTGAAGTGGAGATCGCACTGTATCAGGAATGGACGACAGTTTCCCGAATCCCCGGAGAACTTCTCCGGTGAAGCGAGGCGGAGTGAAGACGATGGCATGGATACTTGCACGGGGATCAACGGAGGGGCAAACCCGGCCTCTGCGGGACCGGAAAACTCTGCCGCAGGAATAGCAGGACGTCCCTCGAGGTGCGTAAGTATGTCCCGCATTTTCTCTGCCAGGTGATTTACTTCTGTTGTCACTGTTACCTGGAAGTTGTGCTGACGGGCATTTACGTCTTGAACCCCCTGTATCATTGTTGTCAGCTGCTCCTCCTGCTGACGCAAGCGTGTTCCTTGCACTTGCAAAGCCGTCTTGAACACGGTGGAATCGGCTGAGTCCATCTTGTTAGGTCGGTTCGTTCTGACACGAGGGACTCACAAGAACTCAGATGCACGATTCCGTTGACTTCAAAAAGCATCTTTTATTAATAAAAGACTAGTCAAAAACAATGATCGCTAGGTTCTACTAGTTTTGCTGAACAGATTACAAGGCTTACAGACATGGCTCGACGTGGAGACAAGACGAACCGACAAAGGACAACAGGGGGACTGGGCTATTTATACACAACACTTAATGGGGCACAGGTGAAAACAATCAAGAGCAGGTGATCCCAATCAAGCTGGCAGGTGACCACATCAACAGTAAGTGATAACACCTGAAACGAGAGGACAGATTAAACATCAACATAACATGCAAGGCCACCAAAATAAACACAAAAACAATAAGCTCACAGACTCTAACGTTGCAACCTTACAGCTTATAGTAAAGTGAAGTCCCATTTTAATGTTCATCTATGCTACTTAAATATAGTACACATGTGTCTGAGCTCGCAAAGCACCAGCTAAATGAAGCGTCTCCTCTGATAGCAGTTTGGTTTCATGTAGCTTCACACGGAGATGCTCACCCCAAATATATGGCAGTGGTCTCTCAGGTTTGTGAGTTGTGAAGCCCTGCCTGTCTGTCATTGGGACACTAAGTTAAAAGTGTAAATGCTCCGTCATGGTGCTGACATGCTAAGGTTGATACATGATTTTAATTTGAGGGGGTTCTTTAAAAGACGATTCATTGCAGCAGGCATACAATTCCTAAAATGGAAGAGATCTGCACAAAGTATCAACAATTTTTAAAAGTGAAACATGCTGTATTCTCCACGATGAGAGCACCTCGTCCAGTAGAGTGAATGATTTATTAGATTATTATTATATTAGAAATAGTAAATCTGTTTACAGTTCTGTGTTGAGAGAGGTATCCATAGATCTCTCATGTTGCTCTCAAAGTGCACCAGATTGATGCTTTTAACTTGCCCCCGGACCCCCCTATGTGAGGTCCACACACCACCTATAAAAACAGCACTTGACCCCTGCTTACACCTATATGCCGTGAGCCTTCATTGTAACAGTCGCGGGTACACTGTGTGTGTGCGTGGGGAGTGTTGCAGTAGAACATTCCTCTGTAGCGCCCGGGACATTAATGGGAAACCCTAAATGTTTGAGCACCCTCTATGAAACGTCAAGCTACCCCACAGCACCCCCAAAAGAAATCTCTGGTGCCGCCACTGAGCCTGACTATTTGTGTTGGAGGGGCCCCGACTTTTTTTTTCTCCTGTCAGAAAAAGTTTGAGAACCACTGTGTTAAGTACACAAATTAAATAATCTTGGGTGTATGTCTTTCTAACTGGAGCTGAGTCTCATCATTCTCATTGTCCATGCTTAAAGACCAAACATTGGGTTAGCAATTCCTTACACTATCAGGTACATAAATCACTCGGTGACACAATGATCTCAAATGACTCTAATCACAATTCCTCTGCATCTTCACTCAAATGTCGAATTTGAGGAGTTTGTTTCAACACTGTCGATCCTATTTCTGAAACTGGTGCGACTCTGTTTGGCAAATCGTCTTGCCTGTCAGGATCTGTCGACACAATGTTTGAATTATTGAACAGATTCTTATTAAGTGTTAACTGCCAATCTGCTAGGATGCTCGCCTCTATGGTTCTCTCCTGCAACTTGGATGCTGTCAATCAATTGTTGGAAATGTACTGATATCAGTTTTCTTTGGGCTTATAAAGGTTTCAATACATTTGAGTTCCAAGTCGAGTCTAAAGTCATCAAATAAGTGACTCCACTTCTGGCATCAAGTTATAAAATGGTCCTCATTGTTGCTGCCAATGTGAATAATTGCTCTCCACTCTGTGATGAGGGTTATGGGTTTATTTCAATGTCCGTAAGTATCACCTTTCAGGAGTTCACTTGAGCTGCAGGTGAATAACCGCCACGTGTGAGGAAGGAAGTCGCTGTACCTGCTGCAAAATGAACAATCACACATCGTTCTCCTGGTGTAAGAGTGGCAGGCGATAGCAGCTCTGAGAAAAACGTTTTAAAGTCCTTTTTAAATTCTTGAAAGCTGCTCTTATGGATTTCATTCATTATATCCATTCTCTAAAGTGATGAAGGCGATGTATTACTTCCTCTTTGCATGAATGAGTCACACATTCAAACACGATCCCATCGAGTCACAGGTGCAATCACACGTAAGTATCCCAGGTTAAGAACATGTGTTTTTAAAAAAGGTAACGACTCAAGGCTGAAACCAAGAGAACGAAGCATCTTGACTTCCCTGTGGATTCATGTTGTTATAGGTAGACCTTAAGTATGTGGTTTAAAATGCCACCACCGTCTCCTCACACAGGTCCACACACTGCAGCTGAGGTGAGTCGACACCTTTGTGGGTTTTTAAGATGTAATGATCTCCTGAGTACATTCACTCAAGTGTATATAAGTACTGATGTTCATATGTACTACCTACAGGTCATGCTACTTTCAACATATTGCACACTTTCATGATTCTGTCATGGGAGATCTGCATAACGAGTCCTTTAACTTTGTGCTTCTTATTCCTTTGTGTACACCTTAAGTCTTAACTTGTCTTAAGTCTTAACTTGTAACTGTGTATTTGTACCCGGTTGGAGATATTCTCTCCCTCTTAATGTTTCCTCTCCTCAGGAGTTTCTGATCTGTCCTCATCTCTGATTTATAAAAGTCTGGAGGAGAGGGATGCCTTTTCAGCTGACCTTAGTCGACCTTGGTTCTGTCTTTTGTCTTTGTTTGAGTCTTTCTAGATGTCCAGCGGGTTGTTTGTGTGAGATAATGGTTTGTTAGTGTTGCTTCTGACTGCTTCACCAACCTAACATTTCAGTTTTGAGCACCCTTAGTCGCCGGGCAGCTTTGAAGAGCTTGCCACTTTTTTATTTTGGTGGTAATCCTGAGTACGCTTCAGTGTGTTGCCGTGGACCACACCATTGGTCTTCGATGACGCACTGAGTTCAGCGTTTAAAGTCGCCTCGAGCTCGGCACGCCACTGACGACTAGAGAGGTGAGTTACTATCAGAAGCTCAGGGTCAGGCTGCTCTGTAGCAGATTGTGTCTGGAAAACCATTTGTTGTCCATTGTTTGAAATCCTGGTGTTGCTTTTAGTTGTTGGTCAAATGTCGGTGATCCTTTTGGTTTGTGTCCGCTGTGTGGAGGATCTGTGTTGCTGTTTTTTGTGGGGGGTTTCTGCCAAGGACTTGGTTGTCTGGTTTGTTTTGTCTTGTTGTTGGGATTCCTATGGATTTGATCCATTATTAATCTGTGGCGTGTTTGGGTCGGTGAAGTTTGAAGTGTAACAAACACATTAAAACATGTGGCCGTTCAGCAAAATTAGTACTTTTACTTTTTTACATTACATTACATTTAGCTGACGCTTTTATCCAAAGCGACTTACAATAAGTGCGTTCGACCAGGAAGACACAACCCTGAAGAAAACAGAATCATAAAGTACATCAGGTTTCATAGAGCCAAACATTTCAAGTGCTACTCAGCTGACTTTAGAGGAGCCAGTCCTTTGTTAGTATATAAGTGCTTTGTTAGTAATTCTATGGCTGGAAGTGGAGTCGAAAGAGATGAGTTCTCAGTCTGGAAGGTGTGTAAGCTTTCTGCTGTCCTGATGTCAATGGGGAGCTCATTCCACCATCTTGGAGCCAGGATAGCAAACCCACGTGTTTCTGCTGATGGGAACTTGGGTCCCCCTCGCAGCGAGGGTGCAGCGAGTCGTTTGGCTGATGCAGAGTGCACGTGCTATACATGAAGTATAGTTTGATTCTATTACACTTTTTCTGTATTTCTCCAGTCACATTTGAATGCAATGCTTTATTTGTACATTGCTACGCTCTCCCTCCTTTCCTATTTTCTTTCTCCTTTCCTCAGGTGTTGCATTTTCTAATTGTAGCTGCTGCACCATCAGTCGACCTAACTTTGGGTTGTTGTTTTAGGCTGGAGGATATGGTAGTTCAGTTTTCGCGGCTTTATTTGTAAGTTTAGTTCCTGTGTTGTTTCTTCACAGTTTAGGGAGGGGGCTCTGGGTCCGACGGCCAAGGTGAGCTGGCCTGGACGTCCTCCATCTTTTGGCCAGTCCTCCAGACCTGCAGATGAATTGTTTTGATATGAAATGAGTTTGGAAAACAGACTCTTGGGATGGCGTCTTAATTGTTATCTACTTCTTCTACCTCTCATGGTTAGCTTGAAATGCCGAAGTCATTCCATAATGAATTAAAAACACTTTTGAGACATTGAAGATTGTGGTGGGGACACATTTCACACTTAAAATGGCAAAGTTTATAACAGATCAATGAGAGAAAAATAATAAGACCTCATTAGCACTCTCCTGAGCTGCAGTGGAAAATAACGAATGCATGATCCCTAAAACCTGCAAGTGAAGTCTTTAATTTAATTAAAACACAAATACCAGGGATTATGAGTTACCAGTGTTTGTTTCTGAAGCACAGAAACCTCAGCGGAGCTCCAGAGGAGATGAGTCTGCACTGCATCCTTATTTAGATCTGCAATAAACACACGCAACACAGGAGAGGGGCTGTAAAAGATTAAATTGGACCGAACTATGAACCTGAAGGCTCACAAATCATTTTCATCTGCAGTGAATGTATGTAGATTCTCTTGGAGACGAACAGGAGGAAGAGATACACCTGGAAGTCTCCATTTCAGACATGCATGCGATGTAAGAACATTGATGTGTTATTCTCTGAAACAGAAGCAACTTATTTTTAGATCAGGGTTGGAGAAGGATGACTTGCTGAACAAGGACATCTATGGGCCAACGAGGAGAGTGCGGAGACACTGACAGGATGATTCTGTGCTTGATGCATCTCAGTTGAAGAGAGTTTCAATCAAAAACCTTGTGTGCAAAGGCTTTTAATTCGACTTATGTGTCACATTAAAGAACTGAAACACAGAATACATATCATCCGTCACGTCTCAGCTGTCTCTTCCACTCATTCACATCCTCAAAAGTAATGTTACGCAGAGTGGAGGAAGCTGGGATTGTGAACATTAACCTTACTTAAGCTGCTGTTTGTCTCTGGGGGGATTTGGAAGGATTGTATTTGAATGGCACTCGAGTAGGAGGAGCGGACATGCATGGGCTAAAAGCTACTTAGTGAGAATGACACACTGAACTGAGAAATGTTTTTTGAAGTCTTATAAAAAGCCAAGGAAGGAGCCTTTCTTTGTCAGCCCTTTCCGTTTTTTTTGTTCCTCCTTTCTACTCAGAAATTAAATCACACGCCAAAAAGCCCACTTCATGTCTCTAAAGGCTGCGACTCAAATAGGAACTGAGGCAGGCACACTTATTTCCTCATCATGCTCAATCAGTTCAATGGCTCTGATTCAAGAGGCTTTGACCTTTGAGACCTGAAGGTTTTCTTTAGGTAAAAGTGTTGTATAAGACCTTTCAACTGTTTGCTTGGAAATCATTTTGTATTCAAGCTTTGTGTGTAATATGATTACAGACTTTAAGCTTTTAAGTGTGATGATTCTGTGTGTTCACCATCAAAGCGTTTGACGTTAAACGCCTCTGTTATTCATATTGCATAGTTCATATCAGTATGTAGTGTCTCTACTTTAAAGAGTCCTCTCCTGCTGATGTTCAGGTGTATATCAGTGTGTAGTATCTCTACTTTAAAGAGTCCTCTCCTGCTGATGTTCAGGTGTATATCAGTATGTAGTGTCTCTACTTTAAAGAGTCCTCTCCTGCTCATGTTCAGGTGTATATCAGTATGTAGTGTCTCTACTTTAAAGAGTCCTCTCCTGCTGATGTTCAGGTGTATATCAGTGTGTAGTGTCTCTACTTTAAAGAGTCCTCTCCTGCTGATGTTCAGGTGTATATCAGTGTGTAGTGTCTCTACTTTAAAGAGTCCTCTCCTGCTGATGTTCAGGTGTATATCAGTATGTAGTGTCTCTACTTTAAAGAGTCCTCTCCTGCTGATGTTCAGGTGTATATCAGTATGTAGTGTCTCTACTTTAAAGAGTCCTCTCCTGCTGATGTGCAGGTGTATATCAGTGTGTAGTGTCTCTACTTTAAAGAGTCCTCTCCTGCTGATGTTCAGGTGTATATCAGTACGTAGTGTCTCTACTTTAAAGAGTCCTCTCCTGCTGATGTTCAGGTGTATATCAGTATGTAGTGTCTCTACTTTAAAGAGTCCTCTCCTGCTGATGTTCAGGTGTATATCAGTATGTAGTGTCTCTACTTTAAAGAGTCCTCTCCTGCTGATGTTCAGGTGTATATCAGTATGTAGTGTCTCTACATGTCTCCATGCTTTAATGTTCAAAAAGCTCTTTATTTCTCTCACACTGCCTGTGCTGCAGCACCTCTTTTCACCCTCTGTCTGAAACCAGAGCCCAGTCTGCTCTGATTGGTTAGCTGGCTGGTTCTGTTGTGATTGGTCATCCACTTAGAGATGTCCCGCCCCTTAGCTATCAAAAACCTATAACACACTACAGGGAAGGGAACAGCTAAAATAGCACAATAGGGCCTCTTTAAACAAACTAGGAGAGCCGAGGACAGGGAGTGAGATTACAAATAAATAAAGAAACGCATTGTTGAACTGTCTCTGGACAGCTGGGGATATTTAACTGTCCTTCTCCCAGTCTTCATCACTATTGCATGGGCCATGGCCACTTTTACCTCATCAACATTTCATTACATTATTAACAAAATGGAGAACAATTGAGAGAGCGAAGTATTACTGGACTGGGAGTCAGCCATTAAAAGTAGTTGAATTATGAATGAGCATTTCATTTGATGCCAGGTTGCATTAGGCGCTTTGATACAATGTGGATTTAACGGACTTCTCTCAGTTTGTTGTTTGAAGACAAGTGGACAGATTCAGGACGAGACTTCTCTATTTGACTTGTTCTGGACAGACAAAGGGATGCTTGCAAAGCCTGATGGATTGAAAGGGGTTTGAGCAGCTGCAGGGGGCTCAAAAGGCTGAGAGACAACGTCAGTAAGATTAGAAATATGACGAGTGACGAGATCACGCAAACTACATGAGTCATGGTTCAGATATTAAATTCCTCATAGACTCTAGAAACTCAATCTCGACCCATTTGAAGCTTCCAGAACACCTCTGGGTTCATAAATAAAGTGAAAAGTAGGTCATTTTCTCATAGACTTCTACACAATCTGTCTAATTTCTGCGATAAGTGGAGTCGCCCCCTGCTGGTTATTAAAGAGACTGCAGGTTTAATTCACTTCCTCATTGACTTTATTTGAGTCTTCCTCCATGATTTCTGACAAAGTGCTGATTTATAACCGAACACGATGGAAGTAACAAGACATCAGCCTGTGAAGAGATGCACTCTCAGTGTATATCTACAAGTGGTACGCTCTGGACAATACTCCTCACAATTCATTCAGTTCGGATCTAATTTGAAAAGACTTCCCTGCAGGCCCACTTTCAAGCCGGCTACCCGAGAGTGCTTGTTCAGATTTACATCAACGTTGCAGATGGAGCTCGTCCTCTGATCTCCTCCATCGGAGAGGAGAAATCTAAGTACACAATTTTAAAGGGCAAGCACCAAGAAAAACACATGTTCTATCTCGACTGTATCTGTCGGAGAACAAGACAACGCGGTTTTCATTAGACATAACCTGCCATTGTTGAAAATGAGGCCATAAAGATGAAAGAAATATATTTACTGTACATACTTATAAACATATATTTAGATGATGCACGGTATACAATAGACTGAGAATCTTCTGATGGATAGAAAACACCAACAAGGAATGGTGCTCGGGATACAGAACCACACTAATGATTTGAGTCCTCCCCTCGAAGTCGCTCCTCTCTTAAGAATGTATTTAGCTTGTGATGTGTTGATGGATATTAGCCACTGATGTAAAGCAGAACAATTAGCATCCATCTCAGAGCCTCGCTGTCACACCGACTCAAAATGATGGATACCCATTTATCTTGAGAAGATATCACATCTAAGAAGTGGAATTACAGCTCTGGTTTAATTGTGGGGGAAATGTAATCGCATGAAGAAGGGAAGGCAGCATAAGATGTCTTTCTTACAGCGACAATGGACTTCATTTGAAAGCGTCACTCAGCGCTGTGCGGCAGGCAGAGAATATATATATAATATGGGCTCGTTATTGCACCAGAGGTTCAACATAATAATAATAAAGCTTTATTTATATAGCACTTTTCATACGACACGTGCAGCTCAAAGTGCTTTGCAAAATGACACATCACGAGTGAAAAATACACAACAAGAAATTCCCCTCAGATTATTTGTTAAGAACTTTAAAAGGTCGATGCAGCAAAATGTAACGTGTGATCAGGTTGAGACACAAGGAGGTCAAAGGTATGATAATATAAATAATAGTTTCTCTCTGACAGACACAAGACAACTGAGTCGATGCAACAATATCAAATATAAAACCCCTTAAAACAAAGTGAACATATCGGTACAACAGAAATAAAAATAAAGAGATTAAGACCTAAAAACAATGTTTCAATAATAAAGACTAAAAGGAGAGGTGCATGCTGGGTAATGCACACTCAGAGCTGCTAATTGCCGTGCAACATCTCAGTTAAGGGAGCACTTGGTGGACAAAGAGTGTGTCTGAGATTTAATCAATGTTCAAAATGGTGTCAGTTTGGCCGCTGCCCGAACACACGCAGGTTTGATGATGTCTTCTGGCATCTTCTGTTCTTGGGTTATATCAATGGATATGTTCTGTTAACAGCTGCCAACATAATGAACCAAGTGGAGCTTGATATGCAAAGCGAAGGGACAATACGAGGTTTAAAAGAGAATGGAAGTGCCTTCAACCTGCCTTCACTCGCAGGGTTAACGCACTTCTCTTCACAAAGGAGTCGTGTTGTAGAGAAGTCTTTAGGTTGTATTGGTTGCATGCCCCAATGAGCCCCTAGGAGTGAACGGGGTCCCGCTTCCAGCTCGACGTGTCCTAATCTTTGTTTCATTTTGAAAAGTATTCCCTTCTTGTGTCTTGTCCAATATGACTTCCTGTCTCTGTGTTGTTGTTGGCACCGCCCTGATTATTTCCAGCTGTGTGTGATCACCTTGCTGCCCTCTCCAGCTGTAACTACCTCTCTGTAAACATGCAGTGTTCTCTCTCCGTCCCTCCAGGTTCCTTGTCTCTGGATTGTGTTGCTGTTTCTCTCTGTGTCGTGTCACCTGTCCAGCTCCCCTTAGTTTGGTGCTTGCCAGTGTTTTCGTGGAAACTCCACGTCAATAAAGCTCTGTTTTTGTTATTTCTAAGGGTCCCTTTTTCGTGTCCTGCCTTCCCTTACCCCTACCTTGTGAAATCAGTTTATACACCCACCCTCTTGTGTACAAATGAAGATAGCTAGAGCTACATCTGCAGTCTTTAAAACAACAGGTGACGTCATAATGGCTACCTCCTCCACGACTATTCATATTGTAAAACAAGGCTTCCCTTAACACACACGGTTTAAGCTCTTTTGTTTCGGAGGCATTGTGCAGCCCGTGGAGAGCAGTAGGGTGGAGATAATCCATTCTCCTCCATCAGCTCCTTCCTCAGATCTACAGGGGAACTCCACTCCCCGCTAAACGACAAAGCACCACCTGTTCTCCTTTAGTTTCTCCGTCCTCGCTGCTGGACCTCTGCTGAAGGGCAGCTACTCTGTGAGGAATGGAGGAAAGTTTCCCATTCAAAACATTCCCCATCCATTTCCTGATGGCTGCCACCTGTTCACCCCCCTTTCCTCCCTCCTCCCTCCTCCCTCTTAACACACACCTCACTCCCCTGTGAGTGATGGGCAGATTGTTGGGGGATAAAGGAGGATTGTCACTGTCACAGGGGGCAAAGGAGCGAAGGAGGTGTGTGGCCCCCGAGTTCCAGATGTCACTCTTTAATGACATAATTATGACCGACTTACGACTCCCCTTGGCCTTCAATCTGTGCAGGAAGCTATGCACAGAAACACAATTCCTGCATATTATTATTATAACTGTGTGCTACTTCTACTGTAACTATGGAAGATGGTGTATAGCTCAGGTTTAATCAAGAATGAGTTGACAGAAAATCATATATTAATCCTGCATGATGAAGCCGTACAATGATAACTGTTTCCTTGACAGATTATCAATCAAACGTCAAACTGGCCAGCTTCTTCTCCGCCGACGCCCTGGAGCTGAGGCCATCTGGATCGGCCATTTTCTGGTCATTAACCACGCTCACATCCTGAAGTACCTTCATCTTTCCCCCAGAAGAGTGCCTGGCTGGTCTGTGCTCACAGTTTGAGACACTTTGTTTGCTAAACTCTTTCCGCTTGGTGTGGGAGTAGAGACGTTGCTTTTGGAAGAGAGGGCGGCGATGAAAGGTGTTTTTGAAGAAGTGGAATACGTAGGAAACTGTGAGGAATGATCACAATGAAGGAGCACGATGAGCTGTTGTTTCAGAGGGGACCTGGTAATGATGAAGGCAGTCCCTCTCTAACAGGGCTAATTGGGGTTCAGAGGAATCTAATGCATGATAGATGGAGATATCGAGGGTCTCGTGGCACGGCTGGCACGAGATCACAAGCTTTAATAGAGCCCAACCTTTCACTGTGGGCTGAAAGACATCTGTTGCCAGCAGGTAACCTCGGCTTTATCATTACCAGCTAGACCCACCGACGAGCTCCTGGCATGACAATTTAAAGCGATGTATATATATATGTTTGCCGGCTAATTCAAGCTGTCAACATCGTCCCTGTTTGGAGGTGAAAAATGGATGCACCACGCGGCGCGCCAGATGGTAAAAATGGATCATCAATCTGAGACGGCAGACGTGTGATGGATGGATTCTCCAGAGTAAACAGTTACCACACCGAGAGGACATTTGCTCACAAATGAGCACTTTGGTGTGGACATTATGCGCTGAGAGACATGCAAACGCTGTGATGACTGTTCATGTTTCTGACTTGCAATTTACAGGAAGAATCCAGATGGCAGTAAGAGGCCAACATTTTTAACATTAGAGCCAGAAGTCTCCTGTAACAAGATCTTAAAAGCATAATGAGTGCAAACATACTTTTCTGCATTAAATAGTGTGATTTTAATGATAGGTGCATTTCCTCTGGTCTCCTGTAATAGCATCGTTTGAGCACGTCAGTGTCGTAAATTGATATCCAGTTTAAAGCCATATTAGAACAATAAACCGCTCTGTGTGCTTGTTGCTCTATATTTCAGATATATCAGAAAAACAGGCCGAGCAAACGTTCATCTTGCAGAAGCTCTTATTTAACGTGAAATTGCTTTATTCACTGTTTTTAACGCCACCTGACTTATAAACACTGAAGGAATTATAACCGGCAACACTGAAGACTACAACTCCCATAATCCCACGCTGCTTCACCACCACATCAAACTCTGGCTTCTGAGATAAACTACATTTTGTGTTTTTTTCTACTGATCATAATTCCATTGTTGAAGTCGACTAGAATAGATCTGCATTGTGCAATGTTCCAAACTCACATTGGTTTCTCACAGCATCTCTGTATAGTCTGTGTATTCACTCTCTGTCCTACACGGCTTGGACCCCTCCCTATGAGCCCACAGTGCTCTGATTGGTCAGCTCGCACACTTCTGATGAGTCCACCACCTTTACAGCTGAACATCAGTGATTATGTGTTACAATAGCGTTTGTTAGCAACCAGAAAATGACACCAGTGATGACAAACGGATGAGAATGCTGCGTGGGGTCTGGGTGCCGTGTTGGCGGGACGTTGGGGGGCTCGCTGCTGCGAGGAGCGGACAGTGTGAGCTGGGTTGACAGCGAGACGTCGCGAATGGACGCGGGAAGGGTGCTGAGGGGGCTGCAGAACCCCCATCTGCGAGGGTCCACTAGCACCCGCACCCCCAAACGCGGTGCACCTACAGTGTAAGCGCGCCACAGTTTCGCCGCTGTGAGGCTCCCCCCCCCCCCCCCCAGCGTGTCACAGTTTCCCCGCCGAGAGAGTGTGTGAGGAGCTAGACGGATTGGGACCAATGGGTCACGTCACTGTACCCAGGAAGTAAACATTGGAAAAAGAGAAATCTCCAACGAGGTACTTTGAGGGTTAGTGACTCTGCAGACCGTTTACATGCAGAGAAACCTTCATAACAACAAGGGGACGGGTAACAACCGGAAAAGCATGACATGAGACCTTTAATAGATCTTTTTTGATTAAATTGCATCTGTTGATAATGTAAAAACAGGGGTTGTTCGCAGTGATGAACCGACAGATAATAAACCTCTGAATCTGCCTTCCTTCTGCTTTGTGGGTTTTATAGTGAGTTTCAGCTCATTGTTAATCTGTCTGGCTCGTTGCTGTTCAGGTTCTCTCTCTCTCTCCGCTCTCATAAAGTCCTTTTCTGCTGCAGGATCCAGATGTTTCAGAAAACAAAAGCTTTATAACTCACTCCACTTTACAGTACGTGCCCTGCACCAAACCAAAGGACCAAATCACAAATGAAAATGGCAATTAAATACCCAAAGGCGGGATCAAAATAGTAACAGCGATATTACACGTTGGAAATAAAATGGTGTGCTTGCATTAATAAAAAGCTTTTTGGGAAGTGAAACTAACAGCTTTTATTCTTTGGCAAGAAAGTTTAAAAGCTTATTTCCCAAACTGTTTCTTTAGGTTAACGTTGGTGCACTTTTTGTACTCAAAATGCACTTTTAGAATAACTTGTTAGCAATGAACTCTTGTCTTAACCGTTCCTCAGGCCTAGATAACAGTCTGCCACACTGTGCATGTAAAATATACGACACATGAAGTGAGGGCACAACATATGCAGATATCTCAGCGTGACATTTCATCACCTGATCTGCTTCCCCTCGGCACTCTGGGTAAGGAGCAACGTCCTGGTGGCAAAGTGAGCGGGAGAAATATCACAATGTAAACCTGCTGACTCCTGTCATGGCGAGCTGCACTCTCAGAGCAAAGTGAAATCTCCTACACTAAGTTCAGAGTTTGGGGAAGAAGCAGCAGAGGAAGGTGGAGACGAGTCCTTTTATGATGTCTCCATATGACTTGGGACCAGCAGCGTGTGCCATGAATAAAACATCGTGCGGAGAGTAAACCGTTGTGTATCTTCACCTCAGATGCTGGAGAGGACTGTCAGACACAGCAGTTAACGGACCCGGCCTCCTCATCATCATGCGGGTCGTGTTTCAGCACAACACCCCCCTCTCCTCCAGGAACTCACTGATTTTCCTCCAGAGTCGAGGAAAGTGAAGTGAGGCTGGTAGTCTCCGCCTCACTCGGATGCTTTTAAAGATTATCTTTGTAAATAAGGCAACACAGCTTTAGGATTAGCTGCAAACAGAGTGGTGCAGGAATGAGTCCAAAAACCCAGAAATGATGGGTTAAAAGATTCATCCTTGTCTGGAAATCAATGGTTTTCTGAATGTGTATTTGGTTGCTAGCCTGAAATAAGGTGTGTGGTTAACACCAGGTGAAGAAATGTGAATTCTACCACATAAAATACATCAGTAAACAAGTGAACAAGTGTCTAAATGAGACGACTAAACGTCATCAGGCCCAACATTAGCCTCCTTTAGCTTAGCGGTGGTCAGACCCAGTGTCATGGGCAGGCCCCATGGGGCCGGGCCCGCCCATCCAGGATTTGGGCCCGCTGTTTTAATCAGGGCTGAATACAACATTTTAATTGTTTTATTATTATGTTTATTGTTGTTATTTGTAGGGCTTTGTCCTAATATTTATTTTTGTTTTAAACTATGTTGAAAGATTAGTTTAATATCATTTTTTTATTTTGCTATGAAATTCTGAATGAAAGGAGACTGGTTTCTCGCTGGGTTGAGTCGTGTGGGTTTTTGAGTGAGATGCGGCACAGCAGTCTGTCAGTTTACTCTTGCTCGGTTAGCTTAGCTATTATCATTTATATTTATCTGCAACAATGGATATCAGGAAGTGGTTCATGAAAGGAATATGGCAACTCAGCGCCAGATGCTGGCACATTAGAAGAAATCAGTTAAGTTACCAACGAGCTAGCCAGCCAGCCAGGGACAAGGGAGGCTGTCAATCAATTATATTTTGAAGAGAAATTCTCTCTCTCTCTCTCTCTCCTCCTCTCTCCTCTCTTCTCCTCGCTCTCTCTCCTCTCTCCTCTCATCGCTCTCCTCCTCGCTCTCTCTCTCTCTCATCTACCCCTCTCTCGTCCTCTCTCATCTCCTCTCTCTCTCTTCTCTCTCTCTCTCTCTCTTCTCTCTACGTTCTCGTGCTCTCGGATCTCTCACCTCGTCTCTACTCGTCGTCGTCCTCATACTCACTCATCTCAAATACTCTCTTGCTGCTATCGTCCTTCTCTTCTTCTTCTTACAGTGACCACATTTGCTGTCTCCCTCGCCTCCCTCTTCCTCTCCTCTCTCTCTCGTCTCCCTCTCTCGCCTCTCTCTCGGTTCAGTTCTTACAGTGACCACATATTCTGTTCTCTTTTGGTTGCCAGGATCTGTTGAGTCTTCCTGTTTCCAGTCTGTGGTCACTGAGCCTGTACTTGGTTAGGGTCTGTCTCTGCTTTCTATCTCTGACAGTAGAGAGATATTCTGCCAGCTCATACTCTCTGTTTAGAGCCAGGTAACATTCTAATCTGCTTTTAGTTCCTTCTTCCCAATGTTGTAAATAGTTGTGTTTACATTGTGTTATAATTCTCTCTCTCTCTCTCTCTAACCAATGGCTGTAGCCTATAATAAGGTCAACAGTCTTATGGCAACCTAAAATCTATGACCTAAAACCCCTCTGTCTGCGCATGCAGTCGAAAGTGATTGATGACACAACAAAGGATTTTTTTTAGAATATAGTTTTATTTATAATTTATACTTGGCAGATACAAAAAACTCTTGAACTGTATCCAAAGTGTGCAATAAATCACTGCTGATTCTTTCCAAAAGAAAAATAGAAAAAGAGCATCTAAGTTGATGTAAACTGGAGTGAACCGGTAACTCTACAGAGGGCTTGCTAATCGCTACTAATGCTCCTTTAACCGACTAAAGTTGTTAACAAATTGCAAATCTGTGTTGCTCTCCCAAGACGATAACAAGTCATTATGTGTACACACGTTGGTGACGTTCTATCTCCCCGTTGTTAAATACAAGAAAGGCAATCTTATCCTTATAAAGCAGCACAAATGTGTATAACACATTAAAATGAAGTTGTACCAAGATGTTCGTGTGAGAGTACATCAGAAAGAAAGGATGGGAATATTGAACTCATGTTGTAAACAGTCACCTTCACTCACGGAGATGCAGAACATGACACGTTGCTTGCTAAGTGCTGTTATCAATCCAAAATGCTTCAGCAGTCGGAACAAGCGTCACCTCTGGAATCAAACATTGAAGGCAATAATGCTGAGTAAGTATTTTAGAAAAGGTCCCAGCAGCAACACCACACTGGTTCCTGCGTGTCGACCACAAATTAAAACTCAATTAAAAGAACATTGTATTAAAAAACATTTTACTTTCACATTTCAACTGAAACAAATACACACGAAATAAAAGTCAAATGTACATCCACGTTGTTTCCATGATCCCGTTCCTTTGAGTGAGTTAGCAGGGGCTTCGATTCGACCCTTTATATCCCAAGATATGACACAATCTGCTGTTGATCTAAACACGTATGAACACAGAAGGACACGTGTGTGACTTTGATGCCATCTGAGGACGACTGGAGGCAGGAGAGCGTCCGCAGCTCGTCAGCGGAGAACTTTCAAGTGCAAAAAATGTAGGTTTTGTGATTCTCATGTTTTCTGAAAAACTGTTTTTCTGCAGGCGGATAAAATGATCACCTCAAACAAGCGTACATTCCTTTAGTACAGCCCAATCCCCCAGATGGCAAGTGTCACAAAACAAACTCACAGACTGATCCTAAAAAGAAAAGAATACATTTGTTTTACACAGAATGTCCAGCCAATGTTTGCGACAGAAAGCCCTCCCTCGACACAGCCGAACACTCGACCTAGATCCTTCATTCCTATACAACTCCTCAAAGCTTCAAAAAGTCTTTAAACATGCAACACCGTTCAAAGTTCCTATCTAACTCTGCTGTGCTAGATTTACTTCCTCAGACACGGATGTTTCTAAAACTAGAACTATGCGCTAACGACCTACCGAAAGTTGTCATTCATTGTGTGAAGTTCCCTGTCAAAGTATCCATAAAGCACTTGCGTAGCATTCTGTGTGCTGGTCCCTTTAGTAGACGATCTGTGGGGACAGTGTGAGTAAGCTATGGTTACAGATCTAATGTTGTTGAGGCCTATATGCAGCTGTGATGGAGCTTTATTGAAACCCTGGCATCGCTCCGAGATGGCGAGGAGGACTTGACCCTGACTTTCCCAAATCACGTTATCTCACAGGAATCCTCCAGCTCGGTTTAAGAGAGCAGCCATCACTACATCCTGCTTTCAGTCAATTGAGGACACTTCCTTTACTTATAACCTGCCTTAGGTGAGTTGCACTTCAACATCACTCAAGCTCCTTCCATTTGGAGAATCTCCACAAAGCCTTTTCTACATGCAGACACGAGCATCACAGAAACAGTTGTTCGGCCTGAGCTGCGGTTTTAACATTCCTAATGCACAGATTTAACTTTGAAATGGTAACAGATTTAGAAAAAGGTTTACACATCTAGATGCCGTTCCTACAAACAGCGCATTACAAATCCAGCATTGTCAGTACCTTTAGGTTTGCACATTACATAGTGGCTTCATGCAGCCACACTAAAGTGTCTCCTCTCACCAAACGGCTTTAACCGCCTCAGACCGGCACATGTTGGACATCTCTTGCAGGAAAATGGTGTGGTCGCATGGATTTATACGATCTGATGCATTTTCAATTATCAATGTGACGTCGTGTTGTACTTTTGTTTAACCAATAAGCATCCATGTCTATAAATGTCCATGATTGTACAACTTAAGGTAGGAAACAACTCAAAAATCAGATGATACCTGAGTAGTTACTTTAGTGAATTAGCAAAGATCTGAACATGAAGTGTACACTATGGAGCCGTTTGACTGATTGCTTCTTTCCAGTCGTGTTATGCAGGAACATACGAGTATTCAAAAGCAAGAGATGATCAAAATGTGTCCGTCTGCAGGAGGTTTAACATTTGGTGTACAAATTGAATTGTAGCAATACTTTCTCATCCTTTAAATGTACAATCGGGTGGATAACATTTAAGGACTTTCCCCTACAACTTAAAAGCAAATGGCAATATGTGTTGAACAGCTGGATGCTACTTCACCTTACATCCCTGTGTCTGCACTTAGAGTATGCATCTAAGACAACTTGGCTGTATACCTCTTCTATATTTTTTGCAATAGATTATGTGCTGGACTATGTTGTTCTGGGAGTAGAGCCTCCTAAACCAGCGTGGAGAGAAAACCCAGAGCAGTGGAATGGAGGACTAAACATTGATAGAAATCACGAGCCACCAGAACCAGCGTCTCAAAACTGTGGTTGTTTGTAAACCTTGTTTAAATCTCTTAACTGAACACAAAAGTGCAAATTGCTACCACTGTCCTGTCTCTGCGTCCTCAGTAGTGCTTCTCCTGCAGATAGTCTTTCATCTTGTTCGGTAAGGGCAGTTTCTGGATCAGGTCTATCCGCGTGTACTGTCTGATGACGAAGCGACAGAGGTACTGCAGGGAGCGCACTTGCATAAACCGAGACACTGGGTTGGTTAGTCTGACGGGGTATGTTGCAGATCCCGGTAAGCGAGACCTGGAGTAGCAGAAAGCTCCGGTCTCTGAGTCTCTGATGGAGTGTTCGATGAGGTCTACGATGGACGTGTGTCCCTCCACGTCCGGCTGCTCGTAGAAGCTGAAGCGTCCGTTGGAGTGTTCGATGCGCGTGTGCAGAGTCTTGCACTGCGACCTGAAGCTCAGACTGAGCAGGTACCGGTCGTCCGAGCTGTCTCTGACCAGGAAGGATCCGTCGGCCAGGTTCACCAGCTTCTCCTCCGCCTCCCAGCGAGTGATGGGACCCCAGTACCAGCCCTGCCTCGCCAGCTTCTTCAGCTCCTCCGTCAGACTGGTGACCACCATGGGCCCGCTGGTCTGCACCGACTCGTACACCCGACTCACCCCGGGGGCTGAGTTCGGGTCAAAGTTGAGGTGGTGTCTCATCCTCTCTGCCACATGTCTGTCTGTAGAGCTGAACCCAGAGAACGTCCGTGGAATAAGAACATTATTTAACATGGGCGGCAGGAGTGGAGAGAGGGGAGGGGGCACTTCTCCTCTTTGGAGCATCACACCGGCAGAACCGATGAGAAGACTATTAACTGAGGTTTCCATGAAGAGGTCTGGAGGAAGCCCACTCATCAGATCGTGCACCTGGTGGTCCGCGTGGAGGGACGCACCGTCGGCTTCAGTCACCACCTCCATAGGAGAGGAGCTGTCCAGGCAGAAGGAGTGGGACCCCTCGGGGTACATTCCCTCATCTAAAGGCATCGTGTACTGGATGTAGTCCTGGGGAGTCAACCCCAGCACCACAGGCACGTCATTCTCATCAATATCCAGATGCAGATCCCCGTTCTGAGGCTGCCGGAGGTTCTTAAAGGACTCCGCTCTATCCGGAAAGAGCCCTTCCATTTGAAAGTCATGGAATTCTCTCCGGACACCGTTTAGGTTTGGACTCGGGCTCGGAGAGTGAACCATGGCTTTGACTTTTACCTCCATCTTGATGCACGCCTCCTCAGAGTTCACTGAGCGCAGGGGCCACGGCGAGGGGCTGTAATGGTGGCTCCGCAGAGACGCAGATCTCAGGGGTCTCTGGGCTTTCACATCGCTGAATCCAATGGGCGCCGACGAGGAAGAGAAGGTGTCGTCATCGTCGTCCACAGAGCCAATGGCGGAGGAGTTGCCTTTCACTTTGGCCTTCTGTTTCGCAGACAGCCTCCTCTTCAGAGATCCCATCAGGCCCTCGCTCTTCGTGCGGCCCTTATTCTGACCGCCTTTGTCCTCCTCGCCGCCAAGGTCGCAGCCGGAGAGCTCTTTGGTGTAGCAGCCCCCAAAAAGTGACTCTTCCTTAGAAAACTCTGTCGTCACCGAGGGCTGCTGGAGCATGACAAAGTCGCCCTCCTCCTTGCCCTTTATACTGAGGGACTTGCGGATGGTCTTAAGGCTTATCTTCTTCATTCTGACAGGCCCTCCGCCGCGGGGGCATGGGTTGGCTCTCCTGGTATCCCGATGAAAGTACTATCCACAGCGTCCTCCCATCAGGCCGCACGGAACAAGTCATGCATACAGTGGAGCCATCACACCCTGCAGAAACAACACACACAAGACGTTATATAATGGTTTGTTCTAAAAACACTCTTCCAGATGGTTCTTCTTAGTGTCAATGTTTAACAGCATAAAGCACCATTTAGAAAGTAACAGACATCACAGCACATTTAAAAAATCTAATAACAGTACAGAGGAAAACTAAGCACATTTTCTGTAGCCCAAATACACAAAGTTGAGAAGCAGGAAGCTGAACATGTCTGGCATTTGTGATTGATTACATATTATTTGCTTATGTACAAGCTATAATTCTAGCTCTTTACACCCAGGAAAGAATATACCATTTGCTGTTTACATGCATTTCATTCATTTGCACTTACTGTCCAAGCTGTATGTTATTATACATTTAAATGATGTCGTATATTAAATTGAATAATCTATTTTTCATACATATTTAATAGCATTGTGGGAGAGTCTGATCATTATAGATTTCCATTACCTCTCTGTAATTGTTGTGTATATGATACGAACATTTACTTGAACAATCAATACTACATTTGGACTGTAATATGGTCAAACAATAAAACATTAGACACCATTATAATCATGACTTTAATGGTACGAATAACAATCACTACTCTGACATCTGTCAAAGAATAAGAGAAGGCATAACACCTGACACACTGGGATTGAAACAGCAGCCTATCTCCTATATCTAGAGACACGTGCAGCTCCTAAATACAGCTGATAATGAAGACAGCTGCGATCTGATTACTCACCATTATGAGCAGGAAAATGGTGACTCAGTTGAATGGGTCAAGTTCCACTTCCACCTCCTTTCATTTGATGCTGCGAAACACAAAAGCCAGTTATGAGCAAAGTCCAACATGTAGGAGTAACAATTGATTTTTAAAAAGGGGAGAAACACATGTCATGTCGATATATTTCACAAAACAATGAAGAAATACAATCAATTCTAGCCTGTTTTGTCCTGACCTGGCAAGGCCTACACACACAACAGCATGCCTTTAGCTTAGCTTCTCAATTAGCCTCTTCAATGACACTATTATAAAACTCACAGCAACAACTACAATGTAATCGGTTCACCTTAAACATTAAGCTCATACTAAAAGAAAACAAGGTTAATGTTTGATCTAGCTTGCCAGTTTAACACACGTTTGCTTGCTTGTATGCTAATAGCTAGTTTGTTAGCATGTCTACTTTCAAAGTAAATAAACATTTAAACACATATATATCTACATGCATGTTATAATGTCTCTTACCCGATGACTTCTGCTTGTATTACCAGATAAAAACACCCAGAGATGTTGGCATATGTCCTGATAAACAACACGTTTATGAAGGGTCGCTCCTGCACGATAGCTTAGCTAGTTAGCTTAGCTAGTGTTAGCTTGCATTAGCAGTCGAAACATCACCTTTAGTCATCCCTCTGAGCACCAACACAAGTACAACGCGTTTATAATGCCAGGTTTGGTTCTTCTCTAAACATACAGCTCTATATTTCCCACCAAAGATACACAATAAGGGGATTTCTGAGTGTCCAGGTTAGCTAACAGTTTGTAGCTCTCGGCCTCTCTTCCTTTCTTCCTTTGTTGCCTGTTGAATTGTGGGAGCAGATTCAGATGCAGCGAATCAGACGCACAGCTCTCAACAGAGGACAGCCACACACTGCACATCTCATTCAATACATGCACAATAACAGCAATACCATAATAATATAGATACAGAATGTAAACACACAGAACAGCATTCAAAATGATTCCACCTAATCTGCAAATTATTTGATATACAGAAACATAATTACCCAAATATATGTTTTATTGTTTGCACTGTAATGACAACAACATGCTTATTAGGCTACTTATTAAATACCCTGAGCATATCTGATAAACAGACCCGAACTGTGAAGTGTTTTTAGATGTCAAATAGGCTATTGTTGTTATTATTACTTGGAGATATATTGAATATATATGTTGTACTTTTATGGTTAGAAAAAAGGATTTGGGTCATTCCAGAATTGGAGGACATTTCATGTCCCCCATATAAAAAATCTAATAATCCATGCCCAAAATGCTAAAACATGCACTTGTTGTGTTAAACATACTTGTCTTGAGACAAAATGTATATAAAGTTGTAGAAAAAGTGGTTTCTAAATATTATTTAAATGATCAAATAGCTCTCGAACACCCCTTAAAATGGCATTTTTCTCTTGTCCCCGCTTGCATGCCAAATATAACATTTAAAATAGGGATTTTATTTACTTTTCTTGGTATGATTCTATTGATATATGTCTCTTGTAATGGTAAAATCAATTTGTTAAATCATAAACATATTTTAAATAACAGTAATTTTGCACAGAAGGTGTGTTCCTCAACATGCGCTCACCCTGTTACCCAAAGCTTTTTAGATCGGCACAGGAAGTGAAACAACTGTAAGTCAGATGACACAGAAAGGACATCAGCAAGCCATGTGCTCGTGCCCTGGGTAGACCACAACTAAGTCCTCTCTTTTATTTTTCATATTTTTACAATGTTTTCAGTCTTAAAAGAGTGTGGCACTCTGACCCACTCAGCCCTGTTACTGATATTATCAGAATAAAGCATATTCATTTCAAAGTTATCTTTCTTGCATTAGATATCCAAGTTTATCCTTGCCTTGAATGTAGCATCTAGCATCCAGAGGTTAAAGCTCAAATTAGCATTGATTTTCAACCCTGTTACTATAATTAGAGTAGCAGGTAATTCTTCATTGGAAAATATACATTTGATGCCTAGCTGGGCAAATCACTTGTTTTGATGGTTTATTATCTGTTTTTCCGAAATACATAAAACATTTTTTTTAAATAAAAGGTTAATTTTTCAAAGATGTTGGTGTCCTCCAATTCTGGAATGACCCATTTATTGAATTGGGTTCAGGGAAAGGTTTTCAGATTAACTCATTTAAATGATCCTTATATAAAAGAAAACATTTAGTGCCTTAGTATCTTATGGTTAACAAATAATATTTGAATTATCACGACTAGATTCGTTGATATGTTACGTTCTAATTGACCTAATCTACCAAATACAATCTGCAAATAGAGTTTACTCATGTATAATATTTGAATTATGTTTGTGTTGTTCTCTTTCATAACTAAGACTATACAAGTGATGCTGGGACAAACAAGAGGGGGGTCTCTATACTATGTGTTGAGGTTTTTGGCAACAAAAATAAATGAAGAACCTGCAAGAAGCACAGCATTTAGTATCAGTGAAGTGAATAACTGGCCACCACTGAATGCTATTAAGAAAAGCATTTCACTATAACTGCTCTTACAAGGCAGCACAGTGGCTGAGAGTAGAAGGAAGAGGTTTTACAATGCAACAAAAACATGTTCTGTGAACCTCTCCTGCAAAAAGACAGAAAGGCGGATTCTATCGTCTTTCTTATGTCAAAGGAGACGCAGAGATGGAAATGTATGGAGAGAGAAAACACTGAACAAGAAGCAAAACTTGAACAAGAAGTAGTTGATGCAGAAAGATGCAGTTCTCTCACAGCAGCAGAGACACACGACTCCCACCACCACCTGAATTTATTTCATGCAGTCCCTGAAATCATTTGCATTTGCACAAATGACTTGAGGTTTTTCAGGATCCACGTGGTTCCAGTCCCATAGGAGCCTGCAGAATGGGTGGCATGCATAAACACATTCTAAAAAGAATATAGTAATTCTAGTCTTTTGTCTGAAGCATGAAAAGTCTTTGCTATAGAGAAATGTGAAACCATAGATATTTCCAATGCTCAAGTTCTTTATAGTCGTCAATCTTTGCAGATAAGATACTTAAAGATAGCCTATATGTTTCATAAGATAATATAACTATAACTCCTGTGCAGATTTAAGCAAACCATTTCATCTTTGTTTGCTATAGAGCAATTATGATGATTTCCATTTCCCTCTGTGTGCGTGGCCTGCAGGAAGGTCTTGTTCATGTGTATTCCAACATCAAGTTTACTCTCCAACTATTCGATGCAGCAACTAAAAGTTGAACTCTGAAATGAAACATTGGTCGCCTAATTAGTGTCAGTATTGTTCTAAAGTAGATTGTGTTTACCAGTGCCAGGCTAATTTGGTCCATATACAGAACATTACATTGTTTTTCCACACTGTCAAGTGCATGGCAGTCCTTCCCCAGCCTGCTTAGGGCCGCTGTGTGCAGACAGGCTTTATGCAGAGACTCTAATTACCCGGCCCTATTAGGGCTGATCAGGCTGCCTTCACTTGATGTGGGGGGGGGGTGTCAGCTCTTACATTTAGCACCAAGGACACAGGGAAGCAAGGATGCAATGTTTCTACAAGCTAAATGAGATCTGACAAACAAAGTTTAGTCTGCTTGATATGTGTTTCCAGAGAGGGAAAACAATAAGTGTTCAGCTGTGGAAACATTAAGTGTGTCATCACTGGATAAACAGATCAAACAACCGCAGGCTGCTTCACTTCCACACAGGTGCAGGACAACTACTCACAGTATGTAGAACCACAGTGTAGAAATACTCTGCTACAGTGACATGCATTCTTTAAAATGTGCCTTAGGTCAAAGTATTGAAATAAAAATATACATTAAATACTAGGGATAGTGGTGGTCTAATGGATAGTGAGGTGGGCTGAAGGTCAGAAGGTTGTGAGTTCAAATCCCGCCAGGAACACCACCACTAGTGTGCCCTTGAGTAAGGCACTTAGCCCTTAGTTACTCCAGGGAGAAAGTCCCTGTCATTGTAAGTCGCTTTGGATAAAATGAGATGTAATGTAAAAATACCAACAGTTAAAATACTCCTTATGCAGAATACCATATTTCAATTACTTGAGTATAATATTCATGCATGTGTTCATCGATTTAATGTTGCAGCTGTTAAAGGAAGAGCTTGCACTAACTACTTGATATACCATGCAGGAAAATCAATAATAATACAGTTAAGGTAAAAATGTAGTAAGGTAAAAATGACAATTAACAAAGTAAAAGATGATTTAAATTGATAGTATTTGTATTATTTATTTATTTTCAAATGTTCTTTAAATAATGCAATACTATCTTTACTTTAGTCAAACTAATTGGTAGTGAAAATCTGATGTTGTGACAGTCTTATTGTAAATAAATCAAATAAGTGTAAAGGACTAAATGTGAGTCTTAAATATGTTGGAGAATAGACGGCACAACATGTCAACGTTCATGTAAAGATCAAGTTCCTCAAACTGTCTTTCAGTGCTTGAGTAAACGTAGTTATCTACAACCACCACAGATTTCACATGAATATAGTCTAGCAGTGAATCGAGGGTCTGCCCAAGATCAATATTGCCAAAAGTAATTTGAATTTATGCATAAGCACGAGTCCAAACACTGAAAATAAGATGCAACATTCAGTAGGCCCCCATACCTCCACAAGTGGTGAAACGCCTCGATCTGAATCTCAAGTGAATGCTGTATCAGCCATGAATTATTTGTACAAGATGTCTGTGCCGGCTGCAGTTTGACTCACTTGATTCCTCTTTCTTTGGGGGGGGGGGGGGGGGGTTATTCAGGGGCCCCTGGGTGCCCACGCTCATATCCTCAACATTTGCAGTGGAGCGGAAGAAGGGTAGCAGACATGTCAAACTGTGACAGGACCTGTGGGAGCAATGGGTTTTGTTTCAAGGATAACTGCAGAAACACCAGATGTGTGCGATTTAAAACACAACATTTACAGAGGTGGGAAGTAGTGGAGTACAAATACTTCGTTACTGTACTTAAGTACATGTTTCTGGTATCAGTACTTTGCTCTATTACTTATTTTTCTGACGACTTTTGACTTTAACTTCTTACATTTTGAACCCAAATACCTGTACTTTCTACTTCTTACATTTTGAACCCAAATACCTGTACTTTCTACTTCTTACATGTTGAACACAAATACCTGTACTTTCTACTTCTTACATGTTGAACCCAAATACCTGTACTTTCTACTTCTTACATGTTGAACTCAAATACCTGTACTTTCTACTTCTTACATGTTGAACCCAAATACCTGTACTTTCTACTTCTTACATGTTGAACTCAAATACCTGTACTTTCTACTTATTACATGTTGAACTCAAATACCTGTACTTTCTACTTCTTACATGTTGAACTCAATACCTGTACTTTCTACTTCTTACATGTTGAACCCAAATACCTGTACTTTCTACTTCTTACATGTTGAACACAAATACCTGTACTTTCTACTTCTCACATGTTGAATTCAAATACCTGTACTTTCTACTTCTTACATGTTGAACACAAATACCTGTACTTTCTACTTCTTACATGTTGAACCCAAATACCTGTACTTTCTACTTCTTACATGTTGAACTCAAATACCTGTACTTTCTACTTATTACATGTTGAACTCAAATACCTGTACTTTCTACTTCTTACATGTTGAACTCAAATACCTGTACTTTCTACTTCTTACATGTTGAACCCAAATACCTGTACTTTCTACTTCTTACATGTTGAACACAAATACCTGTACTTTCTACTTCTCACATGTTGAATTCAAATACCTGTACCTTCTACTTCTTACATGTTGAACACAAATACCTGTTCTTTCTACTTCTTACATGTTGAACCCAAATACCTGTACTTTCTACTTCTTACATGTTGAACTCAAATACCTGTACTTTCTACTTCTTACATGTTGAACCCAAATACCTGAACTTTCTACTTCTTACATGTTGAACTCAAATACCTGTACATTCTACTTCTTACATGTTGAACACAAATACCTGTACTTTCTACTTCTCACATGTTGGATTCAAATACCTGTACTTTCTACTTCTTACATGTTGAACCCAAATACCTGTACTTTCTACTTCTTACATGTTGAATTCAAATACCTGTACTTTCTACTTCTTACATGTTGAACTCAAATACCTGTACTTTCTACTTCTTACATGTTGAACACAAATACCTGTACTTTCTACTTCTTACATGTTGAACTCAAATACCTGTACTTTCTACTTCTTACATGTTGAACTCAAATACCTGTACTTTCTACTTCTCACATGTTGAACCCAAACACCTGTACTTTCTACTTCTTACATGTTGAACCCAAATACCTGTACTTTCTACTTCTTACATGTTGAACTCAAATACCTGTACTTTCTACTTCTTACATGTTGAACACAAATACCTGTACTTTCTACTTCTTACATGTTGAACACAAATACCTGTACTTTCTACTGCTTACATGTTGAACCCAAATACCTGTACTTTCTACTTCTTACATGTTGAACACAAATACCTGTACTTTCTACTTCTTACATGTTGAACACAAATACTTGTACTTTCTACTTCTTACATGGTGAACTCAAATACCTGTACTTTCTACTTCTTACATGTTGAACTCAAATACCTGTACTTTCTACTTCTTACATGTTGAACACTAATACATGTACTTTCTACTTCTTACATGTTGAACTCAAATACCTGTACTTTCTACTTCTTACATGTTGAACTCAAATACCTGTACTTTCTACTTCTCACATGTTGAACTCAAATACCTGTACTTTCTACTTCTTACATGTTGAACACAAATACATGTACTTTCTACTTCTTATATGTTGAACTCAAATACCTGTACTTTCTACTTCTTACATGTTGAACCCAAATACCTGTACTTTCTACTTCTTACATGTTGAACCCAAATACCTGTACTTTCTACTTCTTACAAGTTGAACTCAAATACCTGTACTTTCTACTTCTTACATGTTGAACTCAAATACCTGTACTTTCTACTTCTTACATGTTGAACCCAAATACCTGTACTTTCTACTTCTTACATGTTGAACCCAAATACCTGTACTTTCTACTTCTTACATGTTGAACCCAAATACCTGTACTTTCTACTTCTTACATGTTGAACTCAAATAACTGTACTTTCTACTTCTTACATGTTGAACTCAAATACCTGTACTTTCTACTTCTTACATGGTGAACTCAAATACCTGTACTTTCTACTTCTTACATGTTGAACACAAATACCTGTACTTTCTACTTCTTACATGTTGAACTCAAATACCTGTACTTTCTACTTCTTACATGTTGAACACAAATACCTGTACTTTCTACTTCTTACATGTTGAACACAAATACCTCTACTTTCTACTGCTTACATGTTGAACCCAAATACCTGTACTTTCTACTTCTTACATGTTGAACACAAATACCTGTACTTTCTACTTCTTACATGTTGAACACAAATACTTGTACTTTCTACTTCTTACATGGTGAACTCAAATACCTGTACTTTCTACTTCTTACATGTTGAACTCAAATACCTGTACTTTCTACTTCTTACATGTTGAACACTAATACATGTACTTTCTACTTCTTACATGTTGAACTCAAATACCTGTACTTTCTACTTCTTACATGTTGAACTCAAATACCTGTACTTTCTACTTCTCACATGTTGAACTCAAATACCTGTACTTTCTACTTCTTACATGTTGAACACAAATACATGTACTTTCTACTTCTTATATGTTGAACTCAAATACCTGTACTTTCTACTTCTTACATGTTGAACCCAAATACCTGTACTTTCTACTTCTTATATGTTGAACCCAAATACCTGTACTTTCTACTTCTTACAAGTTGAACTCAAATACCTGTACTTTCTACTTCTTACATGTTGAACTCAAATACCTGTACTTTCTACTTCTTACATGTTGAACCCAAATACCTGTACTTTCTACTTCTTACATGTTGAACCCAAATACCTGTACTTTCTACTTCTTACATGTTGAACTCAAATACCTGTACTTTCTTCTTCTTACATGTTGAACCCAAATACCTGTACTTTCTACTTCTTACATGTTGAACACAAATACCTGTACTTTCTACTTCTCTCATTTCCCAAACAGCTGGTTCCTTTAGTCTGAATGTGTGTTTGATGCGTGATCATTATTCTTTAGAGTCATTGCGTGCCTATTGATTTGAACACGATCCGTGTATCCATCACTTCCTGGTCTTCTCTAAAGAAGAGGGACCAATGGAAACGTTGTCATGTTGCCGTTGTTCAGCATGGAAACATTCATTAGCTAACAATGACATTATTGTTCTATTAATATAAAGGGAGGTCAGGTACTCTTTAAAACAGCTGCTAGCTATGGGTAATTTTTACTGAAGTACATTTCAAAGCCTTTACCTTGACTTGAGTAAAGCAGTTTAGTCAGTACTTCTACTTTCAGCAGAGTATTTTTAAACACGAGTATCTGTACTTCTACTCGAGTAAAGGATGGGAGTACTTCTGCCAGCTCTAATCATGTATGAGAGAGTCCACACTTTGATTTCACTGCATTAATTTATTCCTTTTCCCCAATTTAGTGTTGCAGTATTTAAAAATCAATGCATGCCCCGTGGCTGAATCAGTCCATCATGTCTCTCCTTGCCTCAGGTTAGAGGTCTTCAGATATGATTGAATGAGTACTCTAACACCAGCTGCATACATGCAATACAATGGCTCGTTGTGTTTGTGTCACGGTTATCATGTCATGTCACAGTTCTGTCTTGGTTTGGGTGTTTTCGCTGTTCTCTATGTCATGTTTTCCTCCTGTCGTTAGTTTCCCTGGTGTGTCTCGTTAGCTGATTGTGTTCACCTGTGGCCCTTGTGTTTCTCCTCCCCTGCCCGGCTGTGTCTCGTCTTGTAATTATCCCTCCCTGTATTTAGTCTTGTCTCGTCCTGTGTTCAGTGTTGGTGCTTCTTTTGTTGGTGACTGAATTCACCCCGGTGAGTGTTCTGTTTTGTATGTATTAGTTTCATTATCCTTGAAATAAAGGATTATCAGAGTTATCTGCATTTGGGTCCTGCTTCCTTCACTCAACCGTGACAGTTTGCTTGTGCTCTTCAGGTCTGTTGGAACATCATCCTTGAGTTCACATTAATAATTCTGGAAGCAGCTCCTTGTGTTTGGTCCATATGGGGTGCTGAGTCCTGGACAGCTATATGACTTCATTAACAAGCAGATTTGACCTTGTTTAATGCATGAAACGCTTTTGAGGCAACCACTCAGTTTGCATGGCAGCCTTTGGGAAACCTTGCTAATATTAACACCTCCTGTACTTATCTGATTATTTCCCCCAAAATAATATTAGTATCGTTATTTTTCTTCTTATTTTGTGTGAATATTTATTGTGTGTTTGTTGTTTATATTTTGATTCGTTTAGCTTGTTTTGCATGTGTCTTTATAATATAGTTTAGCTTTGCTTATTTTGATTTTTTTAGACGTATAAGTAAATATTTTCTACTAATTTGTTTAATAAAGATCATTTTAACTGAATATTTATTGTTGGTTGTTTTCTATTCAATGATTTTTATCTTGCAGCCACATTTCCTGAGTTTCCTTTTTGATTCAATTTAATCAAATTACTTTATTTTGAAACCTGTCTCTGCCGCTCAGTTAACGAACATGTGTCCTGATTTCTTGCAATGTCTTTTTGTGTCTTTGTCCAGGGGTGCAACGGCATTGTCTGTCCTTTATCCCCTTTTTTAAAGATCCAATTTACACACCACCCACCCGTCACACTTTCTGTCGTGTGTGTTGGCTTTGTTTGTGAATCACTTAGATTCCTGTCTGTCACCTTGTTTTCTTATAATTGTTATACTAACTGAAGCTCAGCGAAAGTTCTTTCAGGCTGACTGGGGATGTTTCTCAATGTCGACGACACTTCCTTGGTAGGACATGTCTTGCGAGTCACTTCCTTGAATATTATTTGGGCTGTGTTTCTATTTTTCTGTTTTGCTGATAGTATGTCAAGTCTGTCTTGTTTAAGTGTAATTTCTATGCATTAAAAACTATAAAGAGATGTTTTAAGAAGTAGACAATTACACTAAATATCAAATGTTTATAGGCTAACATGCATTTTCCACAATAAACTAAATACTCGTGTGCACACATAGAACACATGTAATGAGTTAAATGTCTCTTATAGGGGTCAATGGACTTTTCATACACTCTCTAATTGGGTGTGTTTTGGCTTGATGTCTCATGGCAAAACTATGCATTTTCACTACGTTTCCAGCTCTGCAGCGTCTAGTGTCTTTAAGGTATCTCTAAATGAGACCTCAGCAGGTTACTGCTCCATGCTTGTGATAGTTCAGAGATGTTGGAGAGTAAATCTGTCTTCACAATGTTTTTACTGGCATGATTTCCACTCAGAGATCAGCCTTGCCTTCATTAACAGCCTGAGGGGCTTTCTGGCAGCAGAGTCATTTAGCCTGATGTCAAATAAATGACAGATTGTGCATCTGGTTTACAAATCCTTAAATCGCTTTTGAAAATACAAGCAATTAAATATTGAAAAGTGTGGAAGACCGTCCTCCTTTTTAAAGATGTTTACAGGGAACACAAACAAAGGTCATTTTCAGGACATGAGGGGAAACTTAAAAGATCAAACCACCTCTGGGCTGAGAGTATACACCATGATTTCATTTGTTTAAAGTTAAGTTTTGCTTCCTGTCTGCAGCCTATAAGCTAACACAGTGGCAGCCTATAAGCTAACACAGTGGTTGTCCAACAGAAAGGATGGGATATACTGTTAGAAGCCGACTCGACAGCTTTGCTAGTCTGACCTCGGGCAATTTATTTTTCCAGAAGAAGAAGACCTCCTCAGCGGTTTGGATGTCAGAGTCAGTTTCCTTATTGTTCAAATGTAGCTGCGTTGACCTTTCAGAGCGTTATATTCTTTAACCTCAATGGCAGGTCCATCGATAAGAGTCGTGCTGTTTCCAACCAACTTTGTTTACAATTTTACCTTGCTGCAAAAGTTTGCAAACATTTCAAACTACATCACAGGGATGTGTTTGTAAAATAGGTTTCCATTTTTTTTGTACTCCCATTGTGTTATTTAATGTTGTAGTTATTGCCTGTGCAGCATTTGGTCAACTGAAGGTTGTTTTAAATGTGTTATATAAAGATTGAGATTATTGAAGCATCTTGGGTTTTAATATATGGCTCAATGTGCACAGATATGACAAATGAACCCCTTGATCAAGAGCTGCAGATTGAAATAGACATTTTCATGCAATTTGGGGTTTATTAGTGTATTTTTGTCGCCGTTCAAGGTCATTTCAAGACTCAATAATTTGTTTTTGGTCATTTTGAGTATTTGAGAGTTCCTAAGGGCTTGTGCCCAGTATAGTCGGTGCCTATATTGACAAGTACAGAAATATTGTGTGCGTAAAGTGGAAGTCAAGTCAATTATCATATCTATTTATGCAGAAACATTTGTGGATTATAAACGTTCTCTTCTACCCCCTCAAACTCTTCTAGGTGACAGAATACATAGTGTGCACCCAAATTAATTATGCGCTAATATCTCTCAGGAATTCTCAAAAGCTGTTACATATTATTATCATATCAAATACCAATTGCTAAGTTCGTTAATTATCGCCCTGTCGTCTGATCACATCCACACCACAGCTCAAGTGTGAGATCTGGTGTAATTGGATTTACTTACTCACAGAGTATGAGAGAAATTCTGCCTGCACTCGTTAAGAGGCGATGCACATCCACTTTGATTTTTGAGAGCGTCAATGTTTGAAAAGATTAATTTAATGACAGGGTAGTGTTGCTGCTGTCAAAACTTCTTTCAGTATTCAAGCAAATCAAAAGCCTTCAATGATTTAGGAATATAGCTTGAAACACTAATTATCCTGACAAGAAAATTCACTTGTTTATATAACCTTTTAAAAGACCTGATAAAAGACTAACTCAGTACATCAGACGTTTCAAACAGTGTTCAGAGAAAGACAGGATTTATTTTTGGCATTATCAGAAAGTCAAATTAAATACTGCACAGCTGAATCAATAATGTTTATTGTACTTTTATTTAAAACATGAGGACAGATATTTGATCAGTTATTGTCTGTTTTAACCTGTTTTGCTTACACGTTGGTTTTAAAGATAAGATATCGTTTATTGATCCAATTTGGGAATTTCTTTTGACACAGCAGCATGTAGATAAGACATTATACATTCATTAGAAGTGAATAATACATAAAATAACCAACACAAATAATTAACAACACAGTGAATACATACAGTGTATTAATAATTAAGGATATAACTTTATAGAGCATTCACAGTATATTGAATACACAATATAAATATACAGAATTGAAGGCATTGTACATTATGATAAGCCAGACTATCCAACTTACAGAATGTCAACATTGAATACAACATACTATTTATTTACATTTGTATATTTACACCCGAGAACAATATAACTGAGTGAATGTGTGTTTTTGAGAAGGAGTTAGTCGGTTTCTCTGAATGATGGTGCCCTGTTTTTCCAAAGTAACATCTGTATTAGGGGTGTCCAAACTGTTTTCCCCGAGGGCCACATACAGACAAAACATACGAAGGGCTGGGCCGCTCACTAGAGATGAGGTATATTGCCTCGTTAAGTTATAAGTCAGAAAAATTAATCAAATGTAAATTATGCTTGATACTTGAAAATGCCTTAAGCAAAAAACAGCTTATATCACAGCTCTCCATAGGGTTTCATTTATTTTGTTGTCAGCTCATCCCTCAGTTTGCTTATAATAAGGAGAAATATGAAGGGTATAAAGTATATCGAGCTTGTTATGTAAATACGTTATTGGGCCTTTTTTTAATCAACTAAGATTTGTTAGAACATTTTTCCAACTTGAACTGACTGAATTTATTTGAAAAGTGGGCTTATTATTAACACATGAATACTACTGTGTAATATCCATCCATCCATCTTCTTCCGCTTATCCGTGGTCGGGTCGCGGGGGTAGCAGTTCCAGCAGAGAGCCCCAAACTTCCTTTTCCCTGTGTAATATATTTTAACGTATATATTTAAGAAGTACAATATAAGACAAGCACAAGTTTCATTTGTGGGCCAAATTAGATGATACTTTTAGAGTTCGCTGAGGATCGTAGTTTGGACAGCCCTGATTTACACTGACCTTATTAAATGTCCGTTTGTCCCACACAGCTGTAGCTCCTGAACGCACCGCGGTCCTCGCGCAGGAAGTGGACCTGAAGGCGCGTTTGTTGAACAGAAAACTGTTGACATGACACCGGCGGACAAACACTCAATAAACGGACAAACCTCGAATATTTAAGAAGCTTTTTTAACCTGTTTCCACACAGGAAGATTGAACATGGAGTTATCCCCGCTTATAAAGAAAATAGGTAAGCTAACTTAAAGCTAAGTCGCTAAAGAGCCTGCCTTTATTGATGTAAACAAAGTGTGTTAGTGTATTAGCCTCTTTTATGCTAAGCTAACAATAACACTGTAGATATATCTGATACACTGTTAACGTTCATCTAATTTAAGTATGTGAAGTTGTAGTTAATGTGAAGGCTAACTACAGTAACACATGTCGGTAACTTTTGTAAACTTCAACACAAAGTTAGCTAGCTGTCAAACTAGTCAAAACTTAGATAAAAACAACTAACTGTCAGAAGTGGAAAAAGTACTAATTTTAAGATAATTACTACAGGTAAAAGCATTGTGTTCAAAATCAAACTTTACAAAAAGCATTGCCACATCAATGTACTGAAAATAACACAAGTTTTCATTTTGCATTATAGTCCATTTAAGAACAATTACAATTAAAGTATTTTGATTATGATGCATCACAGCTGGTAAATGTGGAGCTAATTTGATCTAATTTGTGTTGTTTATGTATACGTTTATTCATATTATGTAGTATTTAATAATCTGAATCTGTAAAATAACCAAAGCTGTCAAAACAGTGTAAAAAGCACAATACTTTCTTCCAAGTTTTTAGTGATTTAGAAGTCTAAAGAAACATCAAATCCATCCATTTTCCACCGCTTATCCAGAGTCGGGAAATAGTTTGAAGTATCTCAAAATCATACTTGAACACCTGCACTTTTGAAAGAACATCCATAACATCTGTTTGCAACTTATATATATTAATATTCCAATTACTTGTATATCGACTATTCTGCACTATTTTTATTCTCTTGCACTGTTGTATCTGTTTTATTGTGTTGTACTGTTGAAGGAGCCTAAGATTGTCATTGATATATCTACACCGCAGCTATGTACACATGACGATCAAAGCCTTGAATCTTGAGTACAGTACTTGAGTGAATATACTTTTTGACAGTCCACCATAACGTCTCTTCTCCACGTTGTGTTCTCCGTCCTCAGGCCACTCTTTGGTGGAGATAAGAGTGCGAGCGCTGAAGAACATCTTGTGTAAACTGGACCATTCCCTGATCTCCGTCTCAGACATCGTGCAGGAGAAGATGCTGTTTGTGCTTCTTCTCGAGTGGTTCAATTTCCCAGAGGTGCCGATGCAGGAAGAAGTCCTTGAGCTGCTCTCCACGTTATCAAAGGTAGATACATTTTGAGCAGAAAGATGGATATATCTGGTTTATAGATATGTTACAAGGTGAGTCCTCAGGTGGACAGAAGCTAGACAGGAGCAGTCGACCAACTCTCACAATATGCTGATAAACTTATAATGTAGTTTTGGGTTCAGGCTTGCTTTGACAAGGCGAACCAGACTTGAACCAGTATGTTAAAGTAGGATCAATATTCTACCAATCTATGCTGTGATAAAGTTTAATAACAGGCTTAAATGGATCTTTTAAATGTGGGTTTTATGAGGTACTTATCTATAGTCCGTTCGTGTGTGTTGGAGGAGGGGCTCTGTAAGGAAGTACTTTCAAATTCTAGCGTACTCGAGCTGGTTTCTCCATTCTTACCTACCCTACCTTCAAGGTGTCTTAAATACATTTAGCTGCTGCCCCAGTTCACAGCAGTTCATGACTTTACTTCCTGTTGTAACCAAACCCACTTCCACACTATCCCTTCAAATATCCACTCCTTCACAGACCAAATGTACCTCAACATCAGCATGGGTGTAAATGCAGAGTGATTTTCACAGTGACATTCTGACAACTACACCGAACATTACACTGAATTATAGATTTTTCATTTCATACCTGTTAGGAAAATATCCCTCGTCCCCGGCTTGAGCTTCAGCCTCAGGATCCATGTATCTGTGATCCTCTCCAGAAGGAGTCATCACATACAGAGACTAGTTCCTGAGCAGTGTCCTTCACATGCTGATATCCAAGAGAGGGAGTTACACAGTCACAAGATGGAGGAATAGAAAGCAGTCCTCAATGTTTACTTCAGATTAGCTCCACGTCAGAAATGAGCATGCTTGATGTCTCTCTCCATAGAGGCTGAATCATCATGTTAATCACATAGCTATCACCTGCCTCAAACAGTCCTGATGCTCTTCTAGGTAATCACACATCCTGTCATGTTCACAGCTACAGTTGGGATACCTTTGTTATCAGGTTACTCTGATATTGGAAGAGGACATTCAGTGTTTTCCCAACAATACCTATTTTTCATTTTGTGTCTTCCAAGCATCCGAGTGCAGCCCAGATGCTCAGAGACGTCGGGGCGGTGGACTTCCTCTCTCAGCTGTCTCGTAACGTGGAGCCCAGCCTGCGAGCTGTCATCGACGGGACCCTCGACCAGCTGTTCCTGCTCCCCCCACTCCTCCCCAGCCACAACACAGTCTCCACGCATGGACAGCGCAACACAACTCCAACTCCAACAGGTGCTGCAAGTTCTCCTTCTCTCTGCTCCTAAACACATCATGTGTTATCATTTGATGGATGAGAGGGTGTGTCTTTAGTCAAAGTCAAAGTCAACTTTATTGTCAATCTTTCAGTTTGTGTTTAAGAAAGGCCTAAAAACCTTTACTTAAAAAAAAGCCTTCGGTTACTTTTAGCAATGAAAGGTGCTTTAATAACTATTATTATTATTGCAGACAGAGAGATCTAAATACCGTTTCCCACAATCCCGAGGAATGCAAAATACAAATATATATATAAAAATATGAATACAAATGTGTATATATATATATACACAATCAAAAGACATATTTATACATATGAACACATTAAGACCGAAATAAAAGCACAACAATGAATATATACAAACTAACAGTCACTTAAATATCTTTGAGAATGTACATTAGTGCAAGATTGTCTTTATAAGAGTTTGATGCTTTAAGTGTGTGAACATACATTTGATCTCCTGCAGATGTTCCACCTGAAGACCATGGTCCCAAAATGGGATATTTCCACAAAGGCATGCCAAGCCATACAGATGTGGCGCCTCAGAAGATAGCAGGTACACATTTATACTGTATATTGTATTAACAAGCGCTCATAATGATACATAAATACATTATTATAGGCTTAGAACAGACATAGATACAAGTATAAGAAAGAAACACTAAATTAAAAGGCTTTTTATGTTTTATCCTTAGTGCACGAGTCTGTGAGGTGTCTCAAGTTTTCTGTGTTCCCATGGCTGACTTTGACGAACACGGACAGACACATACTGTCATCCAACGAGAGGTGAGAGACAATTCATGTATCTAACAAATAACAAGAGGCGCGTTCACACCAAGTACTTTTCCCACAAAGGTTCCTGAGAACTCTTTAGTTCGCATGAACTAAGTACAGATCACGTTCACACCGGAATAAATCCCTGGGGAGGATTAGTCAAATGAAGCCGCTGACGTCACTTCTTCTTCTTCTGCTTTGGGTTTACTGGCAGGCTACAAACAACTTCACGGCGTATACTGCCACCCGGAGCCCCCGGCCGGAAGTCCCCGGAGTTGGGGAAGGCTTCAGTAGAAGCTGCTGGGACTCCCAGCAGCTTCTACTGAAGCCTTCCGAGTAAATCGCCAGAACGCCGACACCTCCTCATCTCCACCGCTCCCATGTTTTATTTTGTGTTGCCATAAGTTAGTCTCTCTGCGTTTCTACGCTGGGCTAATGCTAATGCTAATAATGCTAATGCGAGGATAATAAAATGGCGGCTTCACAACACTTTTTGGGAGTTTGACGGGGCGTGGTTTGTAATTCTCCCAGCCAATCAGACATAGGAACCTTTTTCTCCCACGAAAGTCCCTGCTCTCTAGCAGGGACTGAAAAGGGGGTGAAAAAGGTTCTCATGAACTAATTTAGTTCCTGGGGCTTTTTGGTGTGAACGGTGTGAACGCAACTAAATCGTAGTTCTCAGGAACCTTTGTGGGAAAAGTACTTGGTGTGAACGCGCCTAATGGCATGGTAAAAATGCTAAAGAAAGTTCAGGAACATGTTGTATTAAAGTGACCCAGAATAAGAGAAAATCTGTGCCAACCTGTCAAAAAAGTTGTTTTGTATAATAAGTGTAATTTTTTAACAGTTCTCTACGGAGCAGCAACCCTGCCTTGGTGCGGACTACATGTGAACTCCTGTGTGATGTCATTATGCAAGACTTTCCTGCTGAGATCTTCCTGCAAAGGCCCAGCATAGTGCAGGTATCAATACATGCCCATGTTCCTGTGCTATACTCATGTGGTTTAGAATTGTGAGTGGAAAAACCTCAACACAAAACTTAGTTTTAATGCTTTGAAGTACATGTTGAATGAAATGCTTTAATTGCACTATGAGAGCTTTAGTGGGAGAGTGTAGGGAGTTCGTGAGCAGCTGTGATACAAAAACTGTCTTTGATTATGAAGCCCAGCGTTTCAATTCTCAGTTTGATCAGTGAAGTGTGTGAGATACACTGTAGACTCTATTCTAACAGGGATACACCGAGAGATGGATGACTCCTAAACGGCAGGTGCATGCGTATACTGTGCTATATTATAATAACATGTAGCAGCAGAAACTCTGGGATGTTGTGCATAGTGATTTTATTGCAACTTGCACACTGGAGTAGCTTTGACTTGTGTTCAGGATGTATGATTATAGTCAGAAGCTGGATCTTGACTTAAATATTCTTCTTGTTTATTCACATCAATTAGCGGACATTGTCTCGAGTGGGACCGTGAACCATCCTATAATGTATTAGATGGTCATTCAAGCCAGTGTCACAATAATAACCTGTCAAATGGTGTCCTTGATCAAAACACCCATTTATAAATGTGTGTCCCTGATCCTTCTGGAGGTTGAGGATCCTCAGGAGGCAAAGTGATGTGCTTCAGGAGGCAGCAGAGTATAGAGGATACAGTGTGGGCATGATGCTCCCACTGAGGGTTTAAACATCCTTGGTGCAGTTTTTTGCTGCTTTAAGGCATTCTTAAATATCAGATATTCTGTAAAAGTAGTGTTCAAACTGTCCTCGTCCTGGTGTTGTTGGCTTTGCAGGAATTTAAACTATCTGTTATTGCAAATGACATATTAAGGTGCTTGTTTATTGTACTCAATGTTACTTGTTTTACATTTAAAGTAGGGCTGCACAATTTGGAAATAAATAACTATTTTCCTTGGAGTGGGGATCTACTGCAGGGTTTACAAATCCGTGGTGAAGTGAAAGGTTGTCTGCAGGCATTCAAACTGTCCTCATCCTGGTCTTGTTGGCTTTGCAGGAAGTATTAATGTGCTTGTGTCATGTGAGTGTTTCAAACTAAATGTTACTTGTTTTACATTTAAAGTAGGGCTGCACAGTTCTGAACAAATCACACATTTTGAGGCATTGATCATTAAAAAGATTAAGAGGATCTGTACCAGACAAACAATTTCCGTCAAGTCTGTGTAAGGGAAACTTCTGCAGCAATGGAGAGTCAGGACTCAGAGAGACACGAGGAGAGTTGGAGCTTTGATGTCAAACACTGATAGTTTATTACAAGTATCGGCCGGAGAATTCACATCACAAGTCACACAGCCAGAGATTCTGACTGCACGGGTGGGTTGCCATGTGAAATCTGACCAGCCTCTCTCTCGATACACCTTTTAACTAGTTGACAGAGAGTTAATCCACATATTGGGGGATGGTGCGTAAACACCTAGGAACACTGGAGATATCCCAAACATCTGGAGATACTCTTAGGTTCTGTGACCGAGAGGTGACCGGTCATAAAACTGGGAACAACACCATATGACTGCATTAGCACATTCCTTACGGGAGATAACAGCCCCGATTTTCTAACGCTGTGCATGCAGTCGGCGTTGGACTGAAAGTACCGGAGACCATAAACGGTTTTCAAAACTTCTGTCACGTAGTGATCATCTTCCCAATAAAATATCTTTGCTGATGTTTTTTCGAGTCTTCTGGCCAATCAGAATCAAGAGTGTTGCCGGAAGTCCCCACGGAGAATAACTTTGCGGTAGAACTCTTCTTTATACATCCATGGTTACAACTTCAGATACAAATGAACACATAATGAAATATGACCCCCGGTCTGATGATTGACAGGTCACAGAACAATGGGGGCTATCTACCCTTACCCACAATTTAGTCACACAGACCCTCTCCTCTTTGCTCTTCTCGCAGCAAGATGTCAGAACAAAGTGAAAAACAAACAATGGCATAACATATTATTAACATGTCGGGTAGTGATAGATTTATTTATTTTCTTCTCAGAGTACCAGAATGCATAGTTTATTAGTATTTCTAAAAATCTCCTGGGGACAATCCCCCCAGACCCCCTGCTGGGGTTGGGTTTTCAGCATGCGTGCCTGTTTATACAGTTCAGCTTTGATTCCATCATCTCATTAAACCTTATTTAAAGAATACTTTAGTTCTGTGAAGGGATATCAGGGATATATGCTGAACTTCACTTTTATTAATATTATATGCTGAAAAGCGTATATATTACAGCACGATTTTTTGTTGAATAGATTTGAGTGCTTCAAAATGTTGGGTCGCGATGTATTGACCAAGTAAAAAGTGGGTCCCGAGGCCTGACCAGTTCAGAACCACTGCCTTAAAACATTAGTCTAATAATAATTTGGTCAATACTTAAATCAATAGGCGTCTTCAGATTTGAGTGTGGTCTCACCGTACATCAATTACATCACAAAGTAGAATAAGATGAAACATCCAATCACAATGATTGATACAGACGACCATAATAGAAAATCATCTCTCATCAATGTTTGGATCATCTTTTGTGAAAAGCACAATAATGAACACACATAAAACACAGATGCATAATAGCAAACACATCTACTTTAAAATAATATGTTTAACAATTAACCATTAGTTAATCTCACGTATCAAACTATAACATCAAAACCAGCTTGCAGTTTAAAGATTTACCTCAAGGCAATCACTCGTCAAAAGCATTTTTAAACTCCGCATCATAAGAGATCCAAGTGAGGTAAACAATTCACAGTTGTGATTTTAATAATAATAATACATTTTATTTCGAGGCGCCTTTCAGGACACCCAAGGTCGCCTTACAGTGCATTTAAAAGTTAAAACAGCTAAAAAAAAAAACGGAACACAATTTATCGAACCGACAAGGCAATACAGCAGCATGAAAGCATAAGACAGGCAAGACAAGAGTGTGGAGTGACGGAGTGAGAGGAGGGTCTGTGATAGCAGGTTGAATGTGTTTTAGAGTGAGTAGGCCAGTTTAAACAGGTGGGATTTGAATGTCGTGATGGAGTCAGACTGTTTGATGTGAGGAGGCAGAGAGTTCCATAGCCTGGGCGCGGTGCAGCTAAAAGCCCTGGCTCCCATGGTGCTAAGGCGGTAGGTGGGGACAGTCAAGAGTCCGGCTGAGGATGAGCGCAGGGAGCGGGAGGGGGTGTATTCCTGGAGGAGGTTTGAGAGATAGGTGGGGGTAAGGTTGTTGAGGGCTTTGTATGTAAGCAGAAGGTTTTTGTAGTCAATCCGGTGCTGGACAGGGAGCCAGTGGAGTTGATGAGGATTGGGGATTTTGATCAATCTGTAATCTGCAAAAACAGAATTATTCTCTCCCAGTCTGTAGAATAAGATTTGAAGGCAGCTATATCTCTGCAGCTCCACATGACTTCATACAAAACAGGATTTTTAATTGTAACTTAATCCAGATGAGACGACGGATGCAAATCTACATTCTACAAGTGCATCTGTTATCTCTCAGTTTCATAGCGAAGTATTGGAGAAGACATGGCCCCACTGTGAACATTACTACTTTGCTAATAAAGTGGAACATCGGTCTCAAGGCAGCATTAGCATACTGTCACCCAGCAGTCTCATCATCGAAAGAACTCACTTTGCTCTTCCTCGTGTGGCTTTGCTCGACTCTCCTCTGAGGAGCTGGAGCTATTAAGTTAAATTAAAAGACTTAGAGACATGCCATCATTAGCAGGGAGTCGGAACAAATTGTTGCTTCAATAATTTAGTTCAACTTTTTATTACAACTTTTCTCCCAGTTTAGGTGACTGATTTTAAATGCCATTTTCTTAATGTCTTTTTTTTTTTGTAAAGCACTTTGAATTGCCTTGTGTTGAAAAGTGCTATATAAATAAACTTGCCTTGCCTTGCCTTGCCTTGCCTTGCCTTGCCTTGCCTTGCCTTACATAGTTTGAGTTTCCCCTTTCTTATAAAAGACATGTAGTATTTTCGATCCTGTTAACATAATAATGTTTATTATACGATTACATGCCGCTTTACAGAAGCACGTTGCCCATAAACTACATGTCCCACAATGCATCTCTTTGTGTGACATGCGAAGAGACTTGCAATTATTTGCCCCTAGACTTCTCAGACGTAGTTAATTATGAAGTTATTACCCTCTCCGATAATAATCTAATGCAGAGGCAATAATGTAATATAATACATTATTTTATATATATATATTATATACTTATATATGTATATTTATATAGTCTTAAAGTTATACCCGGCCCTTTGAGTGCAACCATAATGCTGATGTGACCCGCGATGAAATTGAGTTTGACCCCCCTGATTTTAAGTATTGTATTATAAATTCTGAACACACTTCTGCGACAAAAGAATTTCCCAAATTGGGATAAATAAAGTGTCCATCTATCTATTTGTCTATCATATCCTACATTCTTCTGAACACCTTCTATATCTCAGCTTCCCAGTGACAGTGTTCCTCTGATCTGGCCTGTGTTTGCAGAACCTGCTGTCCCTGCTCAGGCTGGGTTCAGGTAAAGGTGAGTCGAGGTTCCTCCACCTGCAGGCGCTCTCCTGCCTGAGGCAGCTGTGTGTGGGGCTGAGGAGGAGACTCCGCTTTCATCAGGATCCAAGCTTCTTCTCCACAAAGCAAGGTATGTGTTGGGAACATCCTGAATGTCCTCCTCCAACATCAGAGTAGCATGCTAACAAAGGTATCCCAACTGTAGCTGAGTACATGACTAGATTACCTAGAAGAGCATCAGGACTGTTTGAGGCAGATGATAGCTATGTGATTAACATGATGATTCAGCCTCTATGGAGAGAGACATCAAGCATGCTCATTTCTGACGTGGAGCTAATCTGAAGTAAACATTGAATACTGCTTTCTATTCCTCCATCTTGTGACTGTGTAACTCCCTCTCTTGGATATCAGCATGTGAAGGACACTGCTCAGGAACTAGTCTCTGTATGTGATGACTCCTTCTGGAGAGGATCACAGACACATGGATCCTGAGGTTGAAGCTCAAGCCGGGGACCAGGGAGATTTTTCTAACAATATGAGATGCAGCCGTTTCGTACATGTGGTTGTTTATGTACATCATCTTTAAACCAATGTGTTATTTGGTTGCGATAGGGCAAGTGACAAATTCCTAAAGACCTTCCTAAACTGTAGCAGCTATACTTCCAATAGCTGCCCAAGTGAAAGTACAAAACTACCAAAAGTAATACTTTACATATTATATTATTGGACTTTGAATATTGATGCAGCTAATAAAGGTGGAGCTTTCTTTAATTTCCCTGTATACTTCTGGGTAGCCTAACCGATCATAATGTATCTTAGTTTAGTACATGATTTATGTTTATAATTAGAACCTGTATCTGCAAAGTAACTTAAGATGTCAGATACATGGAGTGAGGCAACAAGTACAAATGAAGCCTCCGAAATATACTATATATCTACAAGTTATACTCTAGTGCAGTTCTTGAATCTCAATATCAATCTTTGTTTATTTCTATAGCACATTTAAAACGACTTCAGTTGACCAAAGTGCTGTACAGGGAGTACATACAATATCAAGTAACACAATAGGAGAGAAATGATGGACTCAGCATGAATAACTACTTCAAACAGCACCACCTTATTCTTATAATATACATTAATATACTATATAACTGCAAACAATTGAAGTAATCAACCTCAAAAAATTGTACTCAAGTGCAGTTCTTGAATAACTCAAACAAGTAATTAAGTAGATCATTTGTTTATATATAATTTAGAATCAGTAATATTTGTGTATATCAATTTGACACTGCTTAACTTAATGTAATAATTCTCATGTTTCCTTTCATTATTATTGTTTTACACATTCAAAATAAATCTAATCAAAAAACACCCACACCTTATTCCTCTCTCTTCTTTATCCCACAGCGTCTTTGTGCAACTAATGTCCTCTTTTTCTGTCCCTGGTCGTGTAGATCCAGTGTCCCAGAACTCGTCCTTCTCCTACTCCCAGGAGGTGAGAGGCACGCAGCGTTCCCAGGCCTCCTCCCCGGGGGGCGAGTGCTCTCCTCGGCCCTCGGTGGTGGGACGCACCGGCCAGAGAGCCAGTGGAGACGGACAGGACGGAGACGCAGCGTCCACCAGGTGTGTGTGTGTGTGTGTGTGGCCTAGCATTACTATACTTGTGGGGACCTAAATCTGTTTACACAGTCACGTGTGGGGACTCGCCGCCCTTATGGGGACAACGTCCATGAGGGGAATCATTAATTTTAGGGTGAAGACTTGGTTAGGTTTAGTGTTAGGGTAAGGGTAAGGGTTAGGGTCAGGCATGTGTGGGTTATGGTTAAGGTTAGGATAAGTCTCCAGGAAATGCATGTAAGTCAATGTAATGTCCCCTGAAGTGATGTATACATGGTATGTGTGTGTGTGCAGTGCATACACATCTGAAATGTTTAGCTCTGACTCTCAATCATTGCTCACTTAGAAATAGTTTTCTATGACCTCCCTTTCTTTCTACTTTCTTGTTTAACTTATCCTTTAGTTATTTCAAGTGTTTCATGCTAAACGAACCCCCCCCTTTGGAACATGTTAATCTGACCCCATGGTACCTTTTAGTTTCCACCCAAACTATTCCTCTTAAATGAACCAAGCTGAAAAAACAGGAAACTCCATTTTACTGTGTCAACACAGCTGAAAAATAAATCATTTCCTCACTTTGGGCACATCAGGTCTCGCTGTTCCTGCTGTCTAAGCCTATCTTTATTTGCACGTCTTCAGCAATCACGTTGGCAGTGAGAGCAGAGATTAACTCAGTTTTCCTGCTGTCACACTTCTGAGGCACAAATGGAGTCTGTCTGCTGGTTGTAGCAGTATCGTTTTGCTTTGATTCAGCATTGTTGTCAATTCTGTTCATCAGCCTGTAAACTCAACACAAGTCTCTTGCTTTTTGAGAAGTGGGATTCTTGTAGCCTTGATAATGACTAAATAGCTGGTGACACTTGCAGCTCTCACTCTGAGATAAAGTGACGTGAGCAAGGCAGTGGAGGATTACATTATTATTTTGAATATGAACATCAACAGGAGCCCTCTCGCGGCCGGTCTGACATATTCAAATATCACTTCTGATTTCCATGATGGGAGTTTTTAGGATCCATCCCTACACAGCTCAATCAATCAATCAATCAATCAATCAGAAAGGACATAGATACACCCCTGGATTTGGATCATTCCAATTTACACAATTTACAGTTCAAAGCATCACAATAAATAAGTAAGTAAATAAACAATCCAAACCTATCAAGAATGAAAAGGTTTGAGTGCAGAGGGGATGAATGATTTTGAAAAGCGATTTGTCTTAAAGGTCCCCTATTATCCTGTTCTTCACCAATATATCACAGGTCTCAGATATATCCAGAGCCTGTCTCTGATTGGCTGAAACACCAAACAGATCATTGCAGCATTACCCATAACCCCCTCTGTTTCAGCCCTGTTTCCAAAGTGCTGATTCTCTGTCTGTTACTTTAGATGAAAATAAGGAGCCCCTCCCCACGCCCCTCTGAGAGACATTTGGTTTCAAAGAACTCAATGGTGCTCTAGGAGGAGATTCAGGTGATAAGGTGGGGGGGGGGGGGGGGTACCTTGGTTGCTGATTGGCTAATGGTTACACAAGACAAAACATCGTTATGACATCATAAAGTGGCCAAAATCTGATCAGCTCATTTTCAGACAGGTTTTTATAGAAATGGATCAAAAAGAGAGAAAATCTTTGTTCCTGAAACTTTCAGAGTCTCTTTCCACAGAGGGGACACATGTTGATGTAGAAGAGACATGAAGAAGAGGGGACACATGTTGATGTAGAAGAGACATGAAGAAGAGGGGGGACATGTTGATGTAGAAGAGACATGAAGAAGAGGGGACACATGTTGATGTAGAAGAGACATGAAGAAGAGGGGACACATGTTGATGTAGAAGAGACATGAAGAAGAGGGGGGACATGTTGATGTAGAAGAGACATGAAGAAGAGGGGACACATGTTGATGTAGAAGAGACATGAAGAAGAGGGGACACATGTTGATGTAGAAGAGACATGAAGAAGAGGGGACACATGTTGATGTAGAAGAGACATGGAGAAGAGGGGACACATGTTGATGTAGAAGAGACATGAAGAAGAGGGGACACATGTTGATGTAGAAGAGACATGAAGAAGAGGGGGGACATGTTGATGTAGAAGAGACATGAAGAAGAGGGGACACATGTTGATGTAGAAGAGACATGAAGAAGAGGGGACACATGTTGATGTAGAAGAGACATGAAGAAGAGGGGACACATGTTGATGTAGAAGAGACATGGAGAAGAGGGGACACATGTTGATGTAGAAGAGACATGAAGAAGAGGGGACACATGTTGATGTAGAAGAGACATGAAGAAGAGGGGACACATGTTGATGTAGAAGAGACATGAAGAAGAGGGGACACATGGTGATGTAGAAGAGACATGAAGAAGAGGGGACACATGGTGATGTAGAAGAGACATGAAGAAGAGGGGACACATGTTGATGTAGAAGAGACATGAAGAAGAGGGGACACATGTTGATGTAGAAGAGACATGAAGAAGAGGGGACACATGTTGATGTAGAAGAGACATGAAGAAGAGGGGACACATGTTGATGTAGAAGAGACATGAAGAAGAGGGGACACATGTTGATGTAGAAGAGACATGAAGAAGAGGGGACACATGTTGATGTAGAAGAGACATGACGAAGAGGGGACACATGTTGATGTAGAAGAGACATGAAGAAGAGGGGGACACATGTTGATGTAGAAGAGACATGGAGAAGAGGGGACACATGTTGATGTAGAAGAGACATGAAGAAGAGGGGACACATGTTGATGTAGAAGAGACATGAAGAAGAGGGGACACATGTTGATGTAGAAGAGACATGAAGAAGAGGGGACACATGTTGATGTAGAAGAGACATGACGAAGAGGGGACACATGTTGATGTAGAAGAGACATGAAGAAGAGGGGGGACATGTTGATGTAGAAGAGACATGAAGAAGAGGGGACACATGTTGATGTAGAAGAGACATGAAGAAGAGGGGACACATGTTGATGTAGAAGAGACATGAAGAAGAGGGGACACATGTTGATGTAGAAGAGACATGGAGAAGAGGGGACACATGTTGATGTAGAAGAGACATGAAGAAGAGGGGACACATGTTGATGTAGAAGAGACATGGAGAAGAGGGGACACATGTTGATGTAGAAGAGACATGAAGAAGAGGGGACACATGTTGATGTAGAAGAGACATGAAGAAGAGGGGACACATGTTGATGTAGAAGAGACATGAAGAAGAGGGGACACATGTTGATGTAGAAGAGACATGAACAAATGGATGTTTAATAGCTGACCTTTAATATTTGTCTTCCTCCAGTGGCAGCTCTCACAGAGGTGGAGCAGCAGTCCCGCCCCCCCCCCAGACCCCCCAGTCCCCCCAGTCTCCTACAGATTTGGCCCACCTGGATCTTCCTGACCTGGGTGTGGAGGATGTTCTGGAGCTACAGCTACAGCAGCTCACTGTCGCTCAGTTCACCGTCGCCTCCATGCAACAAGCCATACCGCTGCTGAAAACAGGTGGGTGCTATGGTGGCTTTTTCTGTACATGTATACCCACACATCTCCAGCAGGGGGCGACTCCAATTCCAAATTAATATTGTATAGAAGTCTATGAGACACACCTGAGCGAGTTTTGTACTTTAAAGCGGTTCTGACCACACGTACTACAACCCCGGAGCGGTGGAATGATGAGGAAGTGTCTTCTGGCAGTTTACTCTGAGGACGGGATGCAGCAGCTTCCACAGAAAGCAGTTCCCAACTCCACATGTTTTGAGCGATGTTGGCAAAAGCTACTTGAGCTGGGAATCGTGCACAGTGCGCACGGGTGCCGGGTCAAAATAAAGAAACTCAGGCAGCACTATAAAAAAATTAAAGACCACAATAATAAGAGTGGTAACGATCGAAAGACCAGTAAACAAACGCCTCATACAGCGGGTGGGCTTTATACCCCCTCCCCCGTGTAGTTCTTCTTCTCTCGTGGTTTTGCGGCCTGCCAGTAAACCCAGAGAAGAAGAAGACAAAGTGACGTCAGCGTAATCTTGCCTCAGGGAAAGTACTGCGGTGTGAATGCGATTGGCACTAGCCCCCTGGCGGATTCAGTGCCGTGGTACTTTAGGGCCGGCACTAAAGTATGGCAAGTCCTGCGGTGTGAAAGCGGCTATTAATGTCTCAATCTCTAGTTTCAAGTCTTCGTCAATGCAGCCTGTAGAACGTGAACATGTAAAAAACCCTGATAATGTCATAAAATAGATTGAAATGTAATAAAAACCAAATGATATAACATGTTGGTCACCTTCAAATGTTCATTTGTACCCCCTTTTGTCCCCCTATGGCAGGGGTGGCCAACCCGCGGCTCTCGAGCCGCATGCGGCTCTTTGCCTAGTTTCAGGCGGCTCTTCAGTTCATATCGAATTGTATATGTGTGAGTTTGGGGGAGAGACACTGACTCCTGACTAGTGTTGCACGGTGTACCGATACTTGAAAGGTACCGCGATACCCTGCCGTTAAAAACGTTACTATTCCTCCGTTTCATTAGTATCAGTACTTTAAGAATGACGGGGGAAAGTACTCCGGTGAGAAAGCGCCGTTTAATAAGAGCCGTGTGTGTTCAGCGCTCTGCTTCCACTCCCTGCTCTGCAGCCGTGCCTGCAGTCCCTCCCTCTCAAGCACGCTCTAAGTGCCTCCCCTCTCTCGTGCACGCGCTAGCTGCCAGAGCATGTGAGAAAACGAGAAGCATGGCTGCAAGTGGGAGTGCAGCTGCCGCTGCGCCTCGACTTGTTGACAGAAAAGACGCCAGAAGAGAAATGTGGAAGTATTTGAGCTATAACTCTGACAGTGAGGGCAAACCTACGGACACCACGAGGCCTGTCTGTGAGAAATGTATTAATTTGATTTAATACGAATTCTTGTCATTTATTTTATGTATTGTTCTCATTGTTTAAAAGTTTGTGTTCTGGTTCTGGTGTGAAATAAAGCACAATAATTACATTTAAGACTGTTTCCCTTTTTTTAAGAAAAGTATCGAAAAATAATCAGAATCGCAATTCTTGACTTGGTATCGAAACTAAAATGTTGGTATCGTGACAACACGAGCTACTCCTGACAGTTAAACCTGATATTTAGTAGGTCTGTTAAGTATTGAATGCTGATCATTCTGACGTCATTTGGCCGGTCAAAGTTGTTTGGGCTCGGATAAAATCGCTCCGTTACTTTCGTCCCGTGTTACTTTCGTCCCGGCTCTCCCTACGTGTGTATGTGTGGTGTCAGGTGTCAGTATGAGAGGATGACAGCGCGTCTAATTTTGATGTGGCCCAAGAGCCAATCACAATAATACCTGCAATGCAGTGAACCAATCACCTTTGAGGGGGGAACACCTATCGTTGATTAAACACTATCCAGTGTTTCCCCTGCCATTGTCTTGGAGGGGCGCTGCGCCTCGCCAACGGAGTTATATATATTTAAAAAATATATATAATTATTTATTTATTTTAATATATATATATATATATATATATATATATATAGCACCAAATTGCAAATAATCTATAACTACTGTCACTTTTCACATTGAACATGTGCTCTTTTATTAAATAAACTAAACGCTTTCATTTTAAGTTGTGAGTTTAGTGTGTTTGACCCTAAGAAACACTGATGCATTAATCAATAATAATAATCCACAGCTCCTCTCTCTGCTTCAGAGGATTTAAAAAATATATCCCAATGCCACAAAGATGCATCAGTGTCGTGGTTGAAATCTTGTCTCCAGAAAACAAAAAACTGAAACAAGCTGTATCAGTGACTGTGTTTGATGTGGCCCTTTGCAGTAAAATAGAAAAAATGTGGCTCTTAACCTCTGACTGGTTGGCCACCCCTGCCCTATGGAGACGGCCAAAACGCCAATGCTTCTGACGTCACGTTGACTACATTTACTTCCTGTTAGAAACATCTCCCTGGTCCCCGGCTTGAGCTTCATCTCAGGATCCATGTGTCTGTGATCCTCTCCAGAAGGAGTCATCACATACAGAGACTAGTTCCTGAGCAGTGTCCTTCACATGCTGATATCCAAGAGAGGGAGTCACACAGTCACAAGATGGAGGAATAGAAAGCAGTATTCAATGTTTACTTCAGATTAGCTCCACGTCAGAAATGAGCATGCTTGATGTCTCTCTCCATAGAGGCTGAATCATCATGTTAATCACATAGCTATCATCTGCCTCAAACATTCCTGATGCTCTTCTAGGTAATCACACATCCTGTGATGTTCACAGCTACAGTTGGGATAGCTTTGTTATCACGTTACTCTGATACTGGAAGAGGACATTCAGTATGTTCCCAACACTTCCTACACTCAGTCTGCGTCTCCTTCTCAGTTTCCTCTCTCCTCCTCTCTCCTCTCCCAGAGGTTTCTCACGTGTTCCACCGTGTGTTGGAGCTGCTGAGCGGCGGCGTGCTCCTGCTCGGGGACAGCGTCTGCGAGCTGGTGTGGGACGACCGCAGCCTGGTGGGGACGGAGCTGGCAAGTCAAAACACGACTCATGACAAAGCCTCTTATGTAGATGAATGGATACACTTCACTGAAGGGGTGGTGGTGGGGGTTTGTTGGCCTCCAGACAATTTGCCAGCGACACACAGGCATACGGTGCTTCACTGTCAAGTGTAGGCATGTGATGGAGCTGAATGAATTATATAAAGCTACAAAGCACTTCACAGGCATTCACACCTCTCATCTGAATCAGTGTTGGGTTTGTTAATGTCTCCATTTACACATTGCATGGTGTTTCTTTAACACAGTTTCATCCCAAACACCTGAACCTTTGATAGAACGTCCACAACATTCATCTGTTTGCAACTCATATCAATATTCCAATTACTTGTATATCGACTATTCTGCACTATTTCTACTATATTCCTTTTTATGTAATTTACTTGTACTATTTTATCTGTTTTATTGTGTTCTGTTGGAGGAGACTAAGATGTTCATTGTCATAACTACATAAAAGCCTTGAACCTTGTTAAGTGTAGGCACGTGATGGAGCTGGATGAATTATATAAAGCTACAAAGCACTTCACATGCATGCACACCTCTCATCTGAATCAATGTTGGGTTTGTTAATGTCTCCATTTACACATCGCATGGTGTTTCTTCAACGCACGCAGGCGTTAGTTATCCTCCCTGACTGTAAAGAGTGTGTGTTCCTATGCGAGCGGACACATACACTTGTCAGGGCCCGGCCCCTGTGGCCCTCTGCTGTTTACAACATGCCCAGAGCTCGCAGCCTGAGAACTGGTTTGTCATCTTTACGTGGAGAGCAGCTTTGGCGTGCCAGACCTCGAGGTTTTCCCTCTGGGAATCGGACAAAACTGTTCTCGCCAGCCGCAGCAATGCACAGGACATCTACTGCCCCCTGCTGGTGGAAACGTCATTTGTTTAATTTCTCCTCCCTGGAACAAAGTGGCTGAGAATAGATTGTTCCAATTTATTCAGACTGAGATAGCGTGGATCTGTATCTCGTCCTAAAATAACCCTGAAATCTGATTACATTCAATTCCTAACCCATGGAACGAGCCATTTCTCTCCAGAAGGTGTGTGTGTGTGTGTGTGTGTGTGTGTGTGTGTGTGTGTGTGTGTGTGTGTGTGTGTGTGTGTGTGTGTGTGTGTGTGTGTGTGTGTGTGTGTGTGTGTGTGTGTGTGTGTGTGTGTGTGTGTGTGTGTGTGTGTGTGTGTGTGTGTGTGTGTGTGTGTGTGTGTGTGTGTGTGTGTGTGTGTGTGTGTGTGTGTGTGTGTGTGTGTGTGTGTGTGTGTGTGTGTGTGTGTGTGTGTGTGTGTGTGTGTGTGTGTGTGTGTGTGTGTGACTGTGTCTCACTGTGTCTCACTGACTGTGTCTCACTGACTGTGTGTGTCTGACTGTGTGTGTGTGTGGTGTGTGTGTCTGACTGACTGTGTGTGACTGTGTGTGTGACTGTATGTGTCTCACTGACTGTGTGTGTCTGACTGTGTGTATGTGTGTGTGTCTGACTGTGTGTGTGTGTCTGACTGTGTGTGTGTGTGTGTGTGACTGTGTGTGTCTCACTGACTGTGTGACTGTGTGTGTCTCACTGACTGTGTGACTGTGTGTGTCTCACTGACTGTGTGTGTCTGACTGTATGTGTGTGTGTCTGACTGTGTGTGTGTGTGTGTGTGTGTGTGTGTCTGACTGTGTGTGTGTGTGTGTGGTGTGTTTGTCTGCTGTGCTTTTGTCTTCATTTCTGTCTCTCTGTGTGTGTTCTCTTTTAGAAGCAAAAGCTGCAAGCCTGCATGGAGCTATTGGGGGAAATCCTCAGCTACCATCAGAGCGTTTCAGCAGATATTCCCCGCAGCGCTCAGGTTCATCACAGGATGGCATACTCAAGCGTCTCTATACTCACCATCAAACTCCTGCAGACCATCCTCCCTCCTGAGAAGGTGTGTGTGCACCTATGAGCAAATCACAACATAGTGGAAACCACCTTTAGCGATCTAAAGATTCATAACCACACACATGCTGTTTAAATAATCCGCTTACAGTGTTCATTTTGAGACTTAACATATAGAAATGTACACAGTAATTATATATTTTTTCAACTTTATTGCCACGAAACTGTATTTTTCTTTCAAGCCTGATCTAGAAATGTACTGAAACTGGTGCAAAGCTGATGCCTATTAGCCTATAATCACTACTGAAATCACTGTTTTTGTAAAAGCACAATACTATTTTAGGCTTTAGACGACAGTAACCTATGCTGTATATACAGTACTGTACTCTATATTACTCTGTATTTAATTTATACTTGGCAATATAATTTTAAAAGCATTCGAAACAATCAGGCGATTCAGTAAAATCTTATATGTGTGTTTCAGTTCTCAATATTAATGCCGTAAATATAAAAATATTAATTAGACGGTAATCCTGAGGAGATATAATGAAAATATAAATATATTAATTTATATTATCAATTTGACTGACAGTCTCTACTGTACTTTCCCTTTTCATTTCTTTGTGATTCATTTACCTAAACCCCAGAGACAGGTTTTTAATGAAGGTTTCTCCCCCTCACACAGGCTGGTGAACATCTCCCAGAAAGCACAGCAACCGCTATGTTCCACCTGTGCTTGGACACGTCGTTGGGGAGTTTATTACCCAGCATGCACCAGGCAGCGGTGGCCTACCTGGAGCAGGTGAACTCTGACAGCCACGACCTCTACAGGAGGGTGAGCCGCGCCGCCCTCTGGATGGAGTCCACCTGCAACTTCATGAAGGAAGCACAAGCTGAGGTGAGGCACTTATTTAGAGTCTACACAAGCAGCTCTGCAGGGAATATTTACACAGATAAACAACCTGCTTCCTTAAGGGAATACGTCACCCACAAGAGGGTCTTTGGATATCAACTTCCCCCCTGTGCAACCTTGAATTGTAGAAGAAAACTTGGAACAAAGAATAAGAAACTGTAAAAAACATGAATTGAAGACGTGTTCTCACTACTATTCAGTTCTGCTTAGGTGAGACGTTAAACAGTAAGGTTTTGCGTAGTATTTAGAAGTAGTGAGCATACAACTGAATACATATGACTTGAATTTTAGTGCACGATATATCATAGATTCTTAAAAACCAAATTTCAACAAGACTTTTCTCAATTTTTTACATTTTTGTTCTCCGTTGAGACAAACAACTAGCAACCACAAGAGGGTCTTTGTATATTAACTTCAATGTCTGTGCAACCTTGAATTGTAGAAGATTACTTGGAACAAATAATAAGAAACTGAAACTACATGAATTGAAGACGTGTGCTTATTCATTTCTGCTTCGGTGAAGTCTTAAAACCTAATTTCTGCGAGACTTTTCTCCATCTTTGTTCTCCGTTGAGAATAAAACTAGCTTTTCTCCAATAATTAAAATGCTGATTGAGAAACAACTGCTCATCGTAGGGATGAAGCATTGCTCTAAATCAAAAACCACTCTTGCACACATTCAGCTGCCACTAACCTGTTTAGCCCATCACTCATGTTGGCGTTGTATATCTTCATCTTCTTCACTAATGGATTCATCTTCTCACAAAGGGAGAGAAGAACTGGTTGGAGTTGCTGGAGCTGGCAGACCAGGCGATAAACGGCCTCTCGCTGCACCAACACCTCCCCATCGTCAAGGAGTGTGTCCACATCTGCTCTCACCTGTACGTTCAAACCTCACGATGTGAAGAATCAGAATCACCTTGATGAGTCCCACAGAGCACAGAGGGGGACTGTACTTTGTTACAGCATAAAAAAGAGACAAAGACAGCTTAATGTTACCTAAGAAACATGCGTAGAAAAGTATTAAAGATTACAAAAATTACAAAATACACATCCTGTAACAGTTCTGAAGATTTAGCAGCCAGGTATATATAGCACAGTTATTAACGGCATCTATACATATTGCACATAAGAGATAAGCCAGAGTTACAACAATTCAATAAACACAGCAGCATGATAGTGAAACTGTACACTAACAGTGCAGTAAAAAGAGCAGTGGCGGTTCTAGACCAATTTGACTGGGGGGGCCACGGGGGGGCCAGTTATTTTCTGAGGGGGGCACAATGAATGCAGGACGAAAAAGAGAACTAGACAGTATGAAGTAATTGCGCATAAGAAAACAATGCAATCCTGTTATTGGTATTTGTTTCAGTACACTTATTTATTTCAGATAGATCTTATAGTTATTACTGTGAGCTTCAGCTTAAGTTACAGTGCAATGTTTGCACTAACTCCATATTTATATAAAAATAAAGGCAATGAACAGTTACATCTCTACTTTACATCTACAAGTACACGGATACAATAGTTTAACTCACCTTCAATTATCGTGGTCGTCTCTCGAAACGTAGGTTCCAGTCTTTCTTGGATGCAACAGCCTCTGATGATCCGAGATGAAAAGTGTTTTTCGCGCGCTTCAGCCGGACAGTGAAAGTGAGTGCCCCGCTCTAATGGGTCCTGAGTGCCCCGCTCTAATGGGTCCTGAGTGCACCGCTCTAATGGGTCCTGAGTGCACCGCTCTAATGGGTCCGACTAGAATGACGAATAACGTTAGTTCCGTCTATTCCGTCATTCAATAAAGCCTGTAATAAATCATACATTTTTCATTTTTAGGGGGGCCACAGGGGGGTCAGAGGTCAGTGTTAGGGGGGCACTGGCCCCCCCTGCCCCCCGTTGGAACCACCCCTGAAAAAGAGCAATTAAATATCTACAGAAACAAAGACGGTCACATCATTAATGTAAATATTACCAGTATTTGCTAAACTAACCGTAGTGGCAGATACGTAATTGGACGTTATCATAGCACATTATTAATAATAAAAATAATATTGCACATGTTACATATGTTGGGTCAAGAGTTAAAGAGTTTGATGGCCACTTTTCGTGAATATCATTTACCTCTGTTATGTATTTGTTTGTTTATTTGTTGTTTTATGTTTTTGTTTTTCATGTTAGTAATTGGGAGAAGGGGTGGGATTAAGCCTTTGATGCATAAGTGGGTCTTTTCTGACCCGGTGAGGTTTCTTAGAGTATCTTTGTAATAACATATTTTTTATCATTTCATATTCCAGCTATTCCTCAAAAAACCTGTTTTGGATATCCATTCACATTTTAAAATTACATTTTAAGAAATTGTAGTTTTGTATTTCTACCCCGAGCTTCACAAGTGGGTTTTTTTTTTCAAAATGTAAAAGAAATGTTTAAAATTATAAATAGTGAAAAATTAAATATAAAATATTTCTAGTGTGAACCAAAATATAATACTAAATATTATACAAGTGATTTTTCTGAACCAAAATGGCATAAAAACACATTATTCTAATACGGGTCCTTTTTGACCCACTTATGGAAGAGTAGGGTCCAGCCACTCGGGCATCTAAGGGTTAAATAAGTGTAAACTTCTTCCCACCCCTTTTCAGATGTGTAATTAAGTAGATTATTTGTTTATACATAATTTACAATCAGTAATATTTGTGTATATCAATGTTTTTGTATTATTGTTTTACTTATTCTAAATAAATCAAACAAATCAAATAATTATTGCACATAGTTGGTTGGTATTCAACAACAAGGGGTGTTCTAATCTGTGTTATTGTGTGTGTGTGTGTGTGGGGGGGGGGGGGGGGGTTATATAGTCAAGTCACTGCAGGTGTATTTCATGCATGCTTTAACTCCTGTGGTTGTCCATCACTAGGTGGGCGTTTGATGATCCCAGCCCCCTCCTCCAAAGAGAGAGCCAGAAACTCCTCCTGAAGCTCCTGTCCCATCCCTTACTGCCTGTCAGAGCGGAAACATACCAATGCACTCTCCGCCTGGCCAAGGTCAGAACATCCATCTAACACGCACTTACATTCAGGTTCATGGATGAAATAACGGCCTCTAAAGCAGCTTGCTGGGGAACCCATATGTAAATAAGCCGATATATGAAGATGGATGAATGTGTGACAGCGAGCGATAAAAAAAAACCCCACTTGACATTTGAAATCAGACTTGCTTTTTTCGTTTTTTTTACTAACCACCATCTGGAGTACGCGGCTACATTTTAAATTGAATTGGAACTGGAGAGGATGGCGATAATTTATGATGTGCTTTGGTGTGATTACATACACCCTTAGGACTGCCTCGGCATCCAGAATGTGGCACGAAAGGAAGTGGCGGCCTGCGGCGGACTCAACTTCCTTATCCACCACAGGGTGCTCTACGAAATCACTGCTTTCGGACTCCAGGATTCTGCAGAGAAGGTACTGTAACACCTGTAACACCTGTAACACCTGTAACACCTGTGTCTCCACAGAAGCAATTAGACTTCGAGGCCTCCTGGAGCATCTTGCTTCTGGCCACTTCTTATATAACAATATTCCTGCCATCCATAACCAACTACACCTGAGTTATACATTTACTTGATATGTGTACATTATAATATACCATTTCATTTGGTCGCCTGTCGTATCCCCGTTTGTAAGCGTTGTCTGCCGTAAGCTGCCATAAATTGCCGGTTGTTACCATACACATTTTGATGTTTTTAACGCTATCTTTCAACGGGATAAACGATTTCAGTCATCTCCCGTCTGTATCTCGAGAATCAAGCTGAGCACATTTGATCTATTAGCTCGCACATCACCCAATATCCTTTGTCTCATGAATAGTATTGGACAACAAACACAGATTTTACTTTAGTAGTTTTACTGGTTTACTCACGGATGTTACTGCGGATAATTATACTCCTGATAAATATCTCCTAAACTATGAACAAGCCGAGTGCATTGACAACTCCCATGACCCCATGCTACTTCCCAACACCACCAACATCCATCTGTTATTAGATTGAGACCCCTAGTGGCAGAACATTACATTCATTCAATGTGTTGGGTCAAGGTTGAACCAAATGCATCTAATCAAACACAAGTACTCACTAGATTTCTATGTGCTTTTCAAAAGTTATTGTACATGACTTTAAGCTCATGATAAAGCGTTGACCGGGGTGTCATGTAGTTTAAACGTCTGTCACTTTCATTACTCGCTGGTAAATGTTTTGTCAGCAGTGTCATTGTGAATTCAGCAGTTTACCTGTGATCTATAGGTGAACGTCGCCGCCAAGGATATCCTGCTATTCCTGCTGAAAGGACGATTGATGATGACAGCATCCACCTGGGACAGATTCAACGAGGCACTTCACCCGGTCATGCCCGTGTTACAGGTGCCGTGCTCTCCTTAGATGTCGTGTTGTATCTGTAGGTTTGGAGCTTATTATATTTCTCGAGCTGCAGGAAGTGTTACATGTTCTCCACAAAGACGGCACATTGAGCTGCCAGTGAGAAGGATGTAGTTATTCCCTCATTTACATATTCTGTGTTTTCCTGTTTGGGTGGGGAAAAAAGCTTTTATTAATTGCATAACAGTTTCAGGCAACAGAGAGCCTGGAAACACTTGATGAATATACATGAGAGTTTGACTAAGCTGTCAAGTGTGATTCAATTCAAGGAGGCCATTCAGAGATGGGTTGCCGTGTCAACAGGCGACGACATGAAACCAGCCATAATCAAAGCGAAGCATATTTTATTTACTGTTGGGCTGCTTTGCCGGAATTCCCCATTGTTTGGTGCATTGTCTGCCAAAGCTTTCTGAGAATTGACTGTGTGTGTGTGTGTGTGTGTGTGTGTGTGTGTGTGTGTGTGTGTGTGTGTGTGTGTGTGTGTGTGTCAGGGCTATGCCGGCACTGAAGACTCGCTGGGAAACTGTGTCCTGCTGATAAGTGACATGTCGGACGTGTTTCCGAGCAAAGCCAAGCTGAAAGCAGCGCTGCGGCTCCTTTTCACGAAACAACCCACGTGAGTCTGGGCTCCTTTGTTGTTTATTTGTGTCTCTGCGTTTATCTGTGTTTGGAAACAGGGATGTGATGATATGCCTCTTCTGCATGTCTGATAGGGGTTTTTTTTATGCACCAGATGAACTCCTGGAGGTCTTAATATTCTGCGTTACAACACGTGATGGACATATTACCACCGTCTGTCCCTGTCTGCTGACGTTCTTATCAAGTCATTTCGGTTCTTTGTGAGGCCTCAAACATCCAGTCCCAGCCTATGAATATTGATTGAGATTGAAATGAACCCCGACCGGGAGACAAGTCCTGGTCAATTCTTGCAAAAGCACTTAATTTGCCCTGCCTCATGTTCTTCCATTTGGATGTTGTGTCCTCAAAGGAATGTTACATTTCCAACCCAATGCAGACACAAGGCTCTTGAATAGAGCTGTGCTTTTAATCTGTCTGTTTTAAAACATAGGGTTTTTGAATTCATTATTTAACTCCCACGTTTGACTTAATGTCTGCTCATTATTTAACAGTGTGAGAATAGCAGCAGTGCAACAGATCCTGCCCCACTTAAGCAGCCATGATGATGCTGATGCAGCCAGACCAGAGCTCGACCAATCAGTGATCTCCTCTCTGCCGAACCTCTTCTGCCTCCGACAGCCTGCAGACGTCTCGCTGGACACCTGCAACAAGTCTGTCCTCAAGGTATACAAGCATGTACACACACAGACACTTCTCCACAGGAAGATACAGTATGGGCTTACCTAATGTTTTCAAAGTCAACTTTATTGTCAATCTTTCAGTTTGTGTGTAGAGATCGAAATACCGTTTCCCACAATCCCGAATACAATAACAAAGATATATACAATATGTATATACCTATATACACACAATCAAAAGACACATTTATACACATGCACACATCTAGACCTAAATAAAAGCACAACAATCAATATATAGAAAATAACAGTCACTTCAATAACTCTAACTAGAGCTGCAACTAAAGACTTTTCATGATTGATTCTGGTCGATTCATCGTTTGGAGAATCTGAAATGTTAGAATATATTGAAACATATCCAAGTAGTTTCTCAAAATGCAAAGTGATATCTTTCTCTGTCAGTCCAAAACACACACAAATATTCACTTTAACATTATAATAACAGATTTAAGCAGTACATCTTTATAGTTGAGCCCTTAAAAACACGAGTTTCTGAAGTTTTTAGTCGATCAATTCCTTTAACGATTGATCAATATTATGAAAATAGTCATTCAATCTTTTTTGGTGGACTGTTCCAACCCCTAAAAGTGTTTTTTGTGGCTAGGTGGAGTCGGTGGAGAAGCTGTTTGGTTTATAACATTTTAAAATATCCATCCTAGTTTCTCAAAATCCAGAAACCTCACCTCAAAAACCCCCAAAATATTCACTTTAATACAAAATAAACTGATTAAAGCAGTTAATCTTTGTATTTGAGCCTAAAAACACAATTGTCTGATGTCTTTGCCAATTCCTTTAACGATCCATCAAATCTTATTCTCTGTCGACCTACTATTCACTGCATCCCCTAAAAGTGTTTTTTGGTGGCTAGGTGGAGTCGGTGGAGAAGCTGTTTGGTATCCTGTCCTCGGACACTGTTGACATCTCTCTGAAAAGATCGGCAGGGGAGCAGCTGTCTGTCGTGCTGCAAGGTGAGACATCTGTGAAGAATGCTGTCTTTAATTTACAGTATTGTTTAAACGCTCTATACGGCACATCTGTGGTCAAACTACAGAAAAGCAAGTTTACGGAAACTTCAAGTAGCTTATAATGATGCCATGAGAATATTGCTGAAGAGACCTCGATGGTCTAGTGCAAGTGAAATGTGTGTGGCTGCAGGAGTCAATACTCTACCAGCTGTTTTAAGAAATCTTATGTATAAATGTATTAATGACTCTGATAATGAAATCCTCTTGGCCTTATCGAACATAAGGTTTAGTACACGCTACCAATCACAGCTGTGGAGACATTGGTATAGTTGTCTCTTTGTAGGACACTGATTTAAATTATTCTTAAACTATGAATTCTTTTTATGCTGAGTATGTAATTTATTATATGTAATACCTTGTCTTTTATCTGAGCCCTGAGTCTGTAATCAAGTTTTCATTCAAACACATTTACAAGCTAACTTTTAAACACTGTAGACTTATGACACTTATGACTCAGGGATAGTGTAAAAGTAGACAATTCACATCCTGATTCTCACTGATTTGAGGACATCAGGTTTGATACTGTGTGCGTTTTAAAATGCCTTAACAGATTTCTAGATATCATTTTATGGACTTGAAAACAACTCTTAAAGTTTGTGCAATAAGTGAGAACTCTGCTTGTGAAATGTATTTTCAGTGCCTTCCCTCCCACCACCATATGTCTTAGGAGAAGCAGAAAAAGCACAGTGTATGATTATGCAAATGCTTTCTGTGGGTATATTGAATGTTCTGCTTGCTTCCCTGCAGACACCACAATGCACCCGGTGCTGAAGAATCTGGGAATAACAGACAAAGTCATTTCTTTCATTGTGAGGAGTGTAAACGGCAACAAGGTAAAACAACAACACAATCTGTGATAGAGTTTCTGTTGAAGCCAAGCCTGTATCTCATGAGATGCACTTCCATGTCCTCGTTTGAGGTGTTGTAAAGTCAACTAATCAAGACACATCTAATCACAATAATACTGATCAACACGGACCCCTCAGGTTAACCTACTGTTTAACACATTCACACACAAACTAGCCGCTAGCGAGAGGCGTCTGTTCACCCAACAGAGCCTCCAGAGTTATCGTCAGTCACAGGCTTTGAAGTCATCTCCAGCAGGGCGCGCCGGCGTGCTCCAATCACAATCTTCAGGGGGCTGACCAGGAGATGGCAGCCAATGACGTCAGGGCAACCGCACAGCTCATTTGCATATAACACAGATTAACACAATCAAGACGACCAGGAAGGCAGCAGCCGTAACATGCGTGCATGATGAAGGATGAAGTGGCCTGCTTTAATAGTGTCAGACAGAAGGGATGTTTGCCCCGTAGTTACTGCTGATCATTCGCAGGCCTTGAATCAATCAATCAATCAATCAATCAATCAATGTTTATTTATATAGCCCAATATCACAAATGTTACATTTGTCTCAGTGGACTTCACAGTTTGTACAAAATATCAGTATGACAATATGACACCCTCTGTCCTTAGACCCTCTGTCCTCAGACCCTCTGTCCTTAGACCCTCTGTCCTTAGATCCTCTGTCCTCAGACCCTCTGTCCTTAGACCCTCTGTCCTTAGACCCTCTGTCCTTAGATCCTCTGTCCTCAGACCCTCTGTCCTTAGACCCTCTGTCCTCAGACCCTCTGTCCTTAGACCCTCTGTCCTTAGATCCTCTGTCCTCAGACCCTCTGTCCTTAGACCCTCACATCGTACAAGGAAAAACTTTGTATGATGACTCCGGATCCCGGCGTATATAGACACCACAAAGAAAGAGATGTGGGGAAGCTGGGTTAATCGGAACATGGGAGTACACAGGTACAGACAGAGAGAAGGGAGAAGTAAGATGTCCCCCGACAAACTAAGCCTACATCAGCAAAACTAGGGGCTGAATCTAATCAGCCCTAACTATAAGCTTTATCAAAAAGGAAGGTCTTAAGCGCACTCTTAAAAACGGATAGGGTGTCTGCCGCCCGAACACAAACTGGAAGCTGATTCCACAAATGTGGAGCTTGATAAGAAATCAGAGGGCGCTAACAGCTAATCGTGCAGCATGTGTTTACATGGAGGGTAAAAGTGAAGGAAACAAGGCCACAGAGAAGGACTTGTCTCACATAACAAGTGTTGATGTCTGCAGGTCCTGTTTGTCCCTCCATCGCCTGAAACATGAGCAATCAGGGACGTTTATTTAGCTTATGGGAAGTTGGCATGGGCGATGAAAATGTCATGTCACCGTTAAGAAAACTTACCAGGAGTAATTATCCCATTTATTAGCAAAGTAATGCTTAATTGATGAACATTATTTATCAGTAATTTATTGATTTTAGGAGCTAAATATATACATTTTGTTTGCATTTTCACATTTAAATCAACAGAGCACTGGTTTTGCTTTTATGCTGTGCCACATTCCTTCTTATGTTCACATCTTTGCTTCAAAATAAGACTCAAAATAAGGTTATTTTCATTCAATGCTTTTTAGTTTTGCCTGTATGTCTGCTCTTTGTTACAAGTTACTCATATGTCTATATTGCTGTAATTCTTTTCCCCATTATTGCATAAAAGATAGAACACATAGTTAATAGAGAACAGCCTTTTTTTTTGGTGGAAAACAATATTAAAGATCTCCTGCATGAATACAACAAACAGAAAATGTCTTTCTTGCATGATAATTGCTATGTTTTTAATTCTCAACCATGACCCTGTGCCTCTGAGCAGGAGTAGACGGAGAATATGTTAAATTAACTGTGTGTGTGTGTGTGTGTGTGTGTGTGTGTGTGTGTGTGTGTGTGTGTGTGTGTGTGTGTGTGTGTGTGTGTGTGTGTGTGTGTGTGTGTGTGTGTGTGTGTGTGTGTGTGTGTGTGTGTGTGTGTGTGTGTGTGTGTGTGTGTGTGTGTGTGTGTGTGTGTGTGTGTGTGTGTGTGTGTGTGTGTGTGTGTGTGTGTGTGTGTGTGTGTGTGTGTGTGTGTGTGTGTGTGTGTGTGTGTGTGGTGTGTGTGTGTGTGTGTGTGGTGTGTGTGTGTGTGTGTGTGTGTGTGTGTGTGTGTGTGTGTGTGTGTGTGTGTGTGCCTCCTCCTCAGAGCGCAGACTGCCTGCTGGAGCCGTGTGTGTGTATCCTGAGGAAGTTAGTGTACGCTGATCCGTCCTTGAGACACAGCCTGGCTCAGCGCAGCCTCCTGCTGCTCACACTGGTCAGGGGTACGTTCACAACACAACATATTAAAGGTCCCCTATTCTACTGTTGATGTAGAAGAGATATGGAGAAGAGGGGACACATGTTGATGTAGAAGAGACGTGAAGAAGAGGGGACACATGTTGATGTAGAGGAGACATGAAGAAGAGGGGACACATGTTGATGTAGAAGAGACATGGAGAAGAGGGGACACATGTTGATGTAGAAGAGACATGAAGAAGAGGGGACACATGTTGATGTAGAAGAGACGTGAAGAAGAGGGGACACATGTTGATGTAGAGGAGACATGAAGAAGAGGGGACACATGTTGATGTAGAAGAGACATGGAGAAGAGGGGACACATGTTGATGTAGAAGAGACATGAAGAAGAGGGGACACATGTTGATGTAGAAGAGACATGAAGAAGAGGGGACACATGTTGATGTAGAAGAGACATGAAGAAGAGGGGACACATGTTGATGTAGAAGAGACGTGAAGAAGAGGGGACACATGTTGATGTAGAGGAGACATGAAGAAGAGGGGACACATGTTGATGTAGAAGAGACATGGAGAAGAGGGGACACATGTTGATGTAGAAGAGACATGAAGAAGAGGGGACACATGTTGATGTAGAAGAGACATGAAGAAGAGGGGACACATGTTGATGTAGAAGAGACGTGAAGAAGAGGGGACACATGTTGATGTAGAAGAGACATGAAGGAGAGGGGACACATCTTGATGTAGAAGAGACGTGAAGAAGAGGGGACACATGTTGATGAAGAGACATGGAGAAGAGGGGACTTCAACGTTATGTTGTTGAGCGCAGGGGGGCTCATTCTCAGAGCATACATAGCATTTAGCCGTGGTGTCACACTGCAGTGGGATGTTCGCACGATGCAACTTGTTTCTATTACTCTAATATCTGCATAAATCTAAATTGTGACACGGTAGCATTTGAGCTAGGTTCTCACATTGTGTTTTGGGGTAACAGTTTGATAATTAAAAGGTAATATCATGTAATTGTAAATAGTCTATTGTTTTCATTGCATTAAGTGTGTCCAGGTAACTTCATTAAACATAATTTATACAATTCTACCCTGAAACAAATACAATAATTACCTCTTTATTATAAAGTTATAAGTGCTACCTAGGAGACATTTCATTTGTATTATAACATCGTGATTTTATTTTTGTATATTGTATGTTCATATGTGCCAGTTTTTATACATAACAAACTCCTTTAAGTATGTGTAACTCTAATGGTATTCAAAATGTAATTATATTTAAAATTCAAATTGTCTATTTCATGTCTTAATTACAGCATCGTTGATATTAAAGGAGAACAAAGGCAATGGGAATGAGATTTCTGTCCTGATGAGTTTACTGCTCTTTGATGAGATTGCCAGCATGGAAACCTGGTGAGTTTCTGTGTTATCTCACGTCGCCTCAATGTCTCTAAAATGAAAATAAGCATCCATTAAATGTTGTTTTGTGTCATATCAGGTCGGACAACACGGATGTGACGCTCAAACCGTTCTCCCTTCCTCTGTCGGTAATACGCAGGTAAAGTTTATTGAAGTAAATGTATCATTAAGTCTCATTTAAGTCTAAAATAATAATAACAAAGCTTTATTTATACAGCACTTTAAATACAACACATGCAGCTCAACGTACAAAATTACACAAGTTAAAAATACAACAAGAAATTCCCCGCAGATTATTTGTTAAGAACTTTAAAAGGTCCATGCAGCAAAATGTAACATGTGATCAGGTTGAGAGACACAAGGAGGTCAAAGGTATGCTATTACAAATACAATTACATTACATTTAGCTGACGCTTTTATCCAAAGCGACTTACAATAAGTGCGTTCGACCAACAAAATACAAACTTGAAGAAAACAGAATCATATAAGTACATCAGGTTTCATAGAGCAAAAACATTTCAAGTGCTACTCAACTGGCTTTAGGTAAGCCAGTCCTTTATTAGTATATAAGTGCTTTGTTAGTAATTCTATTGCTCGACGACCTGGGTCTCTGAGCGGGGAAAGGACAGAATTAATTGGGTGTCGTCAGCGTAGCAGTGGTATGAAAAACCATGCGGGCTAATGACCGATCCGAGCGAGTTTGTGTACAAGGAGAAGAGGAGGGGACCAAGAACAGAGCCCTGAGGGACCCCAGTAGTTAATTGACAAGGGTCGGACTCCGACCCTCTCCAAGTAACCCTGTAGGTACGGTCTTTGAGGTATGAGGTGAGGAGGGAAAGTGCAGAGCCTGAAACTCCAAGTTCTTGTAAATAATAGTTTCTCTCCGACAGACACAAGACAACTGAGTCGATGCAACAATATCAAATATAAAACCCCATAAAACAAAGTGAACATATCGGTACAACAGAAATACAAATAAAAAGATAATAGTAATACAAATGCCATCATTCTAATAAAGGTTAAATAACTTATACAGACAGATAACTTCCGTCTCTGGTTTGATTTCCCCGCGGTTCGAATTCAAATCTTGCTACTCATTTTTCACTTCCTTAGAACAGACAGAAGGCTCTCTCTTCGACCATTGCTAGGATTTTTATATTAAGTTTGTAATTACCATTTATGCAACTTTCAACCCATCTGGCCAACACATCCTATCATTTCAGACCCCGGCCACAAGAGGACGAAAACGGCTAAACGCATAGGATTAACGCAAACGCAAAAAAGCTTCCGTCCACACGCAATATTCACCGGATAGTGTCTGTCCACACGAGACAGCTCCGTTTAGCTCCAACCGCTGGAGAAGCTGCAGTACATATGCCGAGCCTGTAGTGGCGCTGTAACTTCCTCCACAAAGCAGCGAAGAAGCATGGTTGTCATGGTTGCCCTTCTGTTTATTCTCCGCGGTGGGGGCCGAGGGAACCGGGCAGCTTTTCGCTAGTCAACGTGTATTAAAGTTTAAATCTTCCGGACAAAATTATAAAAGTGCCGGTCAAAGGTCTTCTTTGTTATTTATTGAGCTTTAAAACAAATGAATAACGACTCTATATAATAATAAAATACACGGAGCCTCTCTTGTTCCTCCCTCTCTTCGGACAGCGCCAGTGTCTGTCTCACGCAGCAGCTGATCCAGTAATGAGTGACCCGGCCGACAGTCAAAATAAACATATGTATAACTAGTTTAGGTAGTTTGAGAGGTGTCTCCGTCCTGTCAGATTAGACTTCACTCGCGTTTATGTCCATATCGAGAGAAAGATAAATAATCTGAATTCAGTGTGTTTACTTTGACGCGGGGGTGAGCAGCAGAGGTGTGGAGAGGCGGGGCCATTGCCTCATCATTATCAGAAAATGATCGTATAGGGCGTACAAACGGAGCCGTTGGACCCCCCAGAGCGTTGCGTATGCCGTTCTATCCACCTTGGGACCCGTTATCGTTCCCGCAGTCGTTTAGTGCCGTATTCGGTCGTCCTCGTGTGGCCGAACGGTCTATATGACACTAAACAGTAACGTAAACGACCGTTTTCGTCCTCGTGTGGCCGGGGCCTAAATTGCCTGCGCTTAGACCTTGCCCTTTCCTTCAAGGAGTCAATGCATAAACCACTAATGAGTAAACATGGGGCCGCCTTGAGGGGGTTTCCCGACATGTTGTTGCAGTAAATGAAAGGGTGTTTCATGTTGTCGTTGCTGTGGACCTTCTTTGGGGACCCCCTTCAGGTCCGGGGCCCCAAGCAGTTGCCTGTCTTGCCTGTTCGCAAGGAGCGCCCCTGCTTCTTGTTCATAATCTGCTAGAAAAACTCTATAAAATATGCAATAATAAAGATTAGTGCTAATCAGGGACCTGCACAGACACTTGGAGGGGCTATTGCTCTAAACTGGAAAAAGGGCCTCCCCCCCCCCGAAAGAAAATATAAGACCAAAACGATTATTACATTAACTCATTTGAACAGTAATTCACAGCTAAGGCAACGACTTGATTTTTAAAATGAAAAGCAGGGACAAGTTTTGTTTTGCGGTCCATATCTCATTAAAATATCTAATGTTAGAAACTACTAAAGAAAAAATGGGGACAATCAGTGTAGTTTGACCATGTTGTGCAGACAAACTGATAAAATAGGGCTTCTATAATTACCTTAAATAAACTCACTAATTAATTAAACCAGTTCAATACCCATTATTCTTATCATTCTTTATGAGCGCAGTAACGGTAAGGTATTACTTATTTAGTATTCCATAACTTGATAACAGAGATGGTCAAATTTAAAGTAGAGACATGGCAGAAATCCTACAATGAAGCGGGCAGTGAAGTGTTCTCTGAGAGAGGGCGATCAAGAGAAGAGAGGGAGTTTACCATGCGGGCAACATGTAAGAAGAAGGAGAAGTAGAAAAATGAAGCTGGTGTGTTTCCCGCAGCGAGACACTGTGGGAGCTTATCATGGTGATTCGACCACAACAGAAAGAAGAAAAAACCTCTCTCTCTCTCTCTCCAGAGGGGCAGGTCAGCCAGAAAGGGGAAACGGGCCGTTGCCCGGGCAACAGCAGCCCGTACCTGTGCACGGTATTAAAAGCTGCTAATGTCAGAATCAAAAATATTTTATTTGTCGCACAATGGGGACATTTACACCGTTACAACAGCAAAGGCACAGTGCAAACAAAGACGTTAAATAAGAAGGAAATAAGGACGTAAGTGAACATATACAAGTTGTCTGACCCTTACGACCTAAATGTCCTTTTGAGTGTATAAAGTGTATTTTCTGTTGCATGTGTTCAGATCTAGTAATCAGTAGCTTGTGCTAGATTCTGTCCTTTCCGCTGAAATAGATTTTATACATTACAAACGGCTTTATGTATTTGTAACTCTAATGCAATTCAAAATGTTATTATATATACAAAGTCAAGTCAAAGTCAACTTTATTGTCAATCTGTCAGTTTGTGTGTACGACAGAGAGATCGAAATACCGTTTCCCACAATCCCGAATACAAAAATACAAATATATATTAAAATATGTTTATACACAATCAACAGACACATGTCAATATATACAAATCAATATACACTTTAAGTATTTTTAATTCTAATGCAATTCAAACTTCAGGGTGTTCTTTAAACTGTTCTTAATTACTTTTAGACTTTTTTGACTTCATTAAATAACAACAATTTAATTTAAACTTCTATTATTTGTTAATTTCTTACCAAACAGGTTGTTTTTGTGTGGAATTTCCTCCACAAAGTTTTCTGTAAATGTGACTTTCCCTTTCCTCTCATCAACGACCCTAAGTGTTCGAAGAATCAACAACTTTCTCTTGAACGCACTTTGTTTTAACATATTTATCTACATTGAATTGAAATAAGTGGAAGTAGAATAAGTCATAAGCTGTTATTGGAAGAGAGTATTTTCCCAACACTAAGCTATATAAATTCTCCCAAATGTCCCCCCAGGTACAACATCCCGTTCCAGGCGGGATCTCATCACGCTGTCAGCCCGTTTTGCTGCGTCCTCCCTCCCGTTATCGACCTCCTGACCTTCCCCCCCGCACGCCTCGCCCTACAGCTGGCCTGGAACACCGCATGGCATTCTGGGATAGATAACCTCCTGGAGAAGCTGCATGGCGTCTCTACGGATGATACTGAGTAAGAATCATCTTACTTTTGAGCAACAGAGGTGGAAAGTAGTGGAGTACGAATACTTCGTTACTGTACTTAAGTACATTTACTTTACTCCACGACTTTTCACTTAGACTTCTTACACTTTGAACCCAAATGCCTGTACTTTCTACTTCTCACATGTTGAACACAAATACCTGTACTTTCTACTTCTTACATGTTGAACACAAATACCTGTACTTTCTACTTCTCACATGTTGAACACAAATACCTGGACTTTCTACTTCTTACATGTTGAACCCAAATACCTGTACTTTCTACTTCTTACATGTTGAACCCAAATACCTGTACTTTCTACTTCTTACATGTTGAACCCAAATACCTGTACTTTCTACTTCTTACATGTTGAACCCAAATACCTGTACTTTCTACTTCTTATATGTTGAACTCAAATACCTGTACTTTCTACTTCTTACATGTTGAACTCAAATACCTGTACTTTCTACTTCTTACATGTTGAACTCAAATACCTGTACTTTCTACTTCTTACATGTTGAACTCAAATACCTGTACTTTCTACTTCTTACATGTTGAACTCAAATACCTGTACTTTCTACTTCTTACATGTTGAACTCAAATACCTGTACTTTCTACTTCTTACATGTTGAACCCAAATACCTGTACTTTCTACTTCTTATATGTTGAACTCAAATACCTGTACTTTCTACTTCTTACATGTTGAACTCAAATACCTGTACTTTACTTCTTACATGTTGACTTCATACTCTTACATGTTGAACTCAAATACCTGTACTTTCTACTTCTTACATGTTGAACCCAAATACCTGTACTTTCTACTTCTTACATGTTGAACCCAAATACCTGTACTTTCTACTTCTTATATGTTGAACTCAAATACCTGTACTTTCTACTTCTTACATGTTGAACTGAAATACCTGTACTTTCTACTTCTTACATGTTGAACCCAAATACCTGTACTTTCTACTTCTTACATGTTGAACCCAAATACCTGTACTTTCTACTTCTTACATGTTGAACTCAAATACCTGTACTTTCTACTTCTTACATGTTGAACTGAAATACCTGTACTTTCTACTTCTTACATGTTGAACTCAAATACCTGTACTTTCTACTTCTCACATGTTGAACTCAAATACCTGTACTTTCTACTTCTTACATGTTGAACTCTAATACCTGTACTTTCTACTTCTTACATGTTGAACACAAATACCTGTACTTTCTACTTCTCACATGTTGAACTCAAATACCTGTACTTTCTACTTCTTACATGTTGAACCCAAATACCTGTACTTTCTACTTCTCTCATTTTCCAAACAGCTGGTTCCTTTAGTCTGAATGTGTGTTTGGTGCGTGATCATTATTCTTTAGAGTCATTGCGTGCCTATTGATTTGAACACGATCCGTGTATCCATAATTTCCTGGTCTTCTCTAAAGAAGAGGGACCAATGGAAACGTTGTCATGTTGCCGTTGTTCAGCATGGAAACATTCATTAGCTAACAATGACATTATTGTTCTATTAATATAAAGGGAGGTCAGGTACTCTTTAAAACAGCTGCTAGTTATGGGTACTTTCTACTGAAGTACATTTCAAAGCCTCTTTACTTTGACTTGAGTGAAGAAGTTTAGTCAGTACTTCTACTTTCATCAGAGTATCTTTAAACATGAGTATCTGTACTTCTACTTGAGTAAAGGGTGTGTGTACCTTTGCCATCTGGTGAGCAGTGAAAGTCTTATACGATGAGAGATGATTGGAGACAGAGAGGGAACATTGTTTCTGCATCAAGAGAACTTGGTGTGAAACTGAACAGAATACTAAGTCCGAAGCAGGGAAAGTAAAATCACTTTTAAATAACGCTCTCCGTATCTCGGAGAGAATTGCAGGAAAGAATTAGTTTCAGCATCTTGGCTTTCGTCTGTCTTCATTTACCTCTAATGTGACCTAACTCAAAAATATGGAAATGTCTCTCACACTGTTTTTAACCAGCTTAATTACAGGAAAGACTTTTAAGGCACACCAAAGATGCATCAATCTACTAACTTTCGTACCGTGCAAAATTGGTCAGAGAATATTGAGAGGTATCTTTTCTCTCCGTGCACAAGTCCGTATCTCTTTTGATATTATTGTGTCTTATTACTAAAGTTTTTCACCTTGTTTTGACAGTTTTCTTGAGTACGTCTTGTCGTTTCCTCTGCTGCTGTTTGGATGACTCATAAATGTCTCCTCCCTCTAGATTGGTGATCAAGTGTGTTTGTTAATGCGGTCATTAGTATGCCGAGGACGCTACTTCTGCAACACAGTTGTCAATACATCAATATTTACTGAGGCACCTTTATTATCTCTCGCTGTAACTCAAAACTCAGATCAGATATTATTACTTAAAATGATAGATCATTGACTTTGCAAATGCATTAATTACATGTTTATAATATGCATTTAATTAAACTGAAACATATTTAAATTAACACAAACAAAATGTAATAAATTAAATAAGAATAATTATATTATAGTGCATTGCTACAGCCTACTGAAAACTCCTCAATATATATTCAACAACATATATTCATCAACTAGTCATACTGCTATTAAAGAAAGGCAGTTTGTGCTAGATGTATTAACGCCAATACCATCGTAAAGTTAATTATATCGGATTGTAATCCTGTTTCTTATATTTTCTTTACATGTGATCACCCAGCCCAAATAGTCATGTCGTCCAATTTTAAATATATATTTCCAACTCTCTTCCTTTTGTTCCCGACAGATTCCACCCTGACTTGAAGCTGTCGGAGGCGCAGGGTGTGAGTCTGCGGGCGCTGCACCCCCCCGCCGCGCTGCAGGACTGCCTCCAGAGCATCGTGTCTGCAGCGGGTCACAGATCCGTCACCTCCGCCCTCTCCAGGCTCAGATTGTATCTTCTGATGGAGCACCTCGCCCTGCCGCACACCCCCACCCTCAGCTGCAGAGACACCCTCACCTCCCTCGGCTGGCAGGCAGCAGTCACCAGGTACACTGCACACATATCTTCGTACACATCACTGCACAATGTATAACCAACTTAAATGGCCTTATTTAAATGTAAGAAGACACACGCATTGGCTCCAGCTGATATTTAAATGCATTTATCTTAACTATCCCCCTTAGTTAAAGCAGTATTTCGTACCCTACTCGCCAAATCATCAAGTTAGACTTTCTGTTCAGATTTATTTCTCTGTCCCCTCTGCAACTGAACTGAAAAATACTTCTTGGTGCACTTGTGTGATTCGAAAGTAAGCGTAACAGCGCTTCCCTACGAGCACGATATTTTCTTCAGCTGTGATGCCACGGTCTCTTGACGTTCATCGTTGCCTCTGTTGTTAATTTGAACGGCCTGTTTGTCGCACCGAGCCACCAGATCAACCCCTCCTCGTACATTACACACACACAGGATGCAGAAGCACAACTGGTGAGAGATGTCACTTGTCTTCCAAAGTCTTTAAGTTGTTGCTATTGTCGGGACCCCCTTGAAAACGAGATGGTGCATCTCAAGGGGTTTATCCCAATCAATAAAAATGTCTATATTCTATTAAAGAGTTTATTTAATTTGCTTAGGTATTCAACCTTCGACACAGTTCATAATGTTCTCCTCTCACGGTCTCCTTTCCCACGGCATAGGTCTACGGCAGGGGTGTCAAACTCAAGGCCCGGGGGCCGAATCCGGCACGCGACTTCATTTTATGTGGCCCCACAAGAGCTTGCAAAGAATATAATATGTTTATTATACGGTTACATGCTACTTTACAGAAGCACGTTGCCCATAAACTACATATCCCACAATGCATCTGATTTTTTTTCTCCAAAATGTTATTTTTTTCCCGCCAAAATTTGACTTTTCTTTTTAAATCATTTTGTGACATGCGCACTGAAGAGACTTGCAATTATTTGTCCTAGACTTCTGCTTTCAGACGTAGTTAATTATGAAGTATCCTATCCGATAATAATCCAATGCAGAGGCAATAAATCAAATCAAATCAAATCAAGTTTTATTTATATAGCACATTTAAAAGCGATTTTTGGTCGAGCCAAAGTGCTGTACATGCAATAAAAAACACTTATAATCACAATAAAAGACAATAATTTACAACAGATATATAACAAACACAGGGAATAGTCAGGAGTCGTATTATTATAAAGTAATATAATACATTATTTTATATATATTAAATATTTGTATATGTATTTTTATATAGTCTTAAAGTTACAACCGGCCCTTTGAGTGCTACCATAATGCTGATGTGGCCCGTGATGAAATTGAGTTTGACACCCCTGCTCTACGGCCTTGGGTTCTGCTGCTATCTCTCTTAAGGAGGGGCAGCTTGGGCGCATTGTTGTTGCCAGTCTGTGACCGAGCACAAGCCGCCATGAGGTAGTTTACTGTTCAGGGACGAAGGTTCTTTCCTATGGACGAGAGCTCTAGTTAGATTCAGGGTCCATAATGTTTAGTCTCACTGATAAAGAATGTTGATTATCACACTCTGAACTCGATAAAACCTCGAACTACAGAAGAGTTCTTCAGAATTGGTTTGGCATCCGCTGTGTCAGCTCGTGGCATGCGACATGTCTTGTGAATTCTCCGGCCGAAGCTCCAAATAAACCCTCAGTGTTTGCCATCAAAGTTCCTGCTCTCCCTGTGTCTCTCTGAGTCTTAATTAAGCAAACATGGGGGCGATGTATGAAATCACTCCGCAGTATGCCGTTACTATTCCTGCTGCTGAAGTACACAAAACTCACTGTGAAATATTTCCTTGGCTCAGCGTGTCTTGTTATTTTAAAGGATTGACGTGGATTGAGTTTAATGCCTTTTCCTGTTCACAGTGAGTATTTAAGCTTCCCTGAGGAAGTATGACACACGCTTTTATTCCCCTTAATCAAGTGCAAATCTGTACAGAGACACAACACAGGCGTAAAGGTGGGAAGCTGTTGATTTAAGCATCTTCTGAATGCCTTTATATAGTTCCCTTTCTCTTCAAATTAAGAAATAGAAAAGGGGCTTGGATCTGAATGGATGAATATGACACAGGGCTACAGAGCATCATCATTTAAATATACTGTATATCTTTCAATGATAATGACATGTATGAATCAATCAATCCTTCCAATATTGAAAATCATATCGCGATGGCAGTTATAATAATCTCAATAAATGTTTGTTTTTCACATCCTGCAGCCCTAATATTGCGATATAACTGAGATGTATTATTTAAATGGCTGTGTCTCTTCCTCCCTGCAGGTTCCTCCAGGTGCGTCCAGCCTGTGTGGACGATGAGAGGTTGCTCGTGGGTATCGTTGCATTTTTGAATGCCTACTTCGACCCCTCTGAGTCTGCATCTGATCCCGAGGACCAGGACCTACGCTGGATCCTGGAGCTGCTTCTCAACCAGGTACACATAATTCACATGTTCTGGTAAATAGATAGGTAGGTAGGTAGGTAGGTAGGTAGGTAGATAGATAGATGGATGGATAGATGGATAGATAGATAGATAGGTAGGTAGGTAGGTAGGTAGGTAAGTAGATAGATAGATATATGGATGGATAGATGGATAGGTAGATAGGTAGGTAGGTAGATAGATAGATAGATAGATAGATATATGGATGGATAGATAGATAGATAGATAGATATATGGATATATAGATAGGTAGGTAGGTAGATGGATGGATGGATAGATATATGGATGGATAGATGGATAGGTAGGTAGGTAGGTAGGTAGGTAGGTAGGTAGGTAGGTAGGTAGGTAGGTAGGTAGGTAGGTAGGTAGGTAGGTAGGTAGGTAGGTAGGTAGATAGATAGATAGATAGATATATGGATGAATAGATGGATAGGTAGGTAGGTAAGTAGATAGATATATGGATGGGTAGGTAGGTAGGTAGGTAGGTAGGTGGATGGATGGATGGATGGATGGGTAGGTAGGTAGGTAGGTAGGTAGGTAGGGTAGTTAGGTAGATGGATAGATAGGTAGGTAGGTAGGTAGGTAGGTAGGCGGACGGACGGACGGATGGACAGATGAAGTACTTTATTGATCCCAATTTGGGAAATGTTTGCATTGCATAAAAAACAAGCCAATGCACAAAAGAGAAATGAAGACACTAGAAATAAACAATCCAAAATATAGAAATAAAATAGCATTAAAAAGTAAAAAAATATACATGTGGAAATACAAATTTCCAGTAACAAAATATAATGCAGGATATTATATATACATGAATTGGTCGAGCAGGAAAGTAAAATCCTCAGGTCATGTGTTTCAGTGTGGTTGTAGTTTAGAGAATATGCAATGACTCTACTGTACTGGAGTGTAGAAGAGGTGTGAGTGCATATCTGTTAGCTAGTAATCTGGTTACTCTGCTCTCCTACACAGAGGGTGATATACCTGTAATCAAACCGTGAATAAATCATACGCCGGCAGACAGGCTGAACACATTATTACACTCTCATAACGACAGAAAAATAGTTCCCTCTCAGACCCGCGGCACACATTATTTTCTCAGCTCTTAAAACAAAGTTGGATTCATATTTTTAGCCCGAGGCGGAGAATCATCTCACAGCTTTAGCACTCAGAGCTACTTTTAGGATTTAATCAGTCTCAGCTTGGTTTTCTCATTAATGTGTAAACAATAAAGACTCCTCTGGCAGTGTAAGCAGACTCAGATTGAACGCCTGGTAGGGGTGAGCGGCTCTGCTTTACTTTACTTTTCTGTAATTACTGAGCTGGTTCAAGAACATCTGTCTCCCTCTACACTTATGATAACTCTCTACTCCATGTGCAACGCTCAGGAAGACATTCTGCATGTTTCTTAATCTTGTTTAGAATATGAGTTTTGAAAAGGGTGGGGTAATGTACACCTGTCAGCATCCCCCACTTCTTCCCTCCATGGGTCAGTTTCTATGAATTACAAAAGGTCAACAGATTAATTATATATATATAGGTAATGCTAATCCAAGGCCGTTTCTCAATGTGGAGGAGGCTTGCTTGGTAGCACATGTATGCTAGGCATTTAAACAGTCCTTCGGCGCCACTCGATGACGTAGTATGCTTGAAATAGTGGCTCTGGAGCAGCTTTAGTCGACAGTGAGAAACGGCCCAAGTTAATAATCCTCCTGAACAAATGGATTCACTGTCAAAAGCTGTCAGTGAAGTTAACAAAGAACACAAAGGCACACAAATACCAGGAGAACACATTTAGAAAAGTGGCCAAAACAATTAAGTAACTAACTATAACGCCTTAATTTAGTTTTAGCAGAAGAGTTACTTTTAGTTTTGGCAGGTGGGAAGTGGCCCAGTTTTGAGCTCTAGATTTCTTCATGCACAAGGTTTCATTACATATACTAGTAGCCAAGATAAAGCCATGACAGTAATTTAACAATAACTTGATAACACCTTATTATAAGAAAGTAACTAATACAGATTATCCTCTCACAACCTTTTTAATTTTTCACGCTGTTATTGACTCCTAGAGAGACAACAGTCAAGACTTAACTCTTACTCTTTCTTGCCTCTCTGTGATTTTGTCATCCTAACATTCTTATCCGTCATTTATCCAGGAGTCAGCGTCCCTCCTCAGTCTCCTGCTCGGTGTGGAGACCCAGACGTCCTCTCAGACCTCGGAGGAATCGGAGGAGCAGAAGAACCACGTCGGCCAGAGACTTCAGAGAGAGCTCAGCAGCTTCTTCAACACTATACTCCTCCGAGTCACACACACCACTGACAGGTAGCAGGGATACCCAGAAACATCCGGAAACCCCCCAGACCCAGCCCTTTATTTTCAGCCCTTTGTGACCTGGTTCATTTCTTTTATATGCAAGGCTTTCCTCTCTTATGTCTGTCTTCTTGCTCGTGTCTCGCTCTTCCCCCTCCGTCCTCTGCTGTCTGTCACACACCACTAACAAGTACCAGGTGTTACTCGATAATATGACACACGTAACTCCCACGTAACACTTCATAACATCCGGTAACACTTCCGGTTCTTCACAACAGAACTCCAAGTGAACACATTGAACAGAAACAGAAATAATGCATGTAAGTTAACTTCAGGGATATCACCGAGAAACATCTGACAAATCACCAGACACAGCGCTTTACTGTCAGCACTTTGTGTCCTGTTGCAATTCAAATGTAATATTTAACATGTTCTAATTTGGGTTCATTTCTTTTACATACAAGGCTTTCAGAATCAGAACCAGAATACCTTTATTCGTCCCACAGAGGGGAAATGTACATGCGTCACAGCAGAAAAGAGCCAAAGACAGCTTAATGTTACCTAAGAAGCATCCTCTCTTATGCCTGTCTGGTTTTCTCTTGTCCTTCCCCCCCTGTGTGCAGGCTCTGTCTGGCGTTAGCGGGCCCGCTTCAGAGCCAGCTGGCTGTGCGTTTGCTCCAGAGTCTGAGGGTGTCTGACACCCCGCGCTTCTACGGTCTCCCCAGCCTTGAGAGGACTCTGCTGGGCATGGTCCGCCTCACCGCACAGCCCGGGTGGAGCTCTCACTGCACTGACATGGAGCCCAAGATACTCTGCTCCAAGTACCTCAGCGGGCTGCTAGAGGTACAATACAATACAACATCACATAGTCTCTATAACTAACAATATGCAAGTATAGGCATTGTTGATACAAACAAGCAAACC